>JAPZDV010000020.1:2350047-2417429 GCA_029814665.1 Acanthurus lineatus
GTTGTGTCTATCTTTATTAAATTTTTGGAGCATAGATTTTTGTGTGAGACTTTATTTCTGTGATTTTATAAAAAATTTTTTTTTTATATATTTATATATATATATATATATATATATATATATATACACACACATCTATGGATCTCTAGAAAAATAAATTTCATCCTTCACATAAACACATTTGATAAGGGTTGTATGAACTGTTCATAACAGCTGTAGAAAAAGTGTAAAGATTGAATTTCACATTTAAGTGACATGCACATTTTAAATCCAATACTTGTGCTGTTGAATTATGGGAATGTACATGTGTTAGTCAATGTTTTATTGGGTTTGTGTGCATCATAACCTACTCCTCAGGCCTTATCCCGCTCCAGTTTATTTTCACAGTCCAAGCTTTGTCCGGTGCAGATGCTGCTAGACCCTGGCTAAAAGACACTGATAAATAAAGATAGCTGTCCCACTGCCACATCACACAACCCGACACATCTGGGTAGTCACTTCATCATATGCAATGTTATGTGGACAGCTTTTTTAGAGTTTGGTATTAATAATAACTACTAAATAATTTACCATTATATGTTCCAACCACTGGTTTCAACACAGAAAGTGACTATGTAGCTGTTTAGTGTGAATGCTTATAAATGCTTGTTTTGATTTATTCTTTTTTTTTTTTTGGTTTTGATTCCCTTGTAACTGCAAACAGCCACTTAAAAAACAATAAACACTGGCTAGGGACCTGTTAACCTGATGTTTTGTATGATAACAGGTTCCTAGCCAGTATTACTGTTTATTTACAGTTTTTATTATGCACTATACAAAACCTTTTCAAGATGCCATGACATGTCACAAATTACGTATAATCACTTTTCCTGTTTACATGTGAACCTTGTCCTTGTGAATCAGTCTCATGTTGAACACTTGCACCATTCTAAACTACCAATAACTCAGTTTAAAGCCATCAGTAGGCACAGATGCCCAGCCAGTCAAGTCTTTATACCTTTGGTTACACACTTTGTTTCTTCTCATTTCTCTCGATCTCCTGTCTTGCTTTTTGTTTCTTGTTTCTCATTCACAAATGCACATGCACTGTCTCTTTTTTTCTTACAGGCAGTTGTGTCAAATCAGATTGATGCTGTAGCTCAGAGGTCTAGCCCTGAGTTGGACCAGGCCTCCACCCGAGGCTTAGATCCCAGACCAGAGGATAAGACCCTTCAACGCAGATCCACTGGTTCCGTCAGAAGACAGCAGGTAGGTTAGCACACACTACTGCCAATTATGACAAACACAGCATGTGGGTGAGCAGCTAACATGCCCACACTTATCCGTTACCACTTCGCTCAGATTAGATCAAAGCTATAGAGAAGGGATATGAAGGAAACGGTCTGTTGAGAATCATGTGATTTATCAGACCCTGCCTCTGCCAACCTTTGTCCTGAACTCCCCAACACACACACACAGATGCCCCTCCTACTGTGACCAGGCCGACGTGTGCTGCTGGTTTCACGCATGCCTTGGGCTCAGGCACTTGCTAATTTACCGCTTCAGCAGTACATTATGAACAAGAGGGAAGCTTTTGATCTTCTCAGTATTTCACTCATAAGTTTGGCAGAACATGTGTCTAGATGGCCTCACTCACTCTCGAGCTGGCCTGAAGACACATTGTTTGATTTATACATCTGTCCTCATTATAGCTTCGTTGGTGCAGCTTCTGTTCTGGCAGTTTTTAAATGTAATTATTTTGTTCAAATAAATAAACAGTATTGACATCATTTGATGTGCTTCCCTGTTCTGGAGACTCTGCTATTTTTGCCCTAGGTCACACACACACACACGCACACATACACACAGAGTTGTTATGCACCTACTATAAATAATTAAGAACATGCCAATTTTCATCTTAGTGCTGATAATTTAAATTACATTTGGACTATAATGTATTTTCAGACAATAAATTGCATTACTCTTTATGCTGCATTAAAGAATGAATAGTTATAGGATTTTAAAGGCTTAGATTTGTGTGACTAACACAGGGTGCACATGCTGTCCTTTTCCACAGACACCAACCTAAATTAATGTATCAAAAAATGTAAACTAAGATAGCCTGCAATAAAGTAACTGTTTGAGAATTTAACATTTAAAAACTTTACATAGTTACTGTGAGCATAAAATGCATATGGATGGCAGAAATCTAAATTGATAGGACCCAACTTTCCACCCTGTTACTGCCCGGGCTCATTAATCCCTGGTTTGGCACTATTTCACAAATTACAACAATAAAAAAGGTAAATGTCTCTGTAAGGTAAATGTCTCTGTAATCCACCATGGCAGGCCTGAGCTTCACTTGATGTGAACTGGAGTTATATTTGCCCTGACTATAAACACAACACATCTATTGCACACTGAGACAAAATCAAATTTGCAAGTATTACTATATCCTGCTCACATGAAACCATTTAACTAAAAAATGTATTTGTTGAATATTTGTTGAAATCAATAATTGTTATTTTATTCAGTAATAAAATTTGTACAACACAGTTTCAAATGAAAAATGGAGTTGGATTGACAATAGAAAAGCTTTAAATTGAATGAGGCTATAATTGCATTAAATTAATGTTTAAGATATGATTTTTGAACCAGTTCTCTCAGTTCACTTTCATTTTGAGACATTATTAGGATCAACATTCTCAGCACAGGTTTCCCAACAGGGGCCTTAAAATCTAACAGTGAGGATCTGGGATTTGCCAATTCCTTAGTGACTGACAACGTGAGGCACAGATGCATGTTCCTAGTGTGTTAAGTAGGATAATGGATTTGTTTTCCAACGGGGATTCTCTCTATAGGTTGTGTATGTCAGTGCTTCACCTGTGTGAGAGAAATAAGGGAGGCACTCACAGATCTCTTCAAATCATGAGTAAAGGCAAAGGTTCCCATATTTTCTTTAGTAAGATACAAAGATGTGCAGCTAGGAACAGACACGATTGCTAATCCATGGCGGAATGTGCTGCTGTATGCAATCCACTCCTTCTCCCTCAGAGTTTCCGTCCAGCTCAAAATGAGGAAACTGTTGCTGTCCTTAATTCTGACCCAACAAGTCTTGATGGCAGACTAAGCAGTACTCCTGTGAAGCCAGCCCAAACGCACTGTCAGATTTATAATCCAGTTTCCAAGTAACTTGTTCTTTGGGCTTGGCTTATTAAAGGTTTGTTACAAAGATGTGTTTAGGAGAGAAACCTGCCGGCTGCAGTAGCTCTTTACCAGGACATTTTTTTCTGGAGGCACTCTGAGGATTGCCTTTTAAGCCACTGGAGTGTCCAGACTTAAATTATCATTTGCTTTATAGCATTTAGAGCCATCGATAAGAAAATTGTATGCTGTGCATGTGTATGCAATCTTCTTGCAATTTCCTTGTTTATGGAAAGGGTACACCTGATACCTGCTTTTATGTATTAGTGAGTCCTCTTACAGCCACCCACTGAAGCTGCTAGCCTTTCATCTTCTGCCATTTGCTTAGAAGAGCGGCAGGTGGCTTAATTTTCTCTGTCAAGCTGCAAGCTTTATGCATTTATTTGGATGAAACTAAATGATTTAGGAAGACTAATCAGATCTTTGTATCTTGGGCCACCTCTCAGGGAGAAAAGCCTTTCCACTACCCAGAGTCTGTCACTCTGGGTAGTGGAGGCTCTCATTTTGGCTCATGAAAGCCGTGCACTTCAGCCTTGGGGGATCCTGGGGGCTCATTCCACCATTGCTGTGTCAACCTCATGAGCCCAGCTCAGGGTCATTTCTGTTGCTGTGTATGTTCCCTACATTTATCCAGCTTTACTGCATCGATATGATGGAATCTTTAATGGTATACTTAGAGAGAGAGAGTTCTTGGAGTTGGTTTGACGAAGTTATGTATTAGTCTGTGGGAACAGTATGTGGTTTTTATCATCCTGGGCTTAGGTGTTATGGGCTTTAGAGCATGCAGTTTCAGCAATAGGCCACATCTTCCCCTTTGACTAGATGTTTTCAAAAAGTTTCCTCACATCATTTTTACTCAGGCATTGTGTTTTGGAGTAGGATTTCTTGTTGGAATTCTTTCCACACCATGTTATTTATCTGCAAGTTTCATTTCTCAGGTTGCCCACTCTTACATTGATCAGTTGTTTCGAAGTGTATCTTAGTCTTTTAAATTTTTCTTTTCTGTTCTTTTTATTATATTTTTTTTTCTTGCAATTGTGAACATTTGCTTTGTATATATGTTTGAACCCCTGCTCAAATGTCAATGTCTGTTAGAGCTATGACTTATTCTGTGCTTATGCGCATGTAGACAAAATTCCTATTCACCCAGGAACCTGAACAAGTTCAGCTTTGAGAGCTCCAGACACACACATGACACTCTGTTGCAATTATAAAGAAGCCCATTGATGACAGTGACCCCTCTCTCTTGGAGATGGAGAGAGAGAGGGTGGAGGAGAGGTGAAGGGAGGAGGGAGGCAGTTGATGAAATGTTTCTTCTTTGCTTTACAGCTAGCAACACTGACCCCTTAGTAAATAAGAGCTTTACTCTTGCTCGCATACAGACTCTGTTTAGATACAGGCCTCTCTCTTCATTTCCTTCCTACTGTATGCCCTCCTCCCCTCCATCTACATTACACTCTCATTTTTAGAGAGCCATTACAGGGTGCAAAGCACAGGTCAGGTCAAGGCCGCCAACCAGCTGCCGAGCTGAGGTTGTCTGCGGGCACATCTTTCCTTCCTCAGACGCTGTTATCTTTTGGACTTGTCTTGTGAAACATTAACAACAATGTCACATCATACAGCCTCCCACACAAACAGAAGGCATCCATGTGTCCTCTGAACCTGGGGCAGACAGGCCTCCAACAGGACCATAGAGAACATCTGCAGCACATCTTAGTCGTTTGTCAGTGTCACCTTGTCATCTGTCTCCATACTCCTTTTAGACAAGCAAGAGCAACTTATCTCCTGTGGTTCTCATATGCAGACCAAAACTAATTGTGTTATATTCAGCTTGTTGTTAAATAAATCCTACTCAAAAATGTGCTTTCACCTGAAAACCTAATCCATCCTCAAGTCATGCTTTATAGTGGATCATCTTTACTTTAAGTTTTGAGCTTTAGTTGATTTGAATTCCTCTTCTGGCCCCTCTGTTTCCCTCATGCACACACAGGCTACGCCAGTTGGCCTGCCACTCATCAGGAATATGCAGATCAATCTGCTAATTAGTTGCATAGAGTCATGAAGGCTGAGTTTGAACACATGGTTGGCACCCATGCAGGCATGATATCAAAACCTTGCACACCAGGTCACCCAAGTTAACTGTAGCCCAAGGGCCCATTCCCAGTCATAATAGCACACTCAGAAAATTTTGTCACTGGCAAATAATTTTACAAATACACTTGTTATGGTGATAGGGATGATGAAGATTAAAATTTTGTCTCCAGACAAGTGAGATAAAAGTGTACTTAGTTATTTATAATGCTTGTTTTTTTCATAATATCAACTATCCTGCCAAATTTCCGATTCTTACCAGTGTTTTTTATTGATAATAATTTACCTGTACTGCATTTTCTGATTTTCCTTGTACAGTGCTTTCTCCAAAAAAGGTTTTGATACTTTTTTAAAATATAAACAAAAAGAAGAATGCTTTAGTTTTCAAATATGTTAAATACAGAACAAGTTATTCAGTGCCCTAACTGACAAATTTATTTGCTCTTTGTTAATATACACTTATTTTTAATTAGATTTCTGCAACATGTTTTGAAAAGGTGGGACAATGGCAACAAAAGACTGGCTGTGAAATGCACAAATACACCTGTTTGAAACATTCAAAAGGTTTTACAGTCCATTGACAACAGGTACTTGTATAGTGATTGGGTATTTAAGAGGATTTCTCAAAAGTCTTAGTTGTCAGCCAGACAAGGATGAGGGGAGATTCACCACTTTACTTGAAGAATTGCATAGGCAAATAGTCCAACAGTTTAATATCAGTGTTTCTAAATGCACAATTGCAAGAAATTTAGAAAATTCACCATTAATAATCCATCCAATCATTCATCAAAATATTTTAAGAATCCAGACAAATCTCTCCACCTAATGGACAACAAAAAAACAGATACTGAATGGGCGTGACCTTACATCAATCAGGCAAGACTGAGTCAATTTCAGTAACATTTGACTTAGTCACTTTGAACGTGAAGTATCTTTGCATTGTATTCCATGTAAGTCAAAAAGGATTTGCAAATTATTGCATTATGTTCCCGTTCACATTTTACACAGCATCCCAACTTTTGGAATCAGGTAGGTTTTCTTTTCTTTTCTTTTTTTTTTTTTTTTTTTGGCAGAACTTGCCTACCCACTGCAGGATTCAAATCGAGTACCCGCATTCGGGGCACTCACAAGAAATGCGATGTTGACATGCTGCAGTAGATGTTATAATCTTAAAGAACTTTTCTAAATGAATTCCAGCAGCCCACTCTTTGTTTTTGGCTGCATTTAAAACAAATTTCAGAGTTGCTGCTAAGTCAGCCCTCAAGAAATGTTTGCTTGGTTCATAGATGTATCATTTTGAATCCAACACTAGAATCTGTATTATTGAGATGTGCTGCTGTCTCAAGCAGTACCAACAGGTTTAGTCCAATTCAAGCAGGGACTAAAATCTGAAGTTAAATAACTGTAAATGACACAGAGGCTTGTAAAAGCCAACAGAACACATTTTTTTCGAGAGGAGATTTATTGATCCACCATCCTATTATAAACCTCCTCACTGCACCATCGCCTCCCCCTGTACTCATCCATTTCAGTCCAAGGACTGTTGTACGTTTAGTCGCATTGCATATTTTAGCCTGCCATCTGGTCAGCCCTGCCTGGCACCGCAGGGGTCTTCATATCCTCTCATATTCATATTCCACTAGCATATTGTTCCCACTGCTTTTCTACAGTGCGGCCCCAGCACTTCTCCACTTCTTTATTTATTTCTACAGAGGAGGCTGGCTAGCAAACGCCCCCCCTCTCCCAATCGGCAGCTCTTCCAGTTGTCCTATCAAGTGTAACCTGGAGGCCCCTAGTAGAGCAATTAGAGCGGCCTCCCTGCCCACCTCTTGTAATGAAGCCCAGCACATTCTGGAATCTATAGCCCCTTTAGTCTCCCCTAATGGGACATCATTATTGTCAAAGAAACAATGTAAATGGAAATGAACATACTCATTAGCCAGTTGCAAGGAGAAACCTTTGCCGCTCTCAGCTTGCAACACCCGCTTCCAAACACACACACACACACACATACACACACACAGAACTTAGCCTCCTCCCTTCAGCTTCTGCGGACTACTGCTCCAGCTTGCCTTATTCCTCTGGAATATGTGTGTTCCAAAGAAGACAATGTGCATGTTTTACTCAAGGTGAGAGGGGAATGCAGTGAACATGGATAATTCCATTATTGGCATTCACTCAGTGTTTCTACAGTTGTTAATTGTTGTGTGTGTGTTTGTGTGTGTGAAAGTAAAGTGTGCTTAAGTTCTCACCCCATTGCTTCTTTGCTTGTCAATCCCAGGGTGCACCTGTGCAGCGGTCCAGGTCTCTGTCCCCAGTCAGCAGAGTGGAAGTTTTTACTTCGACGGGAAGAGGAGCAGAACACAAGATTCAAGACCTTGAAGAACTGTTGGAATTGAAGGTAACTAGCTAGCATATTTTAACCCCTAATATCCTCTTTTTTTCTTGAATCTACATCCATTTGTTTTTGCCCAACTCATCTAATGCTGACCTGTATGTCCTTTGTTACCTGCAGCCTATATCATCCTCTCTGCTCTTTCTGTTACTAATCCTCTGTCTCAGTGTTTTCACTCCATGCATTAGACTGACTTCCATTGGCTTTGAACTACTTAAGGGTGTTGGTTGCTGAATTGGAAACATACAATGGGATGAAGGTATCAAACTAATAATGAAGGGTGCTAGACAGGACCAATAGAGTTGCTTGTAGCTGTGACCACTATCTCACATGTGATTGCTGCTATCAGCCACTGGGTTTAAGGAAGGTCTCCAGCACTGTAACAGTCACATTCCCTAAAGGGTTCAATTGCACTTGTAATGTGACTGCCTCCTCTATGACCTTCTCTTACAGTGTCTTTCATACACACACACACACACACAAACCCAAATGTGTGCGCACACAAACAGAGTGTGCGTAGGCAGTGAAGCAGCAGGAGAGGAGCTGCTCCGGTGAAAGTGGATGCAGAAGGGTTTTTTCCCTTAAACGAATCAGCTTTATTGGTCTTTTAACCTTCTCTTGCTCTATGGCGTCTTTCTCCCACTGTCCTTCATCTTCATGTCTTTTTTCCCCTCTCTTTCTCTCCAATTCACTACAAGAAAAATACAATCAATTTTCACCTCACACCTGTGTTTCTCTTAAGGTTTAAAATTTGACTTTCTCTTTTTTTATCTTATGTCAACTGAGTATATTTTCCACTGCTGTTGTATTTTATTTGGACTTTTCCCCTAAAGCCGTCCTCCGTGTTGCCTTTCCTTATCCTTTCCACCTTTCAGACTGACCAGTGAGTGAGTGATTATGCAGAGGTCATCTCCCTTTGAACACAGTCCCAGGAACACATTAGGAATAATTTTCTTGTCAGATCTGAAGTGTCTGAATTACATCACTGGCAGACACCTAGTCAGACTGTAATGCTAAATGTAGATTCAAAGGGCACGCATGACTGTCTTGGTTAATAGTGCCATTTATGTGTCTGCCAGTTGAGGAGCATTTAACAAAGGTATGCACAGAAAGACCAAAGATTCACAACTCAAACCTGTGACCACATGAATGAGGGCATTAGTTCAACGCATGATTTAGTGCCTGGGTCCGGCACTGAAAATCATGCCCTCCACCAGCTACACTGAAGACCTTACCTCCAGCATCTTACAGTACAGTTCCTCACTGTGTCCAGTCTGCTCCTCAGTTGATCTTATCCAATTCTTTCCAATAGAATGCCTTTCAAATTGGGTACGCCAGCCTGTACCATTGACATGTTGACCTTAGCAGCTAACAGCAGCAGACAAACAAACAATTCTCATAATGATGGCCTTTTTTTTCTTCCGCACACTTTGAAGTAAACAGTAGCTGTTGCTGTGTAATTATTTTTCAGCTTGAGAACATCCACAGATGTGTATGCTGGCTGAGTAAGGGGGTGTATTGATCGGTGGGCAAGGGTCTGTGGCCTGATGACCAGAGCTGGGCTGCCCAGGGGAAGCTCTATAAGGAGCCTGGAAAACCATGATGTGGCTAATGCCCTGCCACTTGCTCCATCCTGCCCCCCCTCCACCTTCATCAGTCAGCCTCAACTCTTCTGTCCTAACCCAGCTCCTAGTTCCACCAGTTACACTGCCCTGGTCTGGCCCCTTTCATTAGAGCCTTGTTTTAGAGAGGTTGGGGGCAGCTCGAAGGGGCCGAGGATGTCTTGCAGATGTCCTCTGTGAATAATCCGCACAAGGGAAAATCCATACTTGTCACAATGGCAGTGTGAATGTACAGCATGGTGTGTGTGTGTGTGCACACCCGTTGTGTGTCTGGTGCATGTTTGTGTGCTCTCTCTGTTCTCTTTGTCCTTGTTAATAATAACAGGGCTGAGGGCTCGCATTTCCCTCTCTGCAGGGCAGCCGTGTCATATCAGCAGTAAACAAGCTCCTTCCCTTCAGAAAGCGCTCGACAACTCTCCCTAGCCCTGGCCACTCAAGCAGAAACCTGTCCTGCACTCTTCCTTTCACTTTCTCTTTTGCCTTACTCTCTCTCTTTCTTCTCTTTCTAATTTCTCTTTCTCTTTCCTCTGTTTTCATCAGCTGCCTTTCTCTCTTCCTTTGCTCTCTTTCCACCTCTGTTTGTCCTGCCTGTTGAAAGTGTTTTCTCCATCGCCCTCATTGTTAGGGTCAATGTGATGGGGAGGAGGGGTGCCCCTGACAAGAAAAATCTATATGTTGTCTTCTCTTACTCCTTCTTCAAAGCTGAAGCCCAATCTGGCTGTGTTTTAATAGCTGTCAACAACAGTGTCAGCAACAAACCCACTGCTCCAGCCCCCACTAGTGCAACACGTGCTGGTCATCACTTGGTAACTCCATTGAGTGACTATCTTTGTTGGTTAAATAGTGTGTTTGTGTGTGTACAGTATGTCTGCTTGGTATTCTGCAGCCCTGTTGACTTGTCAAGTAAATGTTGTCCTTTAATGATTTCTCAGTTGTGAGTGAGAGCACTTTTCTGGAAGGAAGGTGAAGAAAGAAAATACTCTGAACCAGCTTGTTTCTGTCCAGCAAAGGTGTTTTAGCTGTAGAGCAGTTTGAATATGTTAACAGTGACAGATTTTCTCAGCTTTCCTTGCACACTGCTGCTCCATTGTATACAAGGCCAACTCCGGCTTTTAACTAAGTTTTGTTTCAGTTGACATGTGCAACCTTTGGAAAAAAAAACTTTTCACTGTACCTTCATAGATAAAGGAGAATGAGGAGCTGAGGAAAGCTCATGATAAACGCCGTGAACGTCTGCATCTGATTCAGACTAACTACAAGACAGTCAAGGACCAGCTAAAAGAAATGGAGAAATCGACTGGCTTGTGAGTACACTGTAACTAACTCTTAAGAATGTGACAAAATAAATGTTGTACACTATCAATGAACAGGATTAAAAAAAAAAAACTGTGCATACACAAATTAAATTGAATAACTTCCAGTTCCTCCCAGCTGCAGCCAGTAAAAGATGCTTTAAAGCACATAACACACCTTGCCTTATGTTAAAAGCCCTTGTGAAATGCTACAACCCTCTGAAACCACTCACAAATAGTCTTAGGGCCTCATTGCTCTCCACATGTTGTCTGACAAGACCTGTGTGCTGGATTTGGGGAAGTGGGAGAAATTCTTTCTTTCTGCCTTTGAAAAGCTCAGAGGTTTTAAGCCCAGTCAATTTGGGCCGCTTTGTGCCAAGTGTGTGTGCGCTTCTGCGTCTCTTCTCCCTCAGCATTCATTAGAATGTGAGAGCCAGAGGCAGGAGGTGTCTGGTCCTGGGGGGTGCAAGGTGTTTGAGAAGGCCTGTGGAGGGTGGAGGGAGGAGGGAAGAGGAGGAGGGGGCATTTCCTGCTTCCTGTTTCAACCTGTTATCTTCACCAGAAACCGCGGGATTTTTACACAAAGCTGAAAATGTGCTGGAAAATGTCATTAATATATGTGTCTTGTTCCCTCCATTGTCTCCTAAAGTCTTTTCCCACTTTTTTTTCTGTCTCTGTTTCTTTTCTCCATCAGCATCATTGACTCCATTTTAAAATGTAACTAAAGGTGCATATGTTTGGTGGCCGCGCGGGAGCAAAGTGTTGACCCTGTCAGCTGTTTTCTCTCTGGGTTAATTAAAGAAAACAGCAGTGCAATGTGAACCCGTGTGAAAGTGGAGTGAGTGAGAGAGAGTGTGTGCAGCACTAGGCTCGACTCGGCTCATGTCAGCTCAGCGTGGCTCAACAGCATGTGTCTGAGACAGTGGGAACAAAGACAGAGAGATGTTGAGAGAGAATTCTCAGAGTCAACACCAGTTGTGCTGCCGTTATACGTTTTTCGCAGGTTATCAAAGAATTGTTCTGTCTGATGAAATCATGCACTTTTGTTAAAGACTGTGTGAAGACGTTGATTTTGTGAGAAGAAAACATAAATGTTTATATAATAAGAAAAAACAGGGCTGTGGCTTAAGGAATAAAGCCAAGTAGACCTGCAAGTCCATAATATTATGTTTGTGGTATCACTGTCAGTGTATCTGTATTTCATGACTGATTTGACATAAAATTGATGCAACGGCTTTGCCCTTTTCAATCAGAGCCCTCCATGGCACCAGCCAGTCACTCAATGTTATGATCCTGGCATTCATTTGGCATTAAGCCCCATTCTTAAATAGCTGTTAAACCCAGTGGGGTAATGCCAGCCTGAATGAGAGACAATAGAAAATGACTTAAATACTCCCATTAGTGCTTGAAAATCAGGGCCCTAACAAGTCAGTGGGGATAGGCGTCGAGTCTCATTGCACTTGGAGCTTGTTAGGGATTTCCTTGCAGCTTCCATGCTGTGTTGTTGCCTTTTTTGGAGGGATGCGGGGGGTCGTTTTTTGTTCCCCCTTTGTGTGCAGGACCAAAAGATAAGACTACGACTTCCCTTCTCTCCCTTCTTATATTCCACACACATACAGTTTGCAGCTTACAATTAAATACACTCACACACCAAATAAAAATGTGTTAGTGTCAGACTTGATCGTAATTTTTCTATACCTTGCACATTTAAGTTCTCTCATATCAATCTTTACTTCTTATCAGCAGAATTCACTTTTGAATTAGACAATTGGTTGCTGTACTGCAAGCTGCTGAGTGATGTCATCAGTATATGTGATAGTCAGGCTTACCTAGGATAGAACTGCCAACCAATGGCAAGGCAGATGAAGGGTCCATTGGTTCATCAGCATGCAGGCAGCGAGCAGTTGGCCCGTCCCAGTGAAACCACTCTGCCATTCACCATTACCACCCTATTTTCCCAAAATGGCATGAAGGAGAGGAAGAAAAAAAAAAGCAACTTCCTATTTATATTAGAGAAGGGAAAAAGTTTTTTAATCAGACTGGGGATGATGGGGTTGAGCAAATAAAATTAAAGGTTATTAAAGCATCCGTACTCTGATCAAAGTTGCGCCCATAAACAGATTCCCCCTGAATCAGAGCAATTAGCCGCAGCGGCGTGGAAAAGTTCTCTCTATTTCCTTCTGCTTAATAATGGAAACTAGGATACCATAGGGGAGGAAGCACTGAGGCCTGTAGAATAAAGCTCTCTCATGGCTTCAGGTTCAACGGCTTTTAGGCCCACTGTAAACAAATTAAAGCTTTACTGTGACTTGACAAAGGTTCAAACACCTTTCATTAGGATTGCAGTTGATACTCTACATACCTAAAAGTCACATAGAGACAATTCAGCAGAGCTGTGGGTAAAATATCATGTAATTCTACAGCTCCAGGCAGTGTTCAGATAGTTCTAGCTGAATTCGCTGTGTGCTATGAGAACGAGTAAAAGTGTATCAATCACTGTGACTATTCAGTGAGATTATCCGTTAAGTAGCTTTGCACTCTGGGAAAGTAACTCAAGCCCAAAGATTGCAGACATATACACTCACACACATACAGGATAAATAAGTTCAAGGGCTCCAAATTACTCACAGGGGCATTAACAGTATTAAATGAAAACATTTGACGTTCCTCAGTAGCCTCCAACTCCCAGGCACCAGGGTTTAACTAGTATTAGGGTACCGTGGTTGTGTCTACATTGCCAATAATGACACGGGAAATGGAGCCCTCTGCAACAGCAGTGACCCTCACAATCCATTTCCACACCTCTACCTCATTGATTGAGAAAAAAATGAGAAACTGTAGTAAGTGATGCAGTGAACGCATGTGTGATAAAAAAATGTGTTCCCTTATCATCAGCTACTTTTTCACTCTGTGGATATCTCACTAAAAGCCATTTTAGTTTGCAAATTAAAGGCTAATTGGTATTGAATATGTTGGGCTAAGACTGACTGATGAGACATGTGTGTGCAGGGATGCAGCTGGGAACATCAGGGACAGTGTGTGTTTGTATGTGTGAGTGTGAGTAGAAGGGGAAGTTCAATAAAGGGGGCAGCCACAAAGTGTCATTAAGTATTCATAAGTGAGGTGTAGACATTCGAATGACCTCGTTTGCAAGTGTGTTTTTGCCATTATTTACATTTGCATGGCACAAAGGGAATGGTCCACCGCCCTGCCGCACGGGCAGTGCCCTGGGCTCTAACAAACATGCATACGTGTGTACATGATTTGCCACTGAAATGTCAAAGTCAAGGCTGCTAATTTGAATATTGCTAAAGATGGCTGAATAACAAAAACAGAGTGAGACTAGGGGGCCTTGTTACCCCATGTGAATTGGCCAGAGGCAGCAAGGTAATATACAGTACCAGCATTTTCCCTTGATAGTGATAGTGTTTCCATGTGTATGCCATAAGAGAGACTACCTGTTTAATTTTAATGTATGCCTTTGCATGCCTCTACATTTTCTACTTTTGTTTTCTTATATAATGTGTGTCTGCGTGTGTGTGTATGTGTGTGTCCAGGCCCAGTGGAAGGATACAGCGTGCAGAACCATGGCAGCTAAGGCAAGAGAACAGTGATGCGGTGTGGAATGAGCTGGCCTACTTGAAAAACCTTACCAGAAAGCTCTCCATTGAAAAGTAAGTCACCTGCTGTCAAAGTTTTCAGTATGTTAGAGAGATAATACCAGCACTGGATGTGTGAGTGAGCATACACACACTCATTTGAAACTTCTCTCTCTTACACATGTACTCACATGTTGACACGCACTCCCACTGTCCCTTCTTGTTGGCGGGTGTTAAAATGTTTAAGTGTGCCCTTCCCAACTTCACAGCATCCACCCAGCCCTCCACATCATTACCAGCCAGCGGGGGCCAGAGCAAGATCATTAGACTCGGTGCTCATTTGTAAAATTGGCTGCCCAAAAATTCTCCTGTAAAAGTGCAGGAAGTAGAATCACATTATCAGAATCCCTGGCTGTGTCTTTTTGAAATAATTGCATTTTTAATGGAACATTAATGCCAAATGGTTATCCTGTTGCTAGTTTTATTAAGTGGGTGTCAATAAGATACCATTCATACTTAGACAGTAAACTGTGGTAGTGTTATCAGTTTAAATGTTGATTGAGAGTTTGGTGGCTGTTTTAACCAGTGAATTTTTTTGCAAGAGGTAGTTTTTATTTAATTTCTTTCTTTGTTAGTTTTTCTTCCTTTCCTCCTGTCTTTTAGTCTGTCTCTAGGTGGAGTATAGCCATTGTCTTGTTTGATCTTGAGAAGCCCCTGTAACTGTACCACTAACACTGACCCTCTGTGATACTACACAAAGCTTGGCCTAAAGCCACAGTCTGCCTCTCTACTATCTCCCCTAGCCTTCACCTCTCCTCACCTCTTCCCTCCTCTATCCCATGCCTCTGTACCCTCATCTTCCCTTCTTCCCACTTGTCTTCCCAGTTGCCTCCCTCCGGCCCTCTGTGGTGCTGCAGTAGGCTGAGGCCAGAATTCTGGTACTTGCCCCCCACCCCCTCTACCGCTTTCCCCTCTGCTCACCCCCCTGCCCTGTCCTCCTAATCCCAGCTGAGCTCATTATGATATAGCCTGGCTGCCTCTGTCCAAGCCTGAACTGTCCGGGCTAATTACAGGCTAGCAGCTCTAGTGCCGCCGATGCTGCCTGTTAAGGGATGTCCATCCGTCTGCCTTCCTGGCCAAGACTAGAGCTGAGCAGAATGGAGCGCTGGATGGTTTTGGGTTGGTGCGTGCTGGGGTGGGGGGTGGGGAGTGAACATGCGGGGTCCTTGGAACTGACCTGCAAGGGAAAGCACAAGGGACGGAGAGCAACTGTTCTCTTTTCTAGCTGTGTAACTGGCCCATCCTCCAGGGTTAGTGTTGATCCCCCTCCAGCGCCTCTGACCAGTTTCACCTTAGCTCCTTTAGGGCCCCTCCCTACTTGGGTGAGTGGTGCAAAATAAAGTTGACTGGGGTCTCTAAACTTGTGCTTTAGAAAACTCTCTGTGCCTCTTGGCACACATCTGCACACACCGTAGTTCAGTTTATTAAAATAAGTGAATGCACACTGCCCATCTCTATTCCACTCCTCACTTTCTTCTTACCTGTTGTGAGAAGGAGCAGCAGTTGTTGAGCCTATGGACAAAGCCAACTTAACCAAACATATCTTTACTTCCCTGCAATACAAATTTCTGTCCAGAGGCAACAGAGAAGGCAAAAGTGTGTGCTTCATTGTGCTACAACAACAAGAGTTTGTGAAAGCATAACTGCCAGGAAACTCTTGAGGCAAGCACTTGCGGCTTGTTGTTCCATTGACCGTATTATAATGATAGTGCTTTTGAAGGTTATGCTAGATAAGTGTTAGATATTATCCACTAATGGCTAATTACCTCCTGGCAGCTGAAAAATTTAGGGCCAAATAAAGGCCCCTTATAAAGCTTTAAATGCCTAGTGGTGAGCTTTAGAGGAGAGTCTGATAAAACTCTCCATTTGTCTCCCATTTGCTCCTCTTCATTGTCATGATATTGTGCACAGATGCTCTCTATCACCTCAACTAAAAAGCAGTACTTGTAAAACGCTGTCTTAAGGCCCAAATGACCATTTCCCAGAATGAATATTGCAGGGATAACTCCTGCACAGTGGGTCCCCACAGTGTTAAAAGAATGTTATGAAGCCTAGGCCTCCCTCTAATCTCTGCACTTGGAATTGGAGGTTGAGCAAGAAGGTGAAACAGGTCCGTCTGTGGGCCTTTTTAACTGATATAGAAAGGATGCAGTAAACAACAAAATGATTGTTCTTTGGCAACTTTTTACAAGACTTTGGATAACATGTATGCATTGTACATTGTGATCTGTGGCTTTTGTGCCATTGCTTGGTTTTAGGAATTCATGTCATGAAGGTCCAGGCCCTTACTGTGCTGACATTGTGTCCTACGGCAGTTTGGAATCAGTGAGCATTGTAACTAGGGTCAATCAATTTTTACATTTTACATGCCTAAAGGAATTCTTTGCCGATTTTTAGCCAGCTTTGAATCATTTCAATGTGATTAGTGTATAAAAATGAACAAATTAAAATTCCCTCCATCCTTGATAGTAAGGGACTTTAATTTCTATTTAGCAAACAGTCCATAACAAAAAAAACCTCTCCTTTTTGTAATCACTTTGTTATGCACATGCAGAATCTGCTATAAAGACTTGCACCCCAACATTTATCCAGTCATAAATATCACTCAGATGCACGCAGGAGTGCTTTTAAGGTCAAATGCACAGAAAATAAACTAGTCAGCTCCAAGGATGATTTTTGATTGAGATTTCCTTTTGGTTGTATTAGATTTCTGGCAAGCAACTAAGAACAGGGTGGGCTGGAAAATTTGCAGTGGTATCATTCTATCTGCCTCATTATGCATCTGTCTGCAGCACTCCATGTCTGTGCTTGTTAATTGTTGTTAAAGGTCTGTTGCTTAAAAGAGGCAGGGATTATTTAGGCCCCATAAACAGAATAAACACATGCAGTGCACCCTTAGACTTAAGATGCTATACTCAGACGACATCAAAGCATAAATTAGCTAGCGATTACTGGGGAAAAAGCCTTTGAGATCATTTGCACTACAGCAGCAGTGTAAGCTCCTCTGAAGAGAGTGACCATTATGGACGTGAACCTCCCCAGTAAGCGACGTTGACTCTAATTAAGTTTAATAAAGTTTACCCTGATGTTCCTCATATTCCTCTATTTCTTTTCGTTTCATCTTGATTTGCTAAAAGGTATTAGAAGTAATGAGAGTCTTTTGCCCCCCGGACCAGGGCTTAGTTGGAGGAGGGACACATTTGCTCTCTCTTTCCTCACTCACACACACACACACACACAAACAGAATGTTTTATTCATGTTTTTAAAATCAGACAACTAAGTTTTTCCTTCATTAATTATTTGGTAAATTAATTATTGTGGGGTGAAAAAAAACTTGGTATGGACTTAGTTATTAATTATGATGCGAGCTTCGGTTTACCATCAAGCCTTAGCTACAATAGTCTCATAAAAACATTAATTTACAGCATAAATAACTTAGTCATTTAAAAAAAAAACTCAAAAATACAATTCACATGTTCAGGAGGGAATGTAGTTTTCCTATTTTTTTCATGTTCAAGTGATCATTGGCTACAAAACTAGTATTTACACATACAAATACCTCTATATTCCTCATGTTTAATAAATGCAATATTATGATATTGTGTTATTTGATATTAGGATACCTAGCGGCATCAACAAGCTTCTTAAACAGGGAATATTGTAGACATCCTTGGTTGTTTCCACCAGTTGTTATTACATGAATCCCCATTTACCTCTCATATCACTGGCCTGTGGCTGGAGACTGTAACTCTTAAAGACTCACTTCTTTTCTGCCGCTGCATTGCCCGCAGCTAAAATGCAGCATCGAGCCATGTAAACTCCGCCAGTCACCATTTCTGCTGACAGCAGTGGCTTATCCACCTAAACTCCCACCATGAATGAACAGCCCTCTAGCCTAAGTTTAACCATAGGGGAATCCCCCCCCCATACACCCCAAAAACAAGATTTTTTTCCCCAGTGATAAAAATGCCAGAGGTGTTTTCGCTTTCTCACCCTATTCCCTGCTCTTCCTGTGTATTTTTATGTGCCGAGCTAGAAACCAAGAGGCGGCTGGCACGTGAAAGCACAATGGCTGCAGATGATGTTGTGTTGTACACCCTTGTGGATGGAGGCTGGCAGTTTGTGCTCTAAGCTGTGTTAGGTGCAACACAGGTAGAGATGAGATCAAATGACACGTAGTGGATAGCTCAGGGCTGAAGTTCTAGCACTGCACGAGAAAGAAAATGTTTTCAAAAACGGGGCCAAAAGAGCGGCATGAGACAAAGACTTACATTGCAGACCACATCATTACCAAACATAACACCTGTCTGTTGCCTTTAGTTTAGTTTCTGCCAAGAAACTTCTTTGGCTTTTATGCCTGCTGAGTGTTATTCTACCTTAGGTGAAGCGGGCAAGTTGAGAGGGAATTGAAAATTGTCCAGCTAGCTTTATTTGATTTATCATCCAGATTTTTAAAAAAGACTTGAAATACTCTATAGGTGGTATAGCTGTAGAGAAGATTTTTTCCAGTGTGATAGCATGGATATGACAGAAAAATATGGTTTCATTTCAGAATAATTGCAGGTTACTGGAGGTAGTTTAACGCAGGGAAGAGGTGAGGAATTTGTTTCAGGTGGACACGGCTATAATGTGATGGAGATCTAAAACATAGTTCCTCGAGGTCGGGATTTAGCTCATTGGGCTAGGAATATCAAGCATCTGGTTATCAAATAATTTACTCGCACAAAGAAGCAAAATATGAGGAGTGAGACTGTTAGGGAGATTGAAACAAACATAATTTAAGGAGACAGTCTTGTGCATTAGAGAATTAAATCATACAATCCAGATTTCAAAAAGATTGGTGCACTGTTTATAAAATCAACACAAAAACAGAGTGTGATCATCGACTTATCCTTTTTGAAATGATACTCAATAGAAAACTGTACAGAGACAGTTAATTTAATGTTTCAATTTCACAGATTTTTGGGAATATATGCCTAATTTTGAATTTGTTACCAGCAGCACCTTTCCATTAAATTGAGACATAGGCAGCAAAAGGTTTGGAAAGTTTAAAGATGAGACAATGTCACTACTTTATGAAACAGGATTGTTACTTACAGGATGTAACTTTGGAACACTTTGTAAAACTATAGTCGGTAAACGCATTTTGTTTGCAAATAATTGCTTTCAGTTTTTAGTCTGGACCTTCTATACAGCAGTCCACCTTTTGGGGAAATTAGATTTGTAGTGTTTTTTTTATATTTTAAATGTCTTTAAAATTAAAGGGAAAGCAAAATGCTGTACACATGTTGTTGTACTCAGTTGTTATTAAATGAGAATTTTGTTATTAACCAAGTTTTTGTTTATTTTCACTTTCACCAAATTGCCTTGGTAAATAATCAAGAAAGGTTACCAAATTTGTACTGTTGCTCTTGTAACAACCCTACCTCTGCTAATTCCCTATCTACAGCCGTACACCGCTACTCTTCAGTTTAATCAGAGTCCAAGAAATGTTTGATTGAGCTCATGGATGTATTAAGAGCAGTCTTGATGATGTTGTTTGGAGTAGAGATGCTTCATGCTCTTCTCTGCTTGCCTTTATTTATAATACAAATACATGTGGTGCTGATATTAATACAAAAACATTCATCATCACAGATATGTCCTCCTCCTACACGATTCACCCAGGCACCACCCTTTGCCTAAACTAACTGGAATTTCCAGTTGGTGAGAATGCATCTGGAATGGACAATGTCCTTGTCATAGACAGCGTCTGTAGTTTCACTTAAAAACAGCTTATAGTGCATTTGTGCACACACAGCAACTACTCTGTTCTTCATAAGGATGCTATAGTCATCCATCTCTAGCATGTTATGATGTGAAACTGGAGGCCCATGGCCAATGAACTCCGTCTGCAACCTAATCCCTACTCCATCCAAGAAAGTATGCTCATCCCTCAACAAAATTGAATGTTTTGCATATGAACTTTAGCGTCAATACCATCAGCATCTGAAAAGGCATAAAAGAGAAACATGAGATGGAACATGCTCCCTCCAAGTACTGCATATTTCAGCTCATTTGTCCCATTAACAGCCTGGACACATAAGGCTGTACCGATGCCTGATCGACTTGAGTTCATTTATGGACTAAAATCTATAGAGGAGTGACACATATCCATCTGCTTCCTCAACTCCCTCAGGGAGAGTCATTTGTGTACTTATTTAAGCTGTGGTCAGCCATTAGACCAGGCCTCTACTGGACTGTGTGGGCTAAAAAGCTAATTAGTTTCCTTCCCTGGGCTATGGCGATAACTTTTCCCAAGTCATTTTCTTAGCGTATGTATAGAAAAATCTCTCAGTTGATCTAGCAAAATTAGATTGGTTTTAACACGTGTCCAGTTTGAGTTAATTGGCATTATGCTTAACATAGTTCACCATAGCAACAAATGCCCTGTTACTCCTCAAACACTTCAGAGTGTATCAGGAATACTGCACTCGTGGTATGCCTTAAGAAGTCAATCAGAAAGAAGACCTCCCGTTGTAATGAGGTTAACTTAGGGAAGAATGCCACTACAGTAGCAGGAGCTTGTTTCTAGTGTTTCTCTCTGACTCTGTGGAGCAGAGGGGAGGGGAATTAGGTGTGTGTTTCAGGTATGGTTGTCTCAGTGGGGTTGTGTGTATCCTCAGTAGACTTCAGTTGGGGTCCTAATAATAACTTGAAAGTGCAAAGCCTCGAGCATGGCTCCACATAATTAGCCTTTAGCAGGAATCAAGCTAATTGCAGAGAGGTAATTGTGTGCACACTTTCACTCTGTTTGCCTGTTACACACACACACACACACACTGTACTTTCCTACCTTGGTGTTTCATGTTGTTTGTCACTTTGATTTCCGCATGAATTAAAATGCATTTTAATTAGTTGATTTCTTCACTGTGTCGTCTTTTCGGTTTTTGGTTGGGAAGAGAAAACCAGTGCTTCAAGTTAGAATATCTAATAAAAATTTTGACAATAACTGAGTCCACAGTGGAATCCAGAAAGATATTTGCAGAGATTTTAAGAGCTACTCACTATACTGTACAATGCTTGTGTTAGTAGTGCCTTCATATTTCTTTTTGGTTTCCATCCATACTTGAATAAGGATGCATTTGACACAACCCCTTTGTAAAGAAAAGTTGATCATGTGTGTGACTGCAGAGCTGGCCTGGAGGAGGAGCTGGACATGCTGCGAGTCCAGGCTGCTATGGACCGGGCCACAGTGAAGGAGCTCCACTGGTGTCTTGCCAATGAACACCAAGGTGAACCCCTTTTTATGTTGTGGAGGTTTTTTAACCAGAAAAAACAGTTTTTTAGAGTTGAAAATATTTTACCTCAAATCTATGCTTGTATTTCTTTTTTTCTGTATTACTCTCTATTATGTAATCTAAGAATGTTGAAAAGTAAAAAAGCTCTTAGAATATGACCAATAATGGCAAAGTATGCTGTTAAACATGACAGCACCTTTAAGCTATCCTCTTACCTCTGGGCCTTGTGCATTAGCGAACAGAATTAATAAGACAAGTCCCAGTGGATTTTAGAAGACAACTCAATTAAGACTTGATCAACTCCTTGCAAATTGATTGGGAGATCAAGTAGTGCTCATCTTGTCTGCACATATCATTCCCAATGTTAAAATGCACATCGCTTTTCCAATCTGCAACCTTTTTTATCAGACACTGACCACCGCAACCACAGGCCTTAATTAACTAGTTCAATAACAAATCTGTCCTAGATCACTTTAATTTTCCTCACACACAATGATGGTGTGTGTTGGAGATGCAAGTGTGTGATTCAAAGGATGGCACTAATTAAAATTGTGGATCTTCTGCTATTGACAGTCAAGTCAAGAGTACTTGGAACTAATCTCTTTGGAAAGGACAAACTTATTTTTACATCTTGTCAGACAAATTATTACTAAATGTTAATGTTACACAAGAGTTTAAGTATCTGATCTATTGCTTTTGTGCTTCATGCACAAATTGTTTTCCACATTATCTCTGGTATAATGTACATTATTGTGCATTATTTTAATGTAGACAATCTTTTATATCTTAAAGCTCAATTTATTTTTGTTTCACAATACAATTTTTCAAAAGAAAAACAATATTGTGATAAGAGTTGTTAATCAAGTCATGGAAGCCAATTATACCTTTTATTGTAGTTGTATTAAGTTGCTGAAACATATTAAAAAAAGGCTGTTGTGGGAATTTTGTAAAATTTGTCAGTAAATGCCAGTTGTGCATTTGTAATAAACCTACTTATTGCAGCCTTTAAATAAGGCTGTAATAAGTAGGTAATATTTGGAATATTTACATTAGGATTAGAACCCATATGTTCATAGTCATGAAAAGTCAGCTTAACATTATCAAGAAAAATTGGAAGTCACTGCAACACTTGCTCCTGAAGAACCTGTGTGACCCGATCAAAGGGATAGAGGGTTGAAGCACTCACGCCGGGATCACACTAACGAAACGCAGCAGATGAAAGGATCAAGGCCTTTGTGCTGCAGCCCATGAAGAGACATGGGAGGGACGTTAATATATGCTGCAGTGCCAGGACCTCCTCCAACAGTGGGTGACTAGGGAGCCACCACGTCTTCTTATCAAGGTAGTGCTGAGGTGCCAACTCCCAAGCCACTGGCACTGGAGCTGGATAATTGTCTCCCAACCTGGTTATGTATCCAGCGAACCCAGCAGCCCTCCTGTCCTATTTGGTGTTCTGTCTGATTGAAGGTGACATGCTGGGAAGACAAAAGAGCAGGCTAATTCAAAGTAACAAACTTCCCTGGGCAAAGCGTCAAATGCAAAGCAAAGGAGCCGCAGCCCCTCAAACATAGCCCTCTCTCTTTTTACCCTTTCCATCTATGGCTGCTTGTTTCAACTCACTCTCAAAGATCAACTGACCTGAAAAGTCAAGGTCCTGAATAATTAATATTCCCAGTCTCATTGTACAAATTATTTTGGTCATCCTGCCATAAATGTTTAACAAGAAGGAATGAGAGCGAGAAAGTTTTATATTGTTTTGTTTTTCCCTTTGCATCCAGGTGAGCAGAGAAGATATTGCAACTTCTGAGGGGTGTATACTGTATATCAGACAGTGACATGAGGCCTGTCTGATTGCTATGCGCGCATTAATATGTTTGTATGAAATCCCCAGGCACTTTAACTCCAGCCAGCATTCTGTTGTTATCATAAAGCCTAAATCATATGTTTGCCATGGCCACTATTGAAGTTCTCAGAATAAAGCAGCATATTAGTCTGTGGAGATTAGTTGTCCACTGGGGAAACATAGTGGACTACAAAGCAGTGCAGCCTGGGGCTTTGTGTTCACAAGGGATTCAAGCACTTCTCTTCGTTTGTTTAAGGTCCCAAGAGAGAGGTTGCACATAGTATGAATCAGTATATGCTTTTGAACACAGTTTTCCTATTTCTTCATGAACTACTAAATAAAACACTTTTCTATTAATCAGGTGGAAGAAGTCTATTTGATCAGGTTTTAGAAACATGAGTTGGGTTTTTAGCAGTGGAAATTTCAAGTCCCAATAAAAACAGCATTAGTGATTCTGTGTTCCTTCTGATTTGATTGACAAAAGAAAAAAAGGATACTGCGCCTTTTGAAGGAAGTTAAACCTTAGTGATGCTAATTGATTTAATGTACCCTCTTTATTATCATTCTATTGAATGAGCAGCCTGAGTTTGACACATGTCACAATAACAAGCTTTGTTCCCTTTTTTGCAGAATTGCTTCACAAAGTGGCAGAGGAGCGCCAGGTCAAAAGCAGCACTCCGAGAAAGCTTTCTGTTTCTTCGGAGCGAATGGAACAGTCATTTAAAAAGGTACAGCACTATGCCATCACTAAGTGTTCTTTGTCATTGCCAATAAAAGAAACCTGAAAGAGCCATAACTACGCACAATGCCAATTTGGATTTGCTCTATCATGAAGGATTTGAAAGTGTTCTCACACTTTGAAAAATTGGTCTTGTACTGATGTCATTCTAAAGTGGAGTGTCAGCTGGAAATTAGTATGTTTCTGTCACAGTAAAAAAAAAAAAAATACAAATAACCAAAATAATGTAGTGGGTTACTGTGACTCTAATGGGTGTATTTATTTCAAAAGATAACGGTAGATGAATTAACATAAATTTTGTATCAGCGCTGTCAGTATGATGCACATGTGTATGCACACATCCTCTTAAAACCCCTGATTGCATTAGTTTATTTCCCCCCCTGCCCCCACTCCCGCCTGCATTCAAGGCAGTGAATCATCAAGAGGGAGGATAGCCATCTAATTTTGTTTGAAAGGTACCAGGCTTCACCAGCGGGCAGAGTGAGGACCAAATAAAAGGGAAAAATTGCCTGGAGGCACAGAACCAGCAGGCATCCACTGTTCCCTTAAACAGTCTCCACCAAAGATCTAACAAATAGACTAAGTGCTTTTGGTTGCTGTCTAGTTAGGGGTGATCAGGGTAAGGGGGTGCCAGTCAGATGTTCATAGCCTTGCCAAGTTGAGGATAGTGGTACTATTCTATTCATTTATTCAACCATACACACAGACTCAATGGCACATACCCTCTTGAGAAGATTTCTTGAGAGAGAAACCAGTATATGGATTTTTACTGGTAACATACACCATAGATCAACAACAAGGGGAACTTGTAATGTTGTTGTTTTCCTTAGCAATGCATAAGCAGTGCATTAAAAAGTTTTCATGATAAAAAAACAACAGATATGCAAGGGAACTATGTTGTACCGCTCAGGCCCCATATCTCTCATTGCTTCAGATTGAACAGCTGGAGCGGAGGATGATGTCCCTAGAGGAGGAGACAGAGCTGCTGAGGGAAGAGAAAGAGCAGCTACTTGTGGCCAAGGAAGACTTGGCCCACAACTGCAGCAGACTCAAAGCCTCCCTGGATCATCTGCGAACCCAGGAAGCTGTCCGTGAAGAGGCAGCCCAGGCCCAAGCCATGGCCCAGGAGGAGCGGCATCGCAGTGAGATCATGGCTCTCGAAGCCCACCTGGCTGCCTCTCAGAAAGAGGCAACCAAGCTTCATCATCAGTTGCTAAAGCTGAGACAAGAGCTAGGGATCCTCAGAGCAGGCAGGGACTTTTACAAGAACCGTGCAATGGGACCAGCGCGGGCAGACGGGATTGCTAGCAACATTAGCAGCAAGGTCAAATTCAAAACAGCTAGGCTCAGAGGTCCGCTACGCCAGCACAGCCACCGAACAGTCAGCACCAATCAAGCCATCAGCTGGCAAGGCCGCAGCCCAAGTCCCACTAAGGACGAGTGGGAGGACATGAGCGTAGATAGGTAATGATGCACGCGCACACACAGATGCACCTATTCTCACTGCCTGCCTCCTCATTATTTTTAGGTGGTTGGAGTGGAAAGGGTGGGCGGGCTGATTTGTGGGGGGGCCACGCAGCATCGAGGGGACAACGTGCATATGCAAAGCGTAAGCAAATGGGTGATTGAATTTCATCGTCTGTCTAGTTGGTATTCAAGAGCCAAAAGAAGAATGCGAGCAAAAATGATAGAGAGAAGGAGAGAGGAGGGGGAAACTACTGTCAGATCCTTTGAAATATCCTGGGACGCCTTGCTCGGAGCTTATTGACTGAAATTTGCATGCAAAATTAGCCACCTCTCCACACAAAGTTGAAGCGATGCCAGAAAAGCCCAGGGATAAGGGGGCCGCCAAAGCCTTGATACCTTCCAGTGATGCCATTTTCATGCACTAGTCACGCAACCCCGAAATTGACAGTTTGGCAGTTTGATTTAATTTACTGGTCCTTTGCATATTCACTAACCCCCCCTTGACAGCGGTAAGGATCCCCCTGCAAGTACCAAGCTCCCCCAACCAACCAAACACACACACACGCACAAACACTCACACTCACACTCACACACACACACACTCAAAGAACTAAACGTGCACAGAAGCTAACCCCACACAGAGTATAGTCATGTTGGTTATCTTGTGGCATGTCAATTCACAAATGTGTGTTTGCTACTCTTATTTCCTCCAGCCACCCCTTAACCCCCTCCCAGCACACACACACACACACACGCACTCACACACACACATTTACTTTCTTTCCGTCTTATCCACCCTCCTCTTTCCTCTCCTCGCCTTAATTTAGTTAGATAAATTTTGAATGACCCTTCTCGGCTCAGTACCAGATGTCTACAAGCTGTTTAACACCCTCTAAATTAAGAACCATCGACAGTAATTATTTCATGTATGTTTTATGCAAAAAAGCCACTGAGCCAACATTTGTTGAGTGATGGTCGGAATGATTTGATTTCAAACACTCAGAGCAATCACTGATATTTATTTCCCTTCACTTTTCTCTCTCTACATGCCTGTCTCTTTCCGCTCGCTGTTTTGCTCAGTCCTACTAACTCGCCATCTCTTCACCAACTAATTCATCAGGCTGTAATCCATCCCATCTCTATCCACCTGAGGCTGTTTAACAGGGACTGGGTGCAGCTATACCCCGCTTTCCTAATGCCTCTCCATGTGGCTAATAAGCAGCAGACTAATATACGCTTTACCTGAGAGGAGGATCTAAGTGGATTTGTGGAGAAGGGTCTAAACTGAGACGTTGTCTTATTTAAGCACCTGTCAACTGATTTGTTACTGTAAAGCCTTCTGCGTCTCCTATCTCGCAGTGGTCTTCTTCAGCAATATGTCTGGTAGATGCCCCTGGAATTACAGTATTTCTGCTTAAGGAGGTTTGGCCTAAATAGTGCCAAATAAAGATGTCAGACTTGTTAAGGCAGCCGCCAAATCTCTGTTTTTTTGCACCTTTTTATCATGCCTCTGGCCTCCTCCCTCAACTTTTAAGCTGCTTGGAGGCAGCTGACCATTTTGGGCAGATCAGCAGTTTTGATAGATAGCAGGACAGAATGAGAAGAGAAGGAAGTGAATTGTGGTTCTGAGTTGTATTGAATTGTTCTGTTTGTGAGAAAGGTGCAGTGTGTTTATGGTTGTGTTTACCATATGTTAATCACAGATGGACTGTTTTACATTAAAGATCGGTAGGAAATTATTGACAAGGAAAGATAAAACCAACATGAAGTGGCCAGGCCAGATTTAATAAACCCTCTTGAAGATTATCCATGTCTGGACCTAAAATGGAAAATGTGTATGATACAGTGCAGTTTGGCCCTTGTTTCAAAGGATATTTCCTCTTTTGGTGTTTTGATGGTGGTGGTGGTAGTGAGTACTGTAAGTGGATTTTTTTAATTAAATGATTGTATCCTTAGACTAAGTGGTGGTGATTTGTGATCCTCAGCAAGCCTCTGTGCCCCATCCAGACCAGGTTTAACCCTGACTAGCCCCCAGCCCTGTCATGTTCCAGTTAGATCCTCTCTGTGGTCTTTACCTCTGCTGCTTCTCCCAAGCCCCACCTTAATAAACCCGCCAGCGTAAATGTCACTGGCTTCCACCTTCACGTCAAAGGTCACTGTCAATAAACCTGTGTGTGTATGTGTGTGTGTGCAAGCGTGTGTGTGGGTGTGTGTCTCAGGAAGCCCTTACCGTGTGTCCATCAGATGCAACTTTGCTTTGCTCCGCTCAGCCGTGCCTCTCACACACGTCTGTCACACACAGAGGGCTAATGAAGGCCACAGCCGCTCTCATACATGTTGATGCATTCACCATCAGCACCAGACACTGCAGCTTTTCACTTAATTTACACCCACATTTACACTTCCAGCTCAGAAATTGGATGGGACATTGATTTTCTGTTGGAAGGAGGTGGGGGGGTGAAATGCACATATTTTTTCTTGATGTCAACTAAATCAACCATAAAAGGTAAATTGGATTTTTGTCCAGTGGTGGTACTTTCAGAACCAGGATTGTGGGTTCAAGTACTGTCTCTAATAACCCCTCTCATTTTTTTCTACAGTGACAGTGGTGAAGAATACTTGGACAGTCTCAACAGTGTGCACACTGGGACAAGGCCTTACAGACAAAAAATTAACAGAAAGGTTGGTCTGAAACTCATCACTTAATTGTTTTTCAGACTGAAATGAAGACTAAACTTCTAGCAACAGATGTTAACTTGGAGCCCTGTTAATGCATTTGCAAACAACAATGACAAGTGTAACATTTAGGTTAGACTGATATGAAAAGCCAGTCTCAAAAAAGATTAAAAGTGTGTAAAGGTTCTATTTGTTTTTGAGTTGTTCCAGGCTTTTTTTTTTATCATTCCATTATTACAGTCCATTATACAGGTTGGGTTTCTTCATCAGTATCTTTTTCTACCTCTTTTAAATATTGTTAGAGTTTACCTGCATATGTGCTATGTGTATGTGCTATGAGTATTAGCCGATCTGAGCTGCATATTCTTTGCCACAGAAGAGCAAATCCAACCTTTTTTTAGAGGCAATATTTTATGTAAGTATACACAGTTAATCAACTTATGAATAATTATATGTGATCCTGAAACAATTAGTTGCATGATTTGGTCCATGCCATGTATTCTTCCAGCTGGCCACTCCCTTTGCTTTTACATTCACAGAGTCTTCTCTGTGTGTTGGCTGGTGCTTTTTTTCTCTCCCTTGCACACCATGAAATCAATAGGTCTGGACCCTTGCTCTTGTCCACATCAAACCACTTCACGGCAGGACATGGCAGCTCCAAACCCCAGAGAGATATGTCCGTCAAGAAGAGAGATGAAGAGAGGGAAGAGGTGAACCTTTAAAGATATTCTCTCCCTCTCTCTTTTCCTCTCTTTCTCTTTTCAGGAAGGTGGAGAGGAAGAGAGGGTTGTTGTACATGTAGCCAGGGAGCTGTCAGGACCCTTATATTCAGATCTTCTTTAGTTTTCCTGCTCCAGATCCGCTAAATGTGCCCATCAGCTCCTCCTGGGCTCATCGCTATGACAGCCCGGGCCCCTAACAACGTGCTATGTCACAAACCAAAGGGTTCATCTCCTCTCTCCTCTCTGCAAGGCACCTTGTGATCAAACCTGGCACTGATCAAATCCTACCTGACCCTATATACAAAAGGAAACAGGCAAGGAAGGAGGAGTGGGGTGGGTGGGGTGGGGGGTTCTTTGATGTCGCTACAAACGATGGTGCAGTTGGGAGATGTCACACATACGCATACACACACACACACACACACATACACACACACACACACACACACACACACACACACTTACTTATGAGTGCAAATGACTACCCACACACACACACTAACACACACGTTCACCCACTGAAGGAGTGAATCTGGGTTTTCAGATGGTGATTGAACAAAGGCGGCATTTGCAAGCGCTTGTCAGGAGTAATATCCTGGCTAAGAAGCGCTCAAGTTGAAGCCGGTTGAACACGCTCAGGTGAATTATTAAAGCGCAGGGTGATTTGTCTTGTCGCGTTAAACTGAGCAGTTGCTGTGATCATAGTGCCATTATGAGCTGCGTTCCAGGGAGCACAACATGTCAAGCGGTTGTGTTACATTTAACAGCTGCTTTTCATCTCTGTTTCCAACTTTTCTGTTCTTCTCAGTCCTACAGATGTTCGCTGATCTCGAACACAGAGGCATCGGCAGCAGAAACTAAAAGAAAACAAGGCGATGTTCCGGCCCAAGGTAGCATACGTTTTCCTTCTTCACACCCATGCAAAACTACAAAAAACTAATCGACTATTAGTTAAAGCAGAAAGAACACTCAATGTATGTACATGTTGTCGATCAGAAACAAGTATTTGATAAGTAAACAAGCTCTGAGTTTTTTTTTTTCTTTGTTTGTTCCTTTCAGAACTTGACACTCCTGAATTGGTTATAAATGGAAAAATGTTAATTATTTCAGTGTTTACTTGTGCATACATAAAGACACTTTTACATACACCTGTTAACTCCCAGCAGTAGCTTCTAAATAGGGATTTGTTCTGTGCACTTGTCAACTCTGAGGGCTCTACGTGTACTTCCTCCTGTTAGACGGTGAACAGCATGAGACCTGGGAACGAGGGATGAGAGGAGAGAAAAAGAGGTTGAGGAGGAAGAGGATGCCAATGAAGACCCAGCACTGCTCCTCCCCTTCTCTGCAGCAGCGCATCGAGTCCCTACAGCGTCACATTGGCATACTGCGAAGTGCCAGGAAAGATGCTGTGCTTTCAGCCAGAGAGCTGCGAAGGGCCAATGAGAAGATCACGGCGCAGCTCAACTCCCTCACTGAGAAACACTGCAGCAGCAAGCAGCTCACACAGGTAACTCAGGAAAAAAAAAAAACAGGAAAATGAGTAAAGGGGAAAGCCAGTTGTAAGTGTTGGGAAGTTTTCTTATTTTTCTGTCTTTGTCTTTCTTTTTTTGTGGTTCTTTTGTATTTGCTGGGGGCTGAGAGTGCAGCAGTAGCAGGTCCTTTGCCCTTATCATGCTTAATAAGTGTGGCTGACAGGCCTACCCTTGCTTGTGGAGGTCAGCACCCTGGAGCAGATGAGAGGAGGAGATTCTTTCTCTCCCTCTTTCCTCACTCTCTTTCTTCCTCTCTTTTTTCCTCTCTCTGTCTATCTCTCTCTTTCTCTTCCTTTTTTTTCTCCCTGTCTGTCTTTGTCTCTTTCTTTCTTTCTCCTTCTCCTCTCTCTCTCTCTCTCTTGCTCTTCTCTCTGACTCTGCTGTTGTCTGGTCCCACTGAATCTTTAAACAAGCCAGTTCTCCACAACAATCTGTGTCACTATCAGTTACATTTTCTCCAAGTATGTGCACCTATGTGCACACACACACGAGGTGACTGTTTTTTTATGGTGTCTGCTGCCACACACCCATTTAGTTATTTAGTATCTTCCTCCAGGTAGGAAACTCTTAGACTTGGTATAGAATATAAATAAAACACCAAGCACTTTTGCCCAAAACAGTATCTTTTCTGTCAGGGCCTCCTTGTATACACCAGCGTATGAGCACACACACAAAGCCACAAACACACACACACACACACGCACACACACCAAAATCTAGACAGACACAGTCGTTAATCCTACAGGCAGGAGACTTCTTTTGGGGAATTCAGACAGCAGCAGCCAGAAAGGGCCCACTGGGCGCCTGATTAGGTGCATGTGTCTGTATATCTTCTGTGTGGAATAGTACAGATACAGCATACTGGACTTGTACACACAGGCCAGAGTGCAGCCCTCATAGTGTTGCTACCTAGGAAGTGGCCCTTGTACTCCCGCCCAGGCATCTGATTGCTGAGGCCCAGCGAGACCTTAGACTCAGACACAGCAGTAAAGGCACACGTGTACGCACACACATACACACTGTGGCGTGAATGAGTAGACAGAAAGGGGATTGTTGTCTTCCTGTTTGTTTCCTCTTCCCTCCTGCAGTATTAATGCCACTCCACTAGAGAAAGTTGGAGTGAACTGACTGGCCAAAGCCAGGTCTTGTTGCCCTCTCTGAAAAGGGCAAGAGGTGATGGACTTTGGGCTTGTTCCAGCCGGATCTGGCCAACTCTCCAACTAAAACTCTCTGCTTGTAATTGGCTTAGGACAGCCTCCACAGGGGCCATCATGTGAGAAGTAGCATGGCAGTTTCACAGAAACTTGTTTGTGTTGCTGTGTCTCCTGATCCTTCGGCCATTCTGTCCTTTCCTTGTTGCTTACTTCCTTACCTCCTTCCATCATTAAGTCTTATTTCCTTATCCTTTCCCTTCTTACATTCTTTTCTGTTTTTTCACTTTTGTTTTATTCCTCCTCCCTCTGTGTTCTTCTTTTAAGTTTGGACTTGAGTTTCTAAATGTCTTAATGACTTCCATTTAAAGCCATTATAGAAACAATAATTTGCTGCTCCCGAGTTCGTAACATTGTAGAGGATTAAATCTGCAGTGGAGATGTTTAATGTGTTATGTCATGCAGCAGCCATGCCATGAGACAATCATACAGGTTGTAATTAAACCAGCAGTTTAACCAGATTATCTTAACCACTGTCTTCAAAGGTAAACCCAAAAGCAAGTGCCTGACAATATCAGTATGATTCCTAACTGTACAGGAGAACTTGGTGCACTCCCAGCTATGACAAGATGGGTAGGGGCAAAGTCGAATCAGGAAGTCCATCTGCACTGTTTTATAGATGTTTGCAATGTTCATCTTGTTTTTTTTTGTCAGATAAATTTTTCTGATTAATCAAACCAGTCGTGTTTCATTGCTCTGTCTGACTTTTAGTGATGCTGCCCTATTCCCTATTTGAATAACTAACTGAAAAACCAAGAATATGGCAGCTACTCTTAGAGCTTAAATGAAAAAACGACAAATGTAACCCTTAAAAAAAAACAGAAACAGGTCCTTAAGATGGCATAAAAAGCTTAAAAAATTCAGGTGACAGGTGAAACACACCCTTCCTAATTCTACCAAGTCTAGCTCTAGACAAAATGTGTTAGTCATGCATAATGCATATCATCCAAATACAGGATCATTTAGCTATTTGGATTATATGCCTCAATTAGTCATAACTGCCCCATTTCCTTCTTTTCGCAGTGTGCTGTGACATTGCCTCTTAAAATATACCAACCTTATCTCTTTACATGCGGAGTGTCGTACCCTCCTTTAACATTTAAGGGGCTGGGATTATTACAGGATTAGGGGCTGCAACAGATATAACTGACTGAATTTAAAAAGCTCCAGGCATTATTTGAATTTTAATGATAATTGCACTACAAATCACATGGAAAGTCTGGCCAACAGCGTGGATATGAAGCTTTTTGAGAAACATGCATAGTAAGACATTATGCTAATGTCCTCCTGGGCTGATTTATTTTGACAAATTTACTCTGATTTTTCATGTGTGACTGCTTGTGTTCATATATGTTCTTGGCTATGTGGCCAATACAACAGCCTCTGTTTTTTTAATGTATCATTTTTATGACAGTATGATACTTGGAACAGCATCAATGAGACCACTACGTAGATGGGAGAGAGAAAGGGTATACTCTCTTTGAGCTTCATACACTACCAGTACATCAGTCCACGTCAGTGTCATCTCTCACGAGAGCTGAAAATGGCCTGTGAAATCAAAGCTTGTCTTACAGGAAGTGTCATCAATGCCACTCTTAATTCTTGCACCAATGTCACTGCAGCTATAGCTGCACTGTTTATTCTCTGCTGCTCTCTATGTTTACCTCCTACTTCTCTTTCTCTCTCTACCCTCCTTGGGGATATGGCATGTGCGTCTTCAATAGAACCAAGGAAACCTAAAACAAGAGGGATTCTATTAAAAGGTGTCAGCCAGCAACCAGATATCAATAACCTCCATGTATGCAGAGCAGAGAGCAACCCCCTGGGACTCTGCGGTTTCACTTGGGAGTGTGTGCATGAGTCTCTGTGTGTGTCCCAGCATTTACTCCACGTGTGCAGCATGCATCCTTATGTATCATGTCTCCTATTTGTGCCATTAAGCATTCTTGATGTTTGAAATGATACCAGAACAGCTAATTGCGGCAGTATTGAACCAAACTTACAGAGACATGTTTCTGACCCATATTTAGTTAATAAGCAGCCAAAGAGCTTTTTTGAGCTCCACCGCACACATGGTGTTAAAAGAGTTAACCTCAGATGCTTGTGTTTGGAATCATTGATAAACTGTACATTGTACATGATCAGCTAGTGTCATTATCGTTCATCACACTAAACCCAACCACTCACCAAATGCTGAACTCCCTCTGTCCCTAAGTGCTCTCTGATTCTGCTGGATGGCTTTATTATGCATGCCAATCACAGTGAGAATTAGGCCCTATTGACTGGGCACCAGCATAATCTGTCTCCTAATTAGCATAAAAAAGGAGATTTATCACAGCTGAGATATTAAAGCAGAGCCTGCAGCTCTCCTGTGGCTAACGCATACAGTATTTCCAACACATTGTGTTTACTTTGGGTCTGCGTTTATCACATTCATGTAATGTGAATTTTAAAAAAAGCTTGTATAAGTCGGTGGACTTTTTTTCTTACAACAATAGTACATTTTTGTATTGTAATGCAGAGAAAGCAAAGAGACCTCTACTTATTTAAGCTAGCAATAATTTATTCAACACTATATCACATCTCCTATTACTTTATAACTCTTGCCATGTTATAACAAAAATCTCAGTTTCCTTGTTTTTAGTTGTAGTATGATCAGCAGTAACCTAGCAGACCAATTCTATCTGTCTCTCAACTGCAGAAGCTGACCTCTGACCTTGCTGGTATGGAGCAGCAGAAAAAGGTTCTGGAGATGGAGCTGGAGCAGTGGAGGCAGATCACATTCCCACAGCAAACTGCACCACCAGCACCAGTTAACACACAGTGCTCTTGCCAGGGCAGAGCCATGCCTGCCCCAGCCTCTCCTGCTCCCCAGGACCCCGGGACTGAGGTCAAACAACTACAAGCCAAACTTAAGGTTAGTGGTCATATACTGTGAGTAGAAGTCTGGGGTTAATGAATTGCTCTCATGCTTTGTCTTATTGTGCACGCCTTATTAGATAAATCTCTTAATAGGATGATGATGTTAAGCATCATGTTCATTTCAATTTTTTTGCACTATGCAGCTTAAGTGGATAATACCATCAATAACAGGAAAATTTTTGAGGGAATTACTGCTGTTTGGCTCAAAAATACATTCATTTCTTTGTATAGTATAGTACATGGAAGCCTGTGGCAAACAGCAAGAAATATAGTTTTATGGATTTTGAGTATTTACTCTAATTTCATTTTGGCTGCCTTTTCTTTATATGTGCCATTTCAAACAGCCTGCCAGTTTTTTCAATACATATGCATTTATATTTTTTAGTAAGAAAAATCTTTTCCTTATATTTTATCAAATAGCAATATTTTTGTCTCACTTTAACATCTTGGTGTATTCAAAAGTCTTTCAGGACTTTAGAAACTCTGAAAGAAACTCTGTCAAGGTTTTACTTTCAAATCATGCAGCAAAAAAAAAAATCTTGAGCCTTCAGTTTACGCTCAACATCACCTGAAATTACGTGTGATTTCGACATGAATTAGCATTTCTTATCATTTGATCTTATTACAGAGTACCTGTCAGAAAGATGAGAAATGGGTAAGAGCAGTAGAGACGTGCCCTACATCATAGGGAATAAGGTGTGAGTGGTACCACAGTATTATCACCCTCTCCGCATTCAGCTCGTCAGTGTCACCGAGCAGATTGCTGCTGTCATTACACACAGCTCAGGAAGTCATGTCAGGTGACAGCAAAAGGGAGAGGCGAGGGATGCACTGTGGGGGTGCAGGCAATGAGTTAGCGCATTGTCAAAGCTTGTACTGGTACAGTTCCCACAAGAGACACGGGGCCCTTTAAACCAAAATGTACATGCACGTTCAAATATATATCAGTCTTAAGATCAGAAGCCGACCTGTCATCATGAGCCATATATCTTAATATGTCATTATGCAGAGATATAAGAAAAAAAAAAACACAGCAAGATATGAAAGGCCGTGTTCTTTTAATATTATTATAATATTTTCTGTGGGATTTTTAAAAAATCCTTTTTCATATACAAATCCCCATTAAATTTTATTCAGTACTATAGGTGTAGATTTTTTTGTCCTAATTACTCCTGTTATCTCATCCACTTTAAAAAATGCCTCTTAACCTCTCTTAGCACCTTCCACCCTCCCGCTGTAACTATAATGAGGAGGCATGCTGTGCCTGACCTGTCATCAGCCATGTCGTGAAAACCTTTCCCACCCCCTATCATACACACCCAAGCACATTAACAAACACACACACCGTGTACCCTCCCACCAGAGTGCGACTGCAGAGGTCACAAGGCAGGTGGCAGCTAACAAAGCCCTGCGAGGCCAACTCCAGGAGAAGGAGGACAAGCTTCGTCAGCTGCAGGACAAGTTAGTTTTCACACCTTTTTCCTCATTAGTTCTCTGTCTTTGTGCTTTTTTTCTCACAGCTTACTTTCTAGCACTGTTCTGTTTTCCTTTTTTCTTTCTGCACCCCTCTTTCTCTTTGTCTCTCCGTCTCCCTGCGTCTCCGTCTGCATGTGTGCACAATCTCTGCAGCTCTCATCTGTAGTGCTTGATTCCACCATGTGGCAGCACTCTGTCTGCTGCACTCTGCTTAGGCATGCTCCTCCTCTGCATGAATCATTTGTGAAATTATGCATGTTCTCATGAGCGAGTGAATAAAAATGACTGAAGGAATTAGTGTGTATGCATGTGGGTGTCTTTGTGTGTCATGTAGTGTGGTGTTGCTTATGTGGGTAGCTGATGTGGAGTGCTGATCAAAGCAGTGTATTGATTGTTTGTGTGCCGCAGGAGGGCCCATTTTGGCCCATGACACTAAAGCCCACACAGCATCACTCTGGCCTGTGGGCCACAAGCCCTAATGAGTTACATGGTTCACCTACTGCAGCTCTCGCTGCATTAGATAGTCAGAATGTATAGATATAAACAATTCAGTCAGAGAAACTAGCGAGATTTGAACGGTGTTGTGAAAGGCGTATATCATCATTCTGCATAAGGATCTCATCTTTGAACCGAGAGAAAGGTACAAAGAACAACTTGGCTTCCCTCCCTCTCATTCTCTTTGTCTAGTATGCTGTGTCCTCTGCCCGCCATTATCAATAATGCATCCAGGGCATGTGTACAATCACAGTGGGTATGTGTTTGTGTGTGACCAAAGCACAGCGGATCATAGCTAGACAGAGCGAACATCCCTCAGCTGAGTTTCCACAACAGCCTGAGTCTCTTGTCACACACTCACTCATGCACACACATATGTAACTTGCCATCTCTTCTATCCTACCTCTCCATTTGCCTCCATGGAGGGACCTCTTCTCAGAATGAAAGACATGTCTAGACATCTCTGAAATATACATCTCAGCACACACACAGGGAGCAAGGCTGCTTCGCCTTAAAGAAGAGAAGGGGGAAAAAAAGAAATGAATTTCAAAGTATACCGGCATGTCCTCAGTCAATATCCGGCACTATGGCCCTGCCTTATTTATGAAGCTGCTTCTTTCATCTTTAGCCCTGTTGTCTATCAGCCACATGAAACGTCCACCCGCACTTCATTCTTAACAACATACACAGAAGTGTGCGCTCTCGCTTTCTCTTACGCACACTCACTTCAGACCACTGACTGTTATCATTACAATTCACGCATGTTTGATGAACAATATTGCCAACAAGCCCAGAACAAAGGGAACAAACGTGTGTGATTGGGATATAGTTTGAGGCTCTCTTTCTCTCTTTCCACTAACACTCATAAATAGAGATAACACGCTTCGGCAGAAGTACCATATATCCCTCATTCTTTTTTATCCTCTATTCTTTTTGGGGTGCAGAAGAAGAAAACATCTAAAATAAATGTTGTAGGCCTAATTGCCATTAGCATTGGGGCAGAGGGAGCTGCTGGGCCTCTTATTGCTGCTCTCCGTCTTTAAGTCAACACCAGACAGTCATCTGAAAGGTTCAATATGGGTTTTCTCATTAATGGCCAAATCCATGGGGTAACCAGCCAGCGCAACTTCCCCCCAAAGACCCCCGGCTAGACTCCTCTCTCATTTAATTTAATGTCACTCCAATAGGACAAGCTCACATTTATTTAGCCAGTCTGCCCTCAGGCATTCATCCACCTAGAGAGACAGGGACATTTACTTACACGAAAGCATTTGCTCTAGTATTGCGTCATCTGTTTATTTAAAACACACAAGCCATGATGCGTGTGGGAGCTCAGCAATCCACTACATCTTTGAAATAAAAAAACAGCAAAAACCATTTTAATTAACTGCATCCTTATGATCTTTATTCTATTTGTTCTAATTCTCCAAGGCATAGACAACCATGAAAAAAGTCTCATATTTGCCTTTTATGGAAGCTGAATAAAACATACTAACATACTGAGTCCATTTAACACAAGGCCTCACTATAATATGGCTGTGCAGAAAGCTGGAATATTAACCATGTCAAAACAGCAGGTTGTCACAACAAGAAGTGACATGTGATGCCTGTTTGCAACCGTTGAGACATGAATTGCTCACAATACAGAGACCGTGCCTCTCTTTAGGGAAGTATCATCAGCACAACACAACATAAGCAAACAACATTTTTTGGAGCATATTCCCTTCATAATCAGTTTTTCCCAAGCCAAGTCCCGGTGCTGTTGTGTTTTTTTTATGTGAGTGGTGTAAGTATGAGCTGAAAATAATAAACATTTAAATATTGATTACAGTCTTTCAAGTAGTGTCACTGCTGATTCGAAATGCCGTTTGTCAAAAAGGACTCCCCAGTCACACTTAGTGTGGCATTCCCCGCCAGATCACTTGTTCTAATATATGCCAGTTAGAATTATATATGCATCCTCATTTTACCCTCCTCCACTTACCCAAACAGCATGGCAGTGTATTTAGTTGTCATAATGAGCTGTCATGCCTGATGCACTGCATGGGGACACTGGGCCTGCCAGCTTTGTGTGTGTGGGTGTGTGTGAGTGTGAGTGTGTCTGCCTCTGTGTGAGTTTTATTTGTACTGCAATGTAGATGCTCTGAGTATGTGTCAGTGCATGAATATAAGTGCTGGTGTAGACTGCATACTCATTTATGCTTTATAAGTGCTTATTTTGTGGGGGGTTTTGAGTCTGTGTGTATGTGTGGTTGCCTTTATGCGTGTTTCCAGAACGAGCCACACAGAGCGAGATGTGAACATGAAAAGGCAGCTGGTGGAGGACTTGAAGACGAGACTGAAGTTCCTGCAGGAGATGGAGAAAAGTTATCGTGGCCAGGTGGAGGAGCTGGAGAAGAAGGTATTCAAAACACATCCCAGCTAAGTCCATTAACATGTTATCTAGTTGGTTTGATACTCCTTGGTAAAATGACAAGAAATCTAACCATTAAGGTGCCCACCATTTTTCTCACATACCAGTTATTTTGCCACCAGAATAACTTAAGTAAAGCAATTAATTTTATTTATTATTAAGTTGTAAAACAGACTTTAACTTCATTTGCTTTGAGAAATTTTTTGATCAATATATGACTTGATTTTTTTCCATAACAATAGAAATTCAGTATAACAACCCCTTTGTTTAGCTTCATTTTCACCATCTTGTTTTCCCTTTGCTCTTCCTCTCAACAGGTGAAAACGTTAACTGAAGAGGCCACCAACAGGAAAGCACTTATTGAATCTCTGAAGAGGAGACTAAATGTTGCAACTACAGAGAAAAGCCAGTATGAGGCGTCCTGTTCAAAACTGAAGGAGGAGCTGGAAAAAAAGGTATGAAACAACCATGCTGCCAGTTCTCACTAATTTTATCACATAGCAAACTGTAAAAGGTTTTTTTTGTTTGTTTTTTGTTGTTTTTGTTTTATTTGTAACTTTTTTCTGTGCCACAGCAGTTTTGACAAGTAGTGGTGAGCTCAGTTAAGTAATTGACCTGTATAATTTGCTCCTCTGTCCCTCTGCACTGTCACTGTACTCTTAGTTAAAGGGAAAAAAATGTCATAGTACCAGATCACAGTTTAGCAGTTTTAATTAAGAAAAGAAAAGAAAAGAAAAGAAAAGAAAAGAAAAGAAAAGAAAAGAAAAGAAAAGAAAGGAAGGTTCAGGATTGAGGTCAAATCTTTACACGGCAGCTGTACTGTTTCTAAGTTAGCATTTTTGCTCTGCTCAACAGAAAAAGACTTAATGCCAAGTAAAACAAAAATATCAACAAGCCCAGTTATAAATGAAATATTGAAATCAGATAAAAAGCATTTTAAGAGTTCAAGGTGTAGTTAATACTTTTCATTGGCACTTGTATGTTAAGAATACGCTTGTAACACTAGCATCTTTAAAATAATTTTGATCATAGTTAAAAAATGAAACAATTCTGGAGGGAACTGGCTTATGTTTTGCTCTCTGCCCATTCATTCTCAGTGCGCTGAGATTATACAGTACCACAAAGAGTCTGCAAAGTCAGATCATTTCAAATTCTACAATTACTACAACTGCCACAAACGTCTCACAGGCCTAAGCAGATTCTCTACTTTCTGGAACAAAATAAGATTGTTTGCCTTCAGCTGACGAATTCTGCCTGCTATTTTATTTTACAGGAGCAGCGAATGCATGCCTTGCAGGCTCGTGTGGGAGCCAGTGAGCAGGCTTTGGCTACACTGGAACAGACAGCCACTGAGCAAATGGAGGGATTGACCCAGCAGAGCTCCCATGCCTTGGACAGGCTTCAGAGACAGCTAGGCCAGGCCTACTCCCAGCTCCAGCAACTTCATTCTTTCATCAAGGTACTGTACTAAAGGCCAAGGGATCAAAGGCCATGGGTCCTGAGTTTGTCTTGTCAAATTATCTAAATTGTCGTAAACCAGTATGGGGTGGTGCGTGGTGTTCTTCACAAATGATTTGTAATGATATTGTGTGGGTGTACCACCTGCAAGGTTAGGTGTAGGGGTCTGGAGCATTGTTTATTGAGCGAAAGTTGAAGGCAGGGGCCTTTTAATGCAAATCCCTGTTAAAAAAAAAAAAAAAAACACCCATTATCTCCCTCATTGTGTTTCACCAACTAGATACAATGCAGCTGGGTTCACCTTTATGTAGAGTAAGACTGAGACGAAATGCTTGTCTTTCAACTGGATATAAAAAAAAAACATAATATTTATGAATTTTTAGTTCTAGTATTGTATTTTAGAATTGGTATTGTATTTAGTTTTAGTTTAGTTAGTTTTTCTTTTTTTCTTACTTTACTGGTCTAAAAAAGCCCGGCACTAGCTCTTTGGTTTGGACTGTCCTTTCCGGGAGTTGTCCAGATAGTTGCTGAAATACTTACAAGCCCCCAGTGGACTGCCAGTGTCTCATCATTGTCTCCAGGGTATAAGGGAGTTAAGTGTTTGTGTGAGTGTGATGGACAATAGTTCTCCCTACCATTACTTGAGCATTGACTGAAAGCCAGTACAAATTGTCTAGCCTTCTTTGAGTGTCTTGACATGAAAACATGGGTTGGAAGGAACAGCCCAGCTCATATAAACACTCAGATCTGCAGCTGTATGGCTTGGATACTCAAGTGTAAGGCTGATCAGAGCTGTCAGCTGATCATCACCAGGTGATTTGTTGAAATGATGAAAAATCTACTGGACAGATCTGTAAAACTAATTAACGGTGAACTGAAAAAGTTTGGATGAGGCCTACCACAACCACAGATCTTCTGTTTTTTTTTGTGCATCCTGTTTGAGCCTAAGGACATAAATCTAGTGGACCTATGCTCAAAGCCTGAGTTATTCACACTGATGCTTATAAATGTGGCCAGAAGCTCATCAGTGGCTGTCAAGGCATCAGCCAACAAGTCATTATAGCAGATAGGCATCAAGACACCAGAAGAATTGCAAAATATATGGATGCAATAGCAGAAATGCACATATTGAAGGAAATGGGTGATTCAGTGGTGAAAACTTTGAATGGCCTTGCAGTAGCCTCAAACATCATTAAAGGGGCAGTGGCTGGGATGTTCTCTTTGGCAGAGGTCATTAAGGTGGTCAGAAGTTCTGGATAGTGTAAGCTGTCATGTCAGATGTGTCTCCTCAGTGTTGTATGGGCATCTGTAGCAATTCAATCTGCATGAATGTGTAGCTCTTAGAAAGCTTGTGTCCCTTAGGATGTCTTATGGGAAAGCTTCATGAATCTGGGATGAGTGCAGAAGTCATAAAACAGTTGTGACTGCTAAGTATTCGTTCCAAGGAATGGAGAGTCTCTCTGTTTGATGACTTCAGGATTGCATCACTGCTTTTTACAAGTGATGTAGTTCTGTTATCTTCATTCACAGTTTGCAAGCAAGAGAATAGTTCAGCACCTACTAATGGTTCAGTGGATTTCCCTCTTATGCCTGGAAGTGAATTGTTGGTCTTAGTGAGGAGCTTCAAGTATCTCAGAGCGTTATCCATGAGTGAAAGTAAAAAGTTTGATTTACTCTTTGCCTCTCATTCACCCATCCTAACGATCAGGATCAATTGGGGTTCAGTATGTTGCTCAAGGGCGCCTCGACTTCAAATCGAATCACCAATTCTGTGATTAGTGGAAATCCACACTACCTCCTAAACTGCAGCGATCCAAGATGGAAAGTGAAATCAGCAAGTGAATTGATGTTGCTTCCCATTTATGCAAGATTTGTACCAGATTGTTGCCCAGTAGAAGGAGCTAAACCTAAAGATCTTAGTTTCCCTGATGGTTCCTGATAACAGCCCTTTAAGGTCTGGTAGTGATCAAAAGAACAAAAGCTGCTCATTGGATCACCAGAGGGAGCACCAAAGTAGGCCCATTGGTTTTCACTGTGAAGAAACAAGTTGAGATGGTACAGGCAGCTGATCAGGATGTCACCTTGATGCCTCCCTGTGGATTCTGGGAACGTTCAACTCAAAGGAAACCCAGACTTATAATAGACGGAGGGATTACACACCCCACCTGGCCAGGGAAACCCTCAGGAATTTCCAGTGGGGCTTGGGAATGTATCTATGGAAATGGATGTCAGCAGTACCTTGCTTTCCCTGAAGCCATCACAAACAGGTTCCTCTTAAGACAAAAGATGGACAGAATGAGTCGCTAGAGTATGTGCATGTGCTATTATGCATTTGCACTTTCCTCTAATGAACACAGAGCCACACCACAGTGAAAATGCCATGTGCTCAATGGGAATGGGCACTGTTGTCTTTGTTTAGACCTAATCCATCACCTTGAGTTGTATTTGTGTGTCTGTGTCAGCTTATATGTGTGTGTCTGGCAGAGACTGATAAAGACTGTCCATCAGCTCTGTTCAGTTGACACCTGTCTATCAAAGGAGGACAGAGCTTGGCAGAGATAGATAATGGTGGCAGTGTATTTGCACACACATATATCAAGTGGCAGATTATAGACACTGTGTAGTTGCAATTTCCATTGCTTTTGTCCTCATAAGCCAAAAATACTAGTAGTCCTGTCCTTCTGTGGCTGACTTGTATCTGAGGAAAATTGATTGTGGGATTTTTTTTTTCCTGCATCTTTTTCCGGCCCCTGATTTCATTCACAACCAAACCTTTAGCCTTCCTTTTTTAACACCCTCACATTTATACATTGAAGTAAACACACATGCATGCAATCTACATGTAACCTTAGAATAGAAACTAAATTCCATGTGAAGGCACACGTGAATAAACGTGCATAGAAATCCAGTTCACGCTCGTATAACTCTTCTCCTCCATTCCCATAACCCTAGGCTGGTGGGGCCATTGTGTTGTTGTTGAGGATTCACATCATTGTTTGTCTCCCCCTGGCTCCTGTGATTCCCTATAAGAACACCAAGCCCTTTGATTGGACTGCCTGACGTCCGGAGGAGATTTACTCTTGTCATGTATTGATCAGGACCGGAGGGCTGCACATGTGTGTGTGTGTTGATGTGTCTGTGTGTGTCTTTATGAGCTTGTTTTTGTTCTTTGTGCCTGTATGTGCCGTGTGTGTGTGTGTGTATTGTGCGTGGAGATTTTTCTTTATTGTGTGCCAGCAAACCCTTTTGGCCCCTGCACATGCCCCAGGCTGTAAGCACTGCTGTTGAACTGCTAAACAGTGGCCCTGCATGTAGTGACTACTCCACAACACACATACAGACACACACAAAAAACACACATGCACATTTGAAGGTAGTTTCCTTGTGAAGAATATTTTAGCTTGTCATCCTTGCTAAGGACAAATTTGTATTGATTGTTTTTTTTCTTAATTGGAATGTATGGATATTTCAGTAATTTTTTAAAATTGCTCTTGTTTTCTTCCCTTTGATTGGAAACATACTAGATTTTGTAACACAACAACAGATTTACCTTAGATTACCACACAGTATACACCTTTCAAACACCTGTGTTTCATATACCTGTGAAAGGTGGTTACATAATAAAACATTACCCAAGTTTTAAAGGTATATAAAGAAACAGTAAACAGCAGTTGTTTTGCATCACTGTCTGCATAATCTAACAAAATTAAAGCTTTCTTTTCCTCCCGCACTGATCTTTATTGTTTTGAATGGCCCTCTGTGTCCTCATGTGTGTGAAGAGGTTTAGAGCTGGATAGTTATTAAAGAGGATATCTTTTTGCTGCTCATTTGATCCCCATCTCCATGCCCTAATCCTCGCCTTGCCTAAATTGCCCCTCTGGCAATAGTGATTGTGGTACTAGCCAGGCTAAGAGCTCCTAACAAACTCACAGAGACACATACACATGATCACACACACACACACACACACACAATACCTTCCATGTATTCATTTGAATAGCTTGTGTGTGTGCATGTGTGAATGCCTGCATATCCCCCTCCCACCCTTTGTGTCTCCTAGGGCTGAGAATGAGTGATAAATTCAACCCCTAATTTCTTCCGGGATAATTCCACATGCAGGGTTTAGGTCAATTGAATGTAACCCTTGACTAGTGACAGAGAATATCTATTAGGCAGTAAATAAAAGAATAGGCTGCCCATTAATGAGCTGTGTATTCCTTTAGGGGAACCACAGTTCTCAGATCACCAAAAAGAGCTGAGGCTGTCCTTCTTCATTAAGAGGTGAACAATGGTTATGTTGGTTAGCCTCACCATATTTAGTCAGTGATCTTGTGCTTGTTTTACACTTACGTGGGAGGATTAGGCCACCTATGAAACTAGATTTAAAATTTCAAAAGTAAAGGAAATTAACTGGTCACACCTCTGTGCTCTTGAAGAAACAAATTCAAAGCATCTTAGACAGTCTGACATGGATGACTGCGAAGCTACATAGACAGTTTGCACTTTTCTTGTATTAAAGTGTAGCAGTGTATACATTAGACTTGATATCAGGGGTTGAAAAACCAGTGCTTGCTTTGTAAGCCAATTTCTTACACACCGTTGTTGTCATTTTCTCTATTTTTTTATTATTTTAATCTCTGTGAGCCTCATATAACATGACTTCATGAATGCACAAGCTCTGCCTGCCTGTGTTTTATTTTACTTTTTTGTTATTTAATGTTGCTAATAGACAAACAGCAACGCGCATACTCCAGCTGTAAGTCTCCAATCACTCGCTTAGCACTCTCAGCACTGGCTTTGTAAACTGCACCTGATCCACCTGTGTGAAATTAAGAGAGAGGAGCGGATATGTTTGCCTCTATTCCACACTGTTCGAGTGTGATTACCCTTGTTACTGTAATGCACTTGAGTGTTTTCTTATGTTTGTACTCATGACAGTGTGTACACACTATACTTCTTGCTTGCTTGGTTATATTGTGTACTGTCTAAAAGCAAGTTGTACTTTGTTTTTTTTCTTATTTTGTTTTTGTGGACTGTGAGTTCTCCTGTCTCTAGCTTTCCCTCATCTGACCATCTATTCCAAGGTCAGCTTTTCAGCAGGCTTACAAGGGAATGATACAGAAGATTATTGCCTCGATCAATAAGCTCAAAATGAAGCAAAGGGGAGTTTACTTTATTGACTTTCTCGTGTACAGTGGCAGTTTTAACATTTAATTGTCTCTCTGTATTTAGAGCAAACTCCCATTTAGTGCCCGACAACTGTGCCATCCCAGGCCTTCCTCCTCTCGCTTGCCATTCACTTGGGCACCATTTAAAACAGCCCCTCATAGCTTAATTATTAACAGTGTTATGCTGCCCTGCTGTACTGTGAGACATTCAGAAAGCAAATAAATAAATGAATGGCCGTATTTTCAGTAGCTCTCTGTCTCTCTCTCTCTGATGCATGATTCTCTGTCTGTGGAGACTTTAGCAAAACTTGGGGTACGTTTGCTATCAAAGCTGTGTTCCCTCAGCTTTCAATCGACAGGGCAACAAACCCTCAGGTCCACATTTCTACAAGGGAGCTTGAGGCGAAACCGAAGAGAATCTGAGTGTGTCAAACTCAATATTCCTCCATAATGTACTAGGCCTCTCTGGCGCATGCTTGATCAATTTCATTTATTCATCTGCCAGGCAGAGCTATCCCTCTTGTTTTTCTATATCCATTTCATCATCCTCTTCTTTTTTTTTATTCCTTCTTCTCCTCCCCCTTCAGGCCCTGGCCAGTGAAATACTTTTAGACGTTCAAGAGGTCAAGCAGCAGTTGATGAAGAGGAGGAGGTTGAGGCAGGCCAGCACTGTGGCAGCAAAGGGCGGCCTCTCAGCCAAGTCTATGATCAAAGCCAAGTCCATCGCTGCCTCCATCCTCAATATGTCGGAGAATGATCTTGCGGACATAATGGACACTGACCAGGTAGGGCCAAGGGACAGTGGGTCAACTTTTTATACAAACGCTAACTTGAGGATCAATATCAAGTAAAGATTATGCCCAGAACACTCAGCATACCTGTGATAGATTATCTGGACTGCAAAATTTCAAAACATCCAAAAAGTTTTCAGGGGAGTGTGCTTAGAGATTGCACCAGAGGACTGGGAAAGACATTATATCGTCAATATCGGCTTATAGCTTTGGGCATCTTCTTTGTCAATTGAGACTAAATGAGGTGCAAAGAGCTACTGTAACTTCGGCCTATCCTCTGGGAACAGAATCTGTCGATTGGCATTGGTGTGGAGGGGAGGAAATAAGGAGAAACAGAAGCCTTCTGTTTTGCTCATATCTACCATAGCACATAACATATTTTAGTCTTGCTAGAAAGTCTCTGTTTCTGTCTGACTTTCTCTTATTGATGGGTAGATAGATTTTGGCAAGTAAGTAAGGTTGAACACAGAGTAAAGGTGGACCACACACCAAGGCTTGTCACATATAGGTTGCATTGCAATAGAAAAGGATGTGGCTTCATGTTTAAAGCCAGTGTTCTTGTTCTCAGAAACATCAAAAACCTGCCAACACCTGCGGCACTTGTCGATTTCATATAAGATTTAATATGGCACAGGTTGAGTAACTACAACTCTTTTCTTTACTGAAAGCAGTCATTGACCTGAAAATCCTTGCTCTTAACTGTTGCCCATGTGCAAAAGTCTTGAGTTTAGCACTCTTTTCTAACTTGATTGGCCCTCTCTCTGCCATAGATCATACTCAGCCATGTCATCAATTAGCAACCCCATGTTACAATCAACCTCCCATCCCTGGGGACTTCCTCCCATCTATTACAAGATGAGAAAGGGTGCACCAGGCACTTACTCACACTTGAAACCAATTTTAGCCCTTTGCAGCCCAGCTCCACCCAGGAAATGACAGGGAACAGTTTTTCTCTTGACGATAAGTTTTCCTCATCCAACATGAAACATCTGCAGGTAAAAAGATCTCTTCTTCTCATCACTTGTTTTCTCAGCTTTATTAATAGTAGCTAATGGAAGGATGTTTGGTTCCCTAATGTGGTGGTCTGTTTTGTTAACTGAACACTTATATATCACAGAGATGTTGAGATAGGAGGTAGAGACAATTGAGGTTAAGTGTCATTATGTGCTACAAAGTATAATATTGAATGTTGGAAAAAAGGTCTCACAAAGAGAGATGTTTGTCTCTGCACACACAGCCTCAGTGTTTAGAAGAGTGTCACAGAGATATAAAGGACATTTCATTGCTTTGAATTTTTAAGACATCAAGTGCTCCCAACTTAAACTGCCTGGATTCCAAGATGCTTTAGCTGATGAGCAGCTTAACTAGTTGTGAGCATTCAACGAATGGATTAACTGTATACTACCATCTTTGGCCTGAACTTAGGTTGGTTTGTGACATGTTGTTGCCACAGTGTTGAAACGTATTGAAAGTTTTGTTTCAGAGCTAAAGTTTCACAATACTTGTTTCAGAAATATGATTTCGTTTCCCCCCTAACTTCAAAAATGAAAAAGCTTTTGCAAGACTTTTGGAGATTTTTTTTATTTATTTATATTTCTTTGGACTTGAGGACATGACATTAGGTTATCAGGATGTCCTGGTACTCTACAACAAGTCCAACACATAGCAAAATTATTCATTTATTCAATTACTTGTGCAATAGCAGTGTGCTGAATGAGACCTCAGGGCTCGGTGGGATTGCTTTTACTTTTCAGTTTTACTTTCAAATGAGAGTACTCCATTGCCAACACAGCTACTTTGCTGTAGTTTGGCAGATTTCTCTTGTCAACAATGTTTGCAGAAGTTTTTAACATTGTAGGGTGCTACTTGGCTTTGAAATCGATGGATTTTTGAATTTCAGGCGTATCAAAACTTTTTTAATGAATTATTCCTGGTTGTGGTTGTATTATAAAATTTTGGGAACAGATGACCTTCCTGTAACGACCATCTTTTTTCGAAGGTTACATGTCTTCTGTCCTGTTCAGCATTAGTCCTTGTTTCATTGATTTGTCCCAGAAAAAAAAAAAAAGGAATATCAGCTTCTTGAGTTTGAACAGAAATGCAGTTCCGACAAGGCTATTTTTGCAGCTGGTTCTGTGGTTGCAGACAGCATAGCACTGAAAGTGTGTTTTCAGTTGTTTCATGGGAGTGGAGAATTTATTTATTTGTTTTGTACTTTTGAATTAATTTTCAAAGCTTTTAAAGTCATGCAGTGTCTTGCAGTCACTTTCCTACGTGTGCAAACACAGAAAATTAATGTGTATGTGCATATACGGAAGACAGTAGATACACATGCTCAGATATTACTACTCCACACATACTTACACGTGTATAGTACTGCACATTGTTATTTCCTTTTATCCATTCCATACCATGCAGCAGAGGACCAGAGAGGGCCGAGGAACTCCAGGCTCCCTGGGTAGCTTGTTGCGGATTTAATGATCCAGATGTAATAAGGCTATAATTATCAGGCCAGTTTGTTTTGCACCTAATGTTTAAAGGAGGGTCAGTGCTTTGTTATATATCTACCAAGGGTGGAAAGCACACTCACTCTTATGCACATACACTCATTCACACACTCTATTCACTCCTATGGGAAGCTTGAAGGCGGTAGACATGAGAAGGCCCCCCTCTCTTTCCCTCTTTTCTCTTTCGCTAATATAACCACAGATCACACCCATCACTGAAATTAGCCTTACACCAAGGACCACATATAAAGGGTACCGGGATGCAGGGGAACACCAGGAAGAAAAAATTGCTTAATCCAAATGTGGACCTGAGGATTGGGCCTTTAAACACCCTAACCATCTTTCGTAAATTTTTTTTTTGTCCTAAAAAAAATGTGAACTGGTGCTTCCCAAAAATCCCCAAATCCCAAAAATCGAAGCACACTTCTTTGCTTAAATACTGAAATTGAAAAAATGTCATTCTGGCTACATAACAAGAAACAAGACCCACTTTTATTCCCCAAGCAAAAAAAGTAGTTAAAACTCACATGCAATATCCAAAACTTATACACAATTTACTTATATACAAATGGATTTTTCTATTTTATTTTATTTTACACTTTTTTCACATTTAGAAATTTGTACAATATGTGTGCCATCAGCTGCTGTAGATAAAACGAAAGAAAAAATAAAGTGATTGATATGCAAAGTAGACTTCCCCAGACTTTAAAATACAGCAATTTAAATGCTAAGCTATTCAAAGTCCAGGTATTCAGATTATTTTCTTAGCTGGATGAAAGCCAACATTTTTCTGTCTGACTCACATTAATATTGCTATGAATATTGGGCGATCTTCAGAACACACACTAGAGAAGTCAGCACCCGAAGCAGACTCTGTCAAAGTTCACATAAAGTTCACCCCTCGCAGACTTGTGGCATTGGACAACCCTTGCCACCTCCAGACTTCACAAGACTCTGCCTGTTAGGTCCACCAGTCTGCAAGCACAAGGACTTTAAGATTCAGCTGTGGAAACACACACAGACACTCACACACTTCACCCCCTCTCCTGCCCTTCCGTGTCCCTGTGAGGCAGCACAAGGCTTGTCACATCATTTGGAGCAGCAACACCTGGGGTTTGAACTGAAGAGGTAACATATTAGTGCTGAGGTGTACATGATCACGCACTTGCTCTTCTCCCATCATCATTAGCAGTAACAAGGCTACTATTCTGTTAAGTCTTTATACATGAGTAGCATACAAGTGTATATTGACATAACTTGGCACTAATTCTCCAGAGAGGTTCTTCAAGGTCCTGGCTGATGTGGTGCTACAGTTCTGCCCTTAAGCAGGAGACTTACAGAGGTCAGCGTTAAGATGCATTGGCAGGTTTTTGCTTAAAACATCAAGTTTACACCTCCAGTCTGATTCACTTGAAATTTTTCACATTTTACCCAATTAGAGAACACTGAATCAAGTTTACAGAAGGAGTTTATCAACTAATATCAACTTGATTTCTGTCACCATATGTCTTTCTGTTTCCATCATGTCATGTATTTGTTGTTGTGTTTGCAGGGGACAGAGGCCCATTCTGAGAGTCAGAGAGATCAGGAGTGGCTGGACCATCTCAACCACATCCTTCAGCAGAAGGTCAGACTCACCCATCTGCCATAATGATTAGGATTATAACTCATCTGCAAGCTATAAGCAGCATTTCTTTTTAATAAAATATTTTCTAACACAGCCTAACACAGCTCTTAGTTATGGTGTGGATTTGTAGAACTGCTGCTTTCTGGAGTGTCAAGAAAATTAACCTGGTGAATTGGTGGTAAATTTTATTTTCAAGGTTATGTTAACAAATATTTAAAAATCGAGCAGAGTGGTACTTAAATCCAAAATAACAATTTTTTAAAAAACGCACAAGAATCTTCCTCTAGTTTCTTTTCCCTATGAATTAAGTTACAAATGGGACTGTGATCTGTATTTTCTGTATAAGTTAAAAGGATAATTGGCCAACGATCTACCAGCACTTTATAATTTTTTCGGGCATCCATTCAGTGTCAGTAACAAAGAAGAAATGAAAAGGTTTGAGGTGCATGTTGAACATTATAGTAAAACAAAGATACACAGTACTTGTTAAGTGCATTGTTTATTTAAATATGAATAAAATAAAGTTTCCTAACACAGAGAAACCTAGTTTTCTTAAACAGCATGTATATGTGAGTAAAATTTATTTATTTTTTTACAAATTTATGTCTGGACGAGCTCAACAGAATATAAGTATATTGTTGAAAGTATTTTTTATTATACCAAAGTGTTTTTTTAGACAATACCTCTCAAGAGATACATTTTGTAATTTTTTTTGATAATTTAGTTTAAAAATAATATATTTCAATTTTTTATTTCTGTTTATGCTCCAAATAATAGTGTTAGTGTGTATCTAACCACAAATAAATTACAACGCCAGAGGTTTTATACTTTTTGACACAGTTGAATGTCTCACTGATTTTTAGGTTTTTGATTTCTATGATAATTAAGTTTTTTTTTTGGATACCTCTCACACCAAGTATTGGAGCCCTGCTGCTTTTAAAGGCTTCAGTAAAGAAATATTTGCCCACCATTTTTACTAAAATACATTAAATGGCAGATAAATTTTAGTTCTCATCCCAATGTGTCCTGCTCCAGGCTCTAAAAAAAAAACAATGATGCAAAAGATACAACAAAGAAAGGCAACTACATCCTTACTGTGTGTGTGTGTGAGTGTCTCCGTGTCTGTGTGTGTCTGTGTGTGTGTGTTTGTGTCTTTGTGTGCACAGCCACTCATCTGTGAGTGCTCTGCTGGAGCTTTACTCGAGTGCTGTCAACGTCTGCTCGCTGTGATATGTGTATGATTGAGAGTGTCGAGTGTGTGTATGTGTGTCTCGTCTGTGTTCTTGTCAGCGGCTGCCGCAGGCACTCATGCGTCGCCTCCGCACCACGACACACACCAGACACTGTTCTCTTGTTCCCCAGATCTTCTTCTGACCTTTCCACCTTCCTCTCCCCCTCCCACACTAACACACACACACACACAACACTCTACTGAATCCATGTTTTTCCCTTCTAGCTGGACAGCTCTCAGTCCCTGTTCTCTGTCTCTCTCTGCCATCCTCCACTGTCCTGCATTTCTCTCTCTCTCTCTCTCTCTCTCTCTGGCTCAGACCCCGAGGCAGCTTGTTAGTGGGGAACTAAATATTGATTTGGCGGGCCTGTCGATGCCAGGAGAATGAGCTAGTGTCCACCAGAGACCTCGGCACCGGCAGCCTGCTATCGACGTTTTCCGTGGGCAGAACAGGGGTGGTGGATGGGAGGAGGGGGGGTTGGGAAGGGGCTGGAGCTGGTTAGTGGAGTGGAGGAGGAGAAGAGCGGAGTATGACAAGGCTGAGACTTGCCCCTAGGTCCCTGAGGGGACCGCTGGGACCTCTGCAGTCATCCCCCCCTCACTGCAACAGACTTTTTCTATCCCCTTTCAAGTCCATCTTGCTTTTTTTTTTGTTTATTTATTTATTTCTCATTTTTCCTCTTCTTCTATCTCGTAGTTTCCTCTTATCTGGTATTTAAAAGCGTACAGTCATATCAAGGGGACATCAGAGTCCATCTCTGCCTGTGTCTCTCATATTTCTGAAGTTTTTGTGAGTCTCACATGCTAAAGGAAGGGTTTATGAAGGCTCTTTTAGGGCCTGTCTGTGCAGTAGATCTCCTAATTTGATGTTTTATAAGACAACTTAGGTTGTGTGACTCTACTATTTGTGCACTGGCACCGAGAGGCAGGAGTTTCTTTAGTGAGGGAATACACTTCAAGAACTCTGATACTGTACCCCCTCTGTCTCTCTACTCTCTGTCATAGCTTATGAAAGGCTCACCAAGCAGAACATCTGTGAAGTGGAATGGCCTGGCCTGTCACCCTGCCTGTGACACTAATAACACACTCCCCTAATAGTGATATGATCTTACCCCCAAGCTGCACTCACACACACTTCTTCAGATAAAATGACACAGAGACAGAAATAGACCCAGTGAAAGGAAAGATGAGAGTGAGATCCATGTCCTTAACAGGCTGGCTGTCACCGAAAGAGGATGAGGATGTGTCTGTCTGTGTCTGTGTGTGTCTGTGTGTATGTCTGGGTGTGTGTACATATTCGTGTGTGCGTGTGCACTCTCACGACAGCCTCATCTTGTCACTGTCAGTGCCTAATGGAGCTGCCAGTGGGACAGCACTTTATTATCTCAGTGGCCCTGTCAATAGCGAACCCATCACTCATTCTGTGTGTGTGTGTCTGTGTGGGTGTGTGTGTGTGAAGAAGTGAAAGAGTCTAAGAGTGGTATGTATGTGTGTCTGTGTCTGTGTGTGGGCCATTGTTTACCATTACTGTCATGCGCTGCCACATGTCAACATAACAAGAAAAAGAAACATCCAAAATACATTGGCAAACACTGTGTTTCAGGAATGGATATAAGTGATGGTGAAGGTCTTGAGTTACTGCTCCCTTCATACCAAAGAAGTGGCATACATTTCTGGAGCCCCCTCACCGCTTCCCCCGCATGTCCACTCAAAACCAAATGAAACATTGCATTCATTTCCTCGTCTCTCACCTCCACTGGTGAGTTAATGAAATCAAACCCTATGCCTCTCAGTGGAGAGCCACCATAAGCAGTGCTCTATAGCCAGGATCGAGGGACGGTGCTATCTAATAATCATGAGCAGGCCAGGGGGTGTACTGTATGGCTCCACTGCAACCCACCATGAATAAGGCCAGCAGAGAAGATGGAGTGTCCATGTGAGCCATGGGGTCTGGGCTCCGGCTCGGGGAAGCATTGATTTAATTGCCTTTGGTTTATTTGTGGAGTCCTAATTATTGACTGGAGGTAGAATTTAATGGGCCAAGTCTTTATGAAGACAGGGAAATGACTGGCTTCTGCTGCTGGCCAATAATGAACAGAAGGAGCATGTGCATGCAAGCGTGTACACATGCATGCAAATACACACGTTCCCTCCAGAACATTTTTCACACTCATTTTGTACACGCACATACCCATCTCAAGCCTCATGACAGCATAATAACATTTAAAAAGTCATTGACTCTGTTGATTTCTTTATGAGAGGACAGTGGGTTGGTTTACTGGTATGGGGTGGCGCTGAGGGCCTGCTAATATTTACCTCACAATCACACCCAAGGGAGACGTACAAGCATCACTTCTTATCAGCCTCCAAACTATAACAAGCAGGTGAACATTACATTAAGACAGTAGTAGAGACAGGCCTGACCAATCTCGACTGGACCTGTTATAAAACATCAGAGGCGTTTATGGATGGATGGCAGGGCTAAAATCATTTGTGTAATTTCAAACCTTTATCGAACTTTAAGAAGGAGTCCCTGTATCTCACTGCGATAAATGACTTCATTTATCTGAAGTTAAATAACAGCCTTTATTCATGCCACTCCTTTCAAAGCTTCTCACCATGCTGGCACTTCCATAGGGCTTTACATCATTAACCCTCTTATTAAACATATCAAAGGCTCAATGCCTGACTGTGGTAATGCACTGAGAAAGTTGTCTATTGTTGTCACTGCTGTGAGGGCGAGGGTTGTGTAGTGTGGCTCATTATGCCTCCATAATGACAAGGAACAGCTCTGAGTTCCACTCTTCTCTCTGAAGAAAAGTGACTCTAATTAAGCCTCATTTAATGATTGAGCTAATTAAATCAGCCACTCTTTTTTCCGTCTCTGTATGTGTGTTTGTATGTGTGTGGAGGGGACTCAGGCCTTTGTATTGTAAATATGTCGCTGGTACAGTGGCGGGTACTATAATGGTATGGTGGAATGGTTCCCGGGAGGAGGCTGCTGTTAGAGTTGTTGTTAACACACATACTGACTGCTTTGGTAAGTTCAAGTTGCATTTCACAGAAATAGAAACAGCACATACAGCTTGTTTGGTGCTGGTCTTTGGCCATTAAACTGTTGGGATGATTACCGGAGCAGGCAACAATAAAGCAAACAGCACATTTGAGGAGATTGGTTGAAGTAGCCCAGGTGACTGATATCATTATTATTCTGGAGTCATGATGCCCTTTGGAGTGTTACAGCGGCTGCCGACCTGGAAGTACTTGATCGTTGCCCTGAGAGCATAGTGGACTCTCCCTTTTTTAGTTAACACAAAGAGAATAAATGATAAAAATACACATTTCTCCATTGAATAGATGACATGTTAGACTTCTTCATGTCTGTAAACAAATATTGAGAGGCAACAATTGGTAGATTTTTCTTGTTTTGTGTTGATCGTAGCTGCGTCCCAGTACATTACTTCAGCCAATGAGCCTTACAGTTAATCAAGGCTACGTTCTTGATTGCTGAATTCTACCTAAAGGTTGCCATCTCTTTTGTATGGATATCACCTTTCTAAATTTATACCCCGATCGTGCCTGAATCACCTCATTTTCACACCTAATGAGTAGGAACCTGAAACAAAGACCTGGTGCTTTCGTGTGTTTAATCTAGGGTGTATTTAGGTCAGATCCCTAACAAATGCATGTTGTGCACCAAAATGATGTTTCCAAACAACGTATCAAGAAAAGGAGAGATTTTTAATTACATTATTTGTGGCCCCAAGTGTCCAATTCCCTTTCATATCAGTCTCTTGTGGCCTAAAGGGGAGAAAAGAGAGGGATCTGCTCCGCTGCAGGGGTAGGTAATTATGAAGGAGAGGGAGAGAATAGGCTTGTCTGTGCTTTAGTGGTTTTCTTACCTGAGCCCCTCTTTGCAAATGTGACATATTCATTATCAGAGATAATCAAATGCAAGACTTTTTAGTGCGGTGCCTTTGTGCTTGGGCTTCTTTTTTTTTTTAATCTATTTATCATGCTGTTGTTGTTGTTATTCCCCCGTTTGATAAATTTGATTTTCAAACAAAAGTGAGAGGATCAAAGATCAAAGAGCTGTTTTTCCCTCTCTGTGATAAAACTAGTGTAACTACTTCTCCCTTACCTTGAACAGTGGCCTAGATTGGAGATGGCTCATCAACCAGGGACAGAGATTATTAGTGAGAATACTTCACCACACTGAAAACACACCTGTCACACCAGTCAGATCCAAAACCTAAAAGTTTTACAATTATTTTGAAACACCCTGCTTTTTCAAAGTATCAGTTCGTGTAAAAGTGTATACAGTATAAGTTATGATAGTCTTGTGGGTACAGACGTTGAAATGCCTTTCAGAATTTTGAAGGCCATGAAAGGTCATATCTGTAGCAAAAACTTGTAGTTAAATTAAACGGTAGCATTTATGCAATTACAGCTGGTTATAACAGTTATCCTTATGAGACAGTAAAAAATTAAATCACTAAAAAAAATACTCAATAGCCACTTGCAAAATCTGGATGATTTGCCCTCCCTTCCTCTTTGAGGCTCTCTGAATCCCCCTCCATCTTCCTTCCTACTCATTTAGATATCCAGCAGCCTGACACAATCTTTACAACCACTCACAAATTGGGCCCTTGGAAATAATTGTACTAACCCGTTCCGAGGGAGAGGACAAAAGAGCTGGTATGATCGATCTTTTAAGAAAAAAAGAAGTTGGTGTGTGATGCCACTACCAGACAATGGTCACAGGAGTGCAGCAACTTTGAGCTGCTCTTTTGCCTTGAGGTGTGCCCCAGGCTGTAGAATAGCAATGTCATTTAATTGGCTCATAAAAACACCTTTTGCTTGCAGCCCCTGTCCTTGTCTCAGCATACGCACACACATACACACACGCACACACTTGTCAGTGTCAGTGGCTTTACTTGTCAGTTCACTTCTGAAACATGTTCATGAAATCATACCTAGACAAAAGGTCTGCTCTGGAGGGTCTGTTGAATAGTAATGGATGCGAGTTAGCATGGCTTAATGCTACAGTAGCTTTTTTAGTGTTGCCAAGGGGGACAGGGGCCTCTTGCAAAACAGCGGCTGTGTTGCCGGTGCTGGCTAGCTCTGCCAAAGGGGACAGGGGCCCAGCTAAATCAACTGTAGCATAACATTAGTGCCAGTTCCTAACACTGCCTTAAGCAGCCCAAGGGATCCAGTAGAGCAGCTGCATATCACAGCTTACCTCCAACCATCCCGCAGGGTATCGGTCCCCAGCAAATGTGGCAGTTAGATGAAAGGGAATGACAGTCCTGCTTGTCCCATTTGTGAGCTTTTTTGCAAGCCCATGTTTATCCATGTGCCAGAATTTGCTAATGTGAATCACACGCCATGTGTTAATCAGAATATGAGGTATTTAATTAAATGCAGTACAATAATTAATCAATCAACCAAGAGACAAAAAGATCTTTTAACAAACTTTTTGTGACATTCATCAACTTTAATGAAGATGTTGGTGCTGTCATGTATGTGCTTGTGAGTCACACATTTTTTTAAATGATGTCTAACATTCCTGATACAAGTCCAGCAGGTGACCGTTGTTGCATCTCTCTTTCCCTTATTTCCTGTCCTCTCTCCATTGTTTATAATGAAGACTTAAAATTGACACAAAATACTTGAAGACAGGGTTTCTCTCATAGTTCTAGCTCCTGTTTTTGGCTTCAGTTTCACTCATGTTGGGCTCATCTAGATCATGTTTACCTGTTAGTGTTGTTTACCCATATTCCCATATCGGTATTCTTAATGATCCAGTCTCTCTTTTTGCTGTCCCATGGAGCCTTGTGTTGTGGCTATGTCTCTATTTTAGTAGGTTTGTTTGCATAGTTAGTGGCTCTAAGTGCAATTAGCTGATCAGGAAAATGTGTGTTTGTGTGTGTGCCTATGTGTATATGTGTGTGTGAGACAGGGAGAGTGAACTGTCCCAGGGGAACAGAGGCAGAGGGAGATGTCTCAGCAGTTACTTCAGTGTAGTGGTACTCTGAGGAATAGCGCTGTGTGTTTGATGCATCCAGTGCTGCTGAAACTGACTCCCCTCTGCACACATGCCCAAGCGCACATACACACACACACTTCCTGGCGCATGGGGCCTCATGTTCCCTGCTCCTGTTACCTTTAATGAAGAGGAGAGCAGTGTCAAGGGGCATGGGGACTGTGTGTGTTTTTTTTATATGTGCGTTTCCTAGATTCTGACTCTCCAGATGTATTGACAGTGAAATCACACAGTCCTTTGTCGTGTCCTTAAAACATGTCAGCTGCAGACCTAATTCCAATAAATGCTGTCAGATTGTGTTAATCACTTCAAAGCAATACAACCCATATTCCCTATTGCAGATGTTATTCAGTAAAGTTTGTTACAGCACTCCAGACTCGTGTCAGCCAGTTTCTCTGTGTATGGTTCAATATCTTGTGCTTTCACATTCTCTTTTAAGAGATAAAAAGTGAAAGATTTTATGATATTGGAGGCACTTTTTTCAGCCAGGCCAGTCCACTTCTCATCTCATGCCATGTGACTTGGAAAATTGCTCAGGGAATGAATTTGTTTCCTTTTTTAAAAAAAAAAGGCTGCACATAAGTTGAAGTGAATATTTATGGGTGATACAGTATGAATGTCTGCCTTTGATCAGGCGCCCTAATGACCATAAAATCCTTGTGTCGATTCAGAGGAAAAACAAAATTAGCCAGAGCTCAGAGGAGAAGCTTGTCCACCTCATTGTCTTTACTTTTTTGCTGCGGCCATGACAACAGCTAAGTAAACATACACATCAAGTTATTCCACACTCAACCTTCATAATCCTATATGATTAAGTGGACATCGATTCCCATTGTCTCACCTTCCTAGCATAAATACAGTCCAATCAAAACACAACAATGCTGTAAATGTCCCCAGTGATGCCTATCGATGTTTTAAGTATGCCTCCAGGTGTGTCTACTGAACAGTGATGAAATTAAAGGAACAGTTCACCAAAAAAATGAATTTCAGTCATTATTTACTCACCCCCATGCCGATAGGAAAGTTTCTGGTCATAAAAAACATATCTAGAATTTCACAGCAAAACATTGTTGCAGCATGTTCTTTAACAGTTGAAGACTGGCAGCTCATTTTAAAATGTAAAAAAAAGCAAGTAAAATGGACAAGAAACATAAAAAATGGTTCCACACATTTTTTCATAAGATCCCAGTTTGATTCAAAAAGACTTAATTTGAATGTTTTTTAAGTTGATAGCTTCACCGTACTTGCTAGGTCAAATGCATCAGTGTACACCTTGCCTGAAGTGGCTGCACAAGCTGCAAGGTGTTGTTTAGAAGAACGCTATGATGCTGTTTTGTTGGTAAGCTTCAGAAATTTCTTTTTGGACTAAAACCAAGAAACTTCACCCGAATTGATACAAAAAATGTCTTTTTAGGGTCAAATGTTCCTTTAAGCCTCTGATGAAAAAATCACAGTCTATCCATACCAACAAATGGTTGTCATTTTCCTCTCCTCATAGGATAGGTTCATAATTTGTCAAGTGTGGGGGCAAATGCCGCTTACATGTGCAATATATCCATTTAAAAGAATTATTATCCCTTCTGTGCACATCAGACATGAAGAGATCTCTTTCTGTTTAGTTAAAGCTTATGAGGCTTTAGCAGTCTGAGTTTGTTAAATTAAGTGTGAATAGTCAAAAGTTATTTCAGTACAACATCCCCCTTTTAATATCTGAGTGTTTCCACCCTGAGCTGCAGTGTACTAAAAATACTTTGGTCGATACCCCCTTGATTAGTACAGCTTAGACAACAGATGCCTCATATTAACTTTAGCTTGAATGTAATCTGAATCTATTTTTTTTTACTGAATAATGACTGTATCTCTTAGATTAAAATTACATGAGGAAAGCGTATCTGTATTGCTACCATGGACAAATGAAACGTCAGCAAAAAAGAGTAGTTTAACTTTGCATTAGGTTATGTGAGGATTGCTTTCAGACAGATTTGAAAAAATGTGAACATACCCTTTAATACTCAGGAATCATACATTACTCTTCTACCAGCCGGCTATGAGGGGAAGTAAAGTGTTGGATTAAGTGTGCAAATTATTGCTTAGTAACCTGTCATGTAAATTTCTTTGTCAAAACATTCAGCATGGACAGTCCCTCAAAAGTTTTACAAGTCTTCAGGCCCTTACTGAGTTTCTGTTGTTCCACAAAACAGCAAATAAGCTTTCTGAAAAGCTGCCAAGTGTCAGAAATCTGACTTCTTTAATAGTAGTGCATTTGTGTGTTTTCCTCATTTTCTCTAACCCCTTCTACCACCGCCCCCACACCCTTTCTCTATCCTCCCCCTCCCCTGCAGATCCCCTCTGCCGGCCAGCTAATGGAGGCTGTGCGCGTGAAGATGAAGGAGAGGAAAGTGCTGACAGAAGAGCTGGCCACGCTCGCAACACCAGTCAGCGAAAAAGCCTGACTCCCTGGGCTGAGGCTGGGAAAACTGTCATCCTCTTCTTTTTCTCCCTCCCTCCTCCTCTCCCTCCCCGGTTCCTGCTCAGTGGGAGCCGGGCTGAGCCAAGCTGAGCCGGGGCAGCAGAACCAATATTTGTGAGAAAAGCGCTGTCTACTCACTCTGGGCCACTGGCTCAACACAGCAGCCAGGCTTTTGTAAATGAGCCCTCGACATCTGTGTTAGCGCTCAGTGCACTATGTCTATCCGACAGGGCCCTTTAGCGCCAAGCTAATTTACAGTGCAGCCACTCTCCCCCACTCTTATACCGTCCTGGGGTGATAAGACAAATGCTTACGCTTATGTTTAAGTGAGACTCTTTTTTTTTTTTTTTTTTTAGTTTTTTTTTTCTATCTTCCCCTAATTTATTTGGTACCTCAAGGACCTTAGGGTGCAGGGACTTGACCTAGCAATGCCAGATCAACACTTTGAGAGAGTCAAGAGTGCAGCACTGAGCAGAATATTCACCGTAAGAGGGTGGATACATATATCATACCTGATACTGCACTGGCACCCTGTCAGGTGATTGAAGCCTATTGAATTTTATTCATCAAATGCACTGGAATTATTTATTTCTGAAGGAAAAAAACATTTTTGGAGGATGTTAAAAATGTGTTTAAGCTTCTTCTCTGTATTTGTCCAGTTAATTGTTTAACAGATAATAACATCAATGATTTTCTTCTGAAAATATCTCATAATTTCTAAATAAACAAAAAAAAACAAAATTTACTCATATTTTTGTCTGTCTTTTGTTCTTCAAAAACTGCATAATTTCAGGAGGGTGTTTCATGCCGAAATGTATTTTGGGGGTTTTTCTTGTCGTTCCTGTAGTTCAAAGGACTGTCAGTCAGTGTGTGATGGTGGCTAAGCGTGCTCTGGTCAACAGCAGGGTTCTTACACCTCTCTCGTGATTGACAGCTGACTGTTGGCATGGTTCCTGTCTATAACAAGTGACCCCTGCTGTTGACATCATTAACAAGGGTCCACATGGGCGCCCAGCACAGCACAGGGTTGTATTAGATGAGTGTTTCCATCCTTGACACAGCTACCTCCAACCCCTTTTATCTGTTTCCCTCTTCCTGCCTCTCTTATTATTCATTGTGAATATTAAACCGTGGTCCTGGTCTCCTCTGTCCTTGAGTTGGCATCCTACACAAGAGACCACACACTCCTCCTTTAAGTCATCCCTTTTTTTCTCTCCTTTCTTTACCTCTACTAGCTTTTGTTTTCCTCTCCACGACTTTCCTCCTTTTCTTGTTATTATGTATAATTAACAATGGTGTGAAGAATTCTCCGTTCAGGAATTAAAAAGAAATAATTCCACTTTTTAATCCCCCCTCCCTTCTCAAATATATGCTAATGATGTCGTTTTCCTTTATCTTTTTATAATAAAGGATTAGGCCAGGACTGTCTCTAGCTGCAACTCGGGGACCAATTTAGCTGGGATCCAGGAGAGACAAACCCTTGTGGTTAATTACCATTCATTAACATAGTTTGCATCTTTTCTTCTCCAATACCCAGGAGCCAGCTATTGTCAATATTTGTCCCATATAAATTTCGGCACTTTTTTTTCCCAGTCACTGTCCTCCAGCGTAATGCAGCTAATGACAAACATTAATAACTCACAGAAATCCGGTGGCGCATTGGGTATAGAAGAGCACAGCAACGGTGCCACACAGATTATCTCAAAGCCCCCCCACCCCTCGCTGTCTGACTGTCTCTATTTCTCTCTCGTCCTTTTAGCGTGTAATGCATAGTCAACATGTTTGCTCGCCGAGCCCCGGCCTCGGCTGACACACTCGTGCTATTTCTGTGACATATTCAAATGCGGGCCCCTTCAGCTGGTACTCCCTTGGGTTTAATTAACCTGGCCTTGCCTCTGACGCTCCCTCAGTGAAGACGTTAAAACGATCTTGAAAACACCCTTCAAACAAGCCCCCCTCTTACCACCACCACCACCTCAACCCCCACCCCAACACACACGTACACACCAATGTCTTCCGCCAGGCACTGTATATGATTCATCTCTTTATTTTGTCTGTGCAGGAATGGCGTGCCATGCCGTTCTTTCTTTTCTCTTTCACTCTCTTCTTGTCTTCCACCCTTCTTTTCTTGTACAGCTCTCATTAGGAGAGGTTTCCTGTGGGAATTACTTTGATCAGTAGTTCCAAATGCAAAGTTTTCCTCCCTTCCCCTTTTATTCATTCCAGCACAATCAACTCTGTGTCATTTTTGTCTTTAGCTCTCTCCCTCACCCTGACTTCTTTTTAAATCCAACTCCCTTGTAATTTTTTTTTTTTTCTTTTTTCACAGATTCCTTCAGGAGATTGTTCCTGGAGGGGTAGAAGAGGTCAAGGTCACGAGTTGACTTTGGGGTCGATCAATGATTTGTGTATGTGTGTGTGCTTGTCTTGTGTGTGTGTCCCAAGGCTTCTCTGTTGTACTTTTAAGGTCCCTGTGGTGCGAGTGCGTGCCACTTGGGTGGGAAGGCGGGTAGCCCACAGTACAAAGAACAGTCAAAGCCCAAACTGAGAATTTCTGCAGCCTCCAACTGATACACAATTAGTCCTTGCAGATCTCGTCAACCAGCTGTGAAGTGAATAGAAAACAGCCTCTGGTGATTTTTCTTACTTCACTGACACAGTTTCTCACTTCGCCTTTTGCTGCCAATATATCAGTCTGCTTTGATTTCTCACACACAGACACTTGGCACTGTCTTAAATAACAAGGTACTTGTGACATACAGCCAAATGTGTCTTTGACAAATGTATAATGCAACGTGTTTACAGTTTTCATTGTGTCTATCCTTCATGTTTGATCCACAGGGAGGGGGTTTAAAAACAAAAGATAGCTGTTATTTACTGCGTTTGTCACCGCAGTTTTCTATCAACTTCAGACTGAAGAGTGAAATTTCACTTAAAAATGATTTTTCAAACTTGTAGATCACAGACTAGGCTACTTCAATACATCCATGTATAATTTTCTTTTTCATTATATCGGATGCCACCTTAAAAAGAAAAAAAAAAGGGAATCACACTCTCCCGATGCACATATGCTATGTATACCACCTCATTGATCTTCACTTGAACAAGTCCCTTATCCTCCTCTACAGTGCTCCAGACATGAAACGGCAGCAGATTATGGGTGGATGCGGCCCGCCGTGGGAAGCAAGGGAGCAGATAAAAAGGCCAGCTACTCAGGGGAATAAAGCCATGTTTTGATGCTGTGTGATAAAGCCGAGGCATAGGGCAAGAGGAAGAGGAAGGGAAAAGTTACAGCAACCATCCAGTATGTGTGTGTGTCTGTGTGTGTACACATATATACATATATACTCTGGCTTTCCTTTTTTGATTTCTTCTCCCTCTATCTCACCTCTTTGTCTTGTCCATTGTATCCAAACTGTTCCTGCACTTCTCTTGTTCTTTGACACTCACTTTCTCCTTCCCTGTGGACTGTCCTAAGCCTTGCTCATGGCAGCTGTCTCTCTAAAGCCATGGCCTGAGCTCCTGGGCAGAAGAAAGACAGAATAAGGGAAGGGTTGATCTGGTCTCTAATCCACGTTCTCTTACAGGGTAGGAGTGAAGCTGCAGTCCTCAACATCACCTCAGAGAGATGTGACTCATTGAGTGTGACTCCTTGAACCCTCTGGGGTCCTTATGACTGATTCTGAATGTTGTCTCAAATAGTGTAAGAAATGTGGCTCCTATCATCACACATTAGTCAGACTCTCACTTTTGGATGCTGTATATTATTATTTCAGAGATTCTACGCTTTAAATATGTCATCCATCTAGAAAGTGGAGCTTTTTCAATCTGAGACTCCAAATTCATCAGTTAGCATTTTATCCATAGAAGCGTTTTATGTGCATTCAGAAACAAAACGAAGCTAAAACAGTCTTCATTGGTCCTGGCTGTTATAAAACAGGGAGCCATCCTTTGTTTTCTGCTCCAGCATGTATAAAAACACCTTAGTCTGCGGTGTATAGCTCCTCAAAGCACCTCTCCACCTTGACTAACTTTTCCAAGCGCTCATTAGCGGACTGGCTGAAGTTTGGAGGGTATGAAGCGGGCTGGCAGATTACCCCCTGTAAAGTAGCACACCTCAGGTAATCACACTAATGAATTCAAGCACCCCCCCAACTCACCCACCCCTTTTCCCTATCTCCTTTTCCCTTTACTTACTTTCTCCCTTTCTTCCACAGTGGCGGGTCGGTGCAAGAAGTGCCAAACAACAAAGACGTGTTTGTTTGCATAATATTAGCACTGCACGCTCGCACACAGTGGCGGGGGCCTGACTGCAGGACTGACTGGAGGCTTCCCATGAACACAGGTGGAGCAGGGCGAGCATCACTGGGACCAATTAAAGCAGAGCACAGGTACATTAGCATGTCTGAGTGAAGTGGGATGGAGTGAGGGATTGGTAGGCCTTACAAAACACACAAACACATGACCACGGTCTGCTGTGTGTGAGCTGTTTTTACTCCAGTGACACCTCTGGCATATGTGTGACAAATGACCTCTGGTCTGCTGTCACAGCGCATCCTGTCTTTTCCATCTGCACCTGAACACACATTTTCCTCACAGATATAATTGCATCTTTCTTGGGACTCAAGCTGGTCTGGCTTTACTGGACAGAGTATAAACGTGACCATTTGCTAATATTTTATAGATTGTTATATAAGAAAATGAAACCTATTTTTTGTGGTTTGTTGCCTTAGAGGTGAACAGAAAAGGCATTTGTTGAGTTTACAGATGCAAAAAATGAAAGTAAGTGTGAGTTGTAAAAGCAGGTGCTCCTAAGCAATAATATACACTATCTTAGTTACAACACCATGGTAAAATTTAGGAAAAAAAACAATTAATTGCAGTAAAAATTAAGGATACCAAGATGTTCCCAGGCCAGGTGTTCTGAATCTGCCCTGTGGGCTCCTCCCAGTTGAACAAGCCCAGAAAATGCCAGATAGAGGATCAGATGACTAAACCACTCTCACCAGCAGTGGTTCGACTCCAAGCTCCTCCTGGACTTTCAAGCCTCTGACCTCACCCTTTCCTCAAGTGTGATCCCTGACACCCTGCAAAGGCCACTTGTACCTCTGATCTTATTCTCACGGTCACTTCCCAGAGCTGGTGATTACAGGTGAACGTTGGATCTCAGTCCAGAAGTTGTAGGTGTACCTCAAACATAGAGATACCACGCTGTTCAGCCTCCCCAGCAAAGACTCTAACAGGGTTGATCAAGGAAAGGATGATCCAGCCAAATGCAGATTCTAATCCTATTCGAGGCAAAGGAGACCAGAACTTTTTTTAAGGTACAAGATGGTTAATGGGAGTTTACACTGCCAAATACATATCAGTTTGTCATTTCCAAACTGCCAAAGTGACCAAAAATAAGAGCCAGATTCATATGTATCACATGGCTCTGAGCGTTGTGTTGGTTGGATGGATGGACGCTGACAGACGGCTGATGATGATGATGACGATGATGATGATGATGATTGCACATTATGAAAGAGTCAGAGGAGACTGGGGGATGTGGAATAAAATAAACACCCAGAGTCACAGATTCTGCATGAAACTGAACTCTCTTGACGGCAAGAAGAAAGCTTAGAGTTTACTTTTGTTTTATTTTGTTTTTTTCAAAAAGGAATTAAAAAGGCAATTTCTCTTCACTTAAACCTCCAAATGATCAAGGAGTCAAACTCAGGCAAGTAATGCAAGATGAAGATTTCTCATGTCTTTTGAGGAATTCTGAGGGGTTGGTGGCATCGCAAAATAGATTGACGGATGTTTAAGGCCTTGTTCAAAAAATATCAATAATGTCAAAAAAATGACTGCTGGTACAACCACATGGTTACCACCTCAGGTTCAGAGTAAAGTGCCGTCCAAAGTGACAGTGTTCAAGTGTTTCTATTTTTTTTTTATTTGAAGGTTAGCTGGAACATGAGTTTGACAGATATTTACATGATATCCTTAATTCAGGGTCTGAAGTGAGAAATATTTGCTCTGTCTCATTAGGGCTACATTAATCAGCATTTAAATTTCAAAAATACTGTGAAACCAGCAAGAGAGACAGAAGCCACCAGGGTGTAAATGTTATTGTCATGTCAAAATCAAGTCCCCTGTGCTCTGTAAAAGATCATGAACATGATTGTAAAAAAAAAAAAAAAAGACTTCCACTATTCCGTCTCAGTCAGTGCTGATGCCAAAAATGAGACCAGTGGTCAGTGTAATAAAGTTAATGGAAACGATCTCATTTTTCACTTGAGCTCAGCCTCCATCTGTCTGAACGGTACAGGTGAGATTTATTGTCTCATGAGTTGAGACAAATGGACACTCACCTCGGGCCACACACGCACATACAGATCACTGAGCCGTGGGACCAGGCACTTTATCAGAGCTGCCCGCCGAGGCCAGCGAGCAGGAAAACTGAGCAAAGACCGGCGCTCAGGTCACTGTCAGCCGGCTTGATGTATCACTCATGCTCTGTGTTAGCCAATAAGAGATACTCAGCCAAAATAAAGATTTGGTGTTCAGGATTGGTCCCACTAGAAAATGTGTTATATATCATCATGCTTTCACTGCACAGCCGGTCCGATCTGAGTAACACAACCAGCTGTAATCACATGTGATCAGAGGGAGTATTTACTCTTTTACATCATCATTGCTGCATTATTTTTCACCACTAGGTGGAAGCAAATCATTATGGATTGTGGCTCAGTGGGCAGCAGACAGACCACAGCAAAATTCTGTCTAGCTTGAGGAAGAGACACTATAGCTGTTCACATAAAATATTTTAGAGACTTTTCATTTTTAGTACATATGTGTTCAACTTTTGACTGTCAAAATACTGTCATTTCTGTGATTTTAACATTGTATATGGTGGTGCCTTGTAAGTGAGCTGAATTTATGTAACTGTAAAGCATGAAAACAATTTTTCATTTTAATTCACTTTAAGAGTTCTGTTTGACTTTTAATTGAATTGTCACCCTGTATGTGCAATAGACACATTAACGGATGTAAACATGGTAGATAATGCCCTCTGTCCATGTG
>JAPZDV010000020.1:2430951-2461579 GCA_029814665.1 Acanthurus lineatus
TAAATGTTTCATTCATGAAGGATAAAATGTTCTTTTTTTTTGTTGAAGCTGTTTCAGAGAGGCGTGTGAAGGCTCCCCAGACACGCTTCCAGCTTTTAGCATTTTAGTGTAAATGATGCTTTATTGTCAAGCTTTGACTTAATGCCTTTCTCTAGAAATGTCACACAGCGGTCTGGGTCGACCTGTTATTTTAGATAAAATGCTGGCATGTTGACAGCAATTTAAAACACTGATGTAGAGGCATTAATAACAGACAAGGTCACATGTAATTGATGCAATTTGATTCCCCTCAGATATTATATCAAAACATTGTTATTAAATTTACCTTTTGAAGGGTTGAACTGCGGACTTTTTCCGCCTGCAGCAAACCATGTTTTAAATGTTGATATATGTATGATATACTGTATGTCCATTATGATTTTTGCAGTGGGCATGGTGACATCTTTGAGTAGCTTGTGTTGTCCACAACCCATCATTTTGACAAAGAAAAGCTGCAGATGCACATGTGAGAAACTGGGATCAGTCCATCTTTTGTATCAGTATTCTGGGTTTCATTACATTTCTGTCTTCTCCTGTCGTGACCTTCTTTATAGACTGGAAATCTAATCAAGTCAGACCGGTGTTGAATAGCAGATTGTCAATATAAAATATACAGGATGTTGTACTAGTGAGGCTTTTCGATTTCTCCTCTTTGTAATGGGTCATGACTCTGGTTGTATTAATATTACTGTTTGTTTTTGGAGGGATTGGTGCAGTGTGATGGAGGGTCTGTGGTGGTGTTTGGAGGTAGTTTGCTTCTTTTTTTTTTTGCTTTATTGATTTTTGTGTAAATGTACGGCTGCTTGTTTCTGCCCGGATCATTTTTCTTCTGTCGCTGCAGGTTGGTTGAGGTTGAAGTTAGAAGTAAGAGTCGTTTATCTTCATCAGCAATGATAATGAATCCTCTTTCATGCAGGCAGCATTTATTCAGCCCCAGTCGAGCTCTTATAGAATGATGTGTTCAGTTTTGGTTTCATTACAAAATATGAACAAAATTTTTTTCTTTTACTATTTATTTTACTTCCCCTATACATTTATGCTCTTTACACATATTCATTTTCTGTCTGCATCTTTGTCTCACACACTTAACTTTTCTTACTCTCTCTTTTTTACTTATGTCCTTTTATACTTATTATACTGTCCTGTAAATTAGTTCCTTTGTTCCTTCATTTAAATGTCTATTTTTAATTTCGAGATATCAATAGTGAAAGCCTCTGCATCTTGACTCTTATGAGGCTGAAGCCAGATGACTTGCTGGAGTTTTGCTTCTCGGATAGAAGATTAAAAGTCAGTGATCTAATAAGGACTGTAATGCCATCACTTCGTGTGGATTCGGTGTGTCTCCAATGTTTTTTTATTGGTTAACAGTCATGTTCTCTCTGGATCATTTTAAATTTGGACTGATGGAGTGCAGCTACACGTTGCTGTTCAGAGAGGACTTTGTTTAGTTTTCAGGATCAGGACCTACATGTGACAACATGTCGAGCTTTGCAAACATTGTCCTCTAAGTGTGTCATTGTGTTTATGAGGGAAGAGCAATATGTGTATAAAAGGTCAAACACCTCATGAGGAAGAAAACCCTCTGAAGGCCTCTCAGCTCAACAGTACAGAACCACAGCGCGACAGACAGCAGACAAATAATGTGATTATGAATCTGTTGATTATAGACACAAACACACACAAACACACACACATACAAACACACATGCACAGTGCAGGGCAGCAGTGTGAATCAAAGCTTAAAAAACTATCATCAACACTGATTTTCAAAGCTTATTATACACGACAACATCATCATTACGCTCATGCGAATGTGACACACAACATCGATGGGTAAACAAAAAATTTATATAACTATGAACTCGCTGTATGAATATAACTTGTTTCCCTTTTCACTTAAGAGGCAAGAAATGTCAGGATCTCTGCAGACCTCAAAGTCCTGTCATTAGCTCCTCTGAGACACACACTCGCCTTTGAAATGGAAATTGAAAAGTGACATTTAAGCAGAGAGGAAGAGAGAAGGAGGAAAGCCAGAGTGTTGTTAACTGTTTGTTACTGTGTGTGTTTGTATTTTCTGCATGTTGTATCACTTCATAATGATGATTATTTAAGAATTTATTTTTATAGTATTTATAGTACTTTAAAGTCTTTGTTTTCTTCTGTCTTTCGGTGATGAATGAAAGTGGCAGACTTCAGCTTTGACCGCTAATGTCACTGAGAGATTTATTTGAATATAAGTTATTTTTTATGCAAATACATAATCATTATCATTTTATTGTAATTTAGCATGTTTTTACATTTAATGGTTCCATTTTAGATAACAGCATGTCAGGCTGTTGTATTTCTCCTTCAGTGTTTCTCTGGTTAAAAACAGTCAGAGATTATTTTGTTTTCTTTGAAATAGTAAAACACTCATAAACAGGGATACCTGGGGTACCTGTCTTTTAGAAATAATAATTTCTACCTTGATTTCTTTGATCAATGTAAAAATATTTAAATTATCTCATTAAAACAAACCGGTTTTGCAGCTTCCAAAAATGACGTCATCGTCACAGCATCAGCCTGACGGAATGACATGATACAAATTGACACTGTAGTCTGATTATCTGGCTTTAATTATTGAGGTTTCTATCAAGATTGATCCTGCTAATCCAGAGGTTAAACCCAGATTGGCAGACCTCAGACTAACCACTGAATCTTCTAGCAAAAGTTAAATTTACACAACGCTGCTGGAAGCCAAAAGCTCCCTATGGTACCTTTAACCTTTCAACTGACACAAACACAATGCGATCCTTTAGTATTACCAGAAAAAATGTAAACTAAACACCAGGTTGAAGCATAGTGTTTTTGGTTGAGGGATTTTTATGTGTTTCACCTCGGACCGCCAGTGATGTCTCAGTGCACTGACACACTCTGCAGTACACTTTAATATCACTGTACGAGATGAGACAATGAACCACTTTAGGCCGACCAAAACAGGATTTTCAACTGATGTTAGGTTGCTTATTAAATGTAGGATAAAAAAGGACAAAAACTATATATTTTTCTTTATTTAATTATTATGTCAAGGAAACAAAATTATAAAAAAAACACATTAGAGACATGCTTACTCAGTTGTGGTTAGACAGAAACCTGCATTCTTTAATAGCACTCTATAATATGATTGGTCAATATCCAGTGTTTAAAAGCGTAAAGTATCCGCCTGCTATAAGGTTTAATACCCTGTTGTGTGTGTAAGATGCAAAAGGGAATGGATGTGGAGAGGAAAAAAGAAAATGTAAAGGCAGATTAAGAGAGTCAAAAATAGAGTTCAGGAAACAGGTGAGATTTGCAAATGAGAAAGAAAGGCAGTGAGTGTGTGCAAGAGGGAATAAAGAGAGAGAATTGAACACATTGAGTCTTTCACACCTTCTCATGCTGCCTGGGCGGAGCTATAGGTGGTCTGGCAAGGGAATACAAAGAGTGTGACAGCCCAGAAAATATCCTTAGCCCTGGTAATGTGCTGTTTATCAAGGAAGCAGTTTTAGCACAACTGCAGAGTTGCAGCAAATGGATGAGGGGTGCATTTTTGTAATACAAGTGTTCGTCACTGTGTCAGCCTTATTTAGAAAAAAACCTTCACAGGTATTAAAAAAATAACCTGAAAGTACACAGATGTTAGCAATTGTGCTTTCACGTGAGTTTACAGTAAAGAGATAGACATTTGTCATATAGACGACATCATCATTACGGGTAGCTCACAAAAACTCGCCATCATTCATGTCGTGGGTGCCTTCGCTCACCCTCCATCCTCGTCATCACGTGTCCCACTGCTCACGAACTCTGGCAGGTTTTCCTCACACATGCACAGAGTGCCAGCTGGTTTCCCCTCCCCTTTCCTCCCCCGTTTACAGCGCCGTACATGGATGGATTGGATGTGTACACATCTCCCCAGCTACAGACTCATCCCTGATGTTACATAAGAGCCATGCAAAGGTTTACAAATCAGATTATAATAGCCACGGGCCACACACTCAGGGAGGATAGAGGTCAGTGAAGCAACATGGCCAACCAGAGGACTGATGCTTGCATTAATCTGGACAGAGAAAACGCTGGCAAACCTTTCCTGTCTGGGTGCTCATCCAATCAGTCTGCAGCTGATACATACTTGGCTTTCACATATTGAAGTGTCTGCACTGAGCAGGTAGTTTAGGGTTTCCTGTGAAGTGATTGTCATTGCTTGTTACTGGGGGTTTTGTAAAAAAAATCTCAGCCAGGGATTCTGTTGGTTTTTTATCCCCTCTAATGTTGCGACAGGCCATGATGTTCTGCAGGATTACCGTCATCATATGAAGCAGCCACCCCCACGTTGGCTCTGAGCATCAGGATTTAAGAATAACAAATGGATTTTCCTTGATTCCACAACAGCAAAGGTCTATTCTCAGGAAAGACAGTGCAGTTATAGGTTTGCTTCAAAATAAAGTTTTAAAATCTTTTCACTGTTTGGTCCTTTTGATTCTGCATCATGTGCTCAGAGTTCCTGGTCACCCTAAAGTCAAAATTTCACAGTAACAGTGTAGATTCCAGTTATGGTGAATGTACTCTGACATATTGTTGAGTCACAGTCCAACAGTGAATATCCTTGGCGACTCCATGCAGTGTTGGAGTTCAGTGAAGGCTTGAGGGTTTTTGGAGGTGAGAAGAGGGAAAAGGGAGCGATAACGACAGAAGTAGAAAAAATAAAGGGAGAAAGCAAGAGATGCAGTCTGAAAAAGGAGAAACAAAGGATACGAGACGGATCCCCTGGGCATTGTTATGCAATTGTTTTTGACTTTTCAAGATTTGGCAGTTCGCTGTCATATTCCCAACAGAGTCAAGCCTTTCTGTTTCCTTCTTCGTCCTCATTTATCGCCCTTCTCTTTTCTCACAGCTCACAAGGTGAAATATAGAGTTTGAAGGGGAGAAAAATGCAAAAAAATACACTAGTATTACCTTGGTGCAATGGATTTAATGAGAGGAAGAAATGAAACTCAAAAATCTTCCTTTCAACACCCACATGCTGGGGTGATCGATCCCCACAAACAGGTAAAGGGCAACTCGGGAGCAGGTAGGTGGTAGGTAGATGTAAGGGAAGGGTGTTTTAATGCTGTCAGGAAGAATTAGATCCTCCTGTTATTGTCCAGCAGCAGGGGCTGTCCTCCTAATAGCCTCACTAATCACTCCTGTCATTTTTAATCTCCCTCTTCCACCCTGGGCGTATTTTAAGCAGGAGCCTCTGTGTGCCCAGCCGGGATTAGACTAGTGAGCAGCAGAGGAGGGGGGAGGAGGAGGAGGAAGAAGAGGAGGAGGAGGGGGAGGTGAGCAGGCGCAGCAGGCAGCACACTCCTTGTGTGCCTCACATTGGGCGCCATGTGACTGATGCTAATGCTAACAGTAAAGTTGCAAATGCTTAAAAAAAAAAAATAGGCCGGTTCAGAGATTCAGTGGTGCACAGTAGTGAGGAGCTTGTTGAAAAAAATGCTTTGACCACATTTGGAAGTATATGATGCATGGATAGATCTCTGCGTTTATACATGTGAAATTTGCAAAGTGAAACCATTTATGCCATTTTAATGGACACATTTAGAAGATAAATGACAGCTGTTCCCATTTTAGCCACACTAACAGAGTGAATCATTGTCAGTCTGTCAGTAATAATCTCAATAATCAGACACATCCATTGAAATTTGGTACAAACAGTCATGTATTCTCTGCTACCTTTAACAGGTGAAGTTTTTAAATTGTTCTCTGCTTCAGTTTATGACCATAAACCTGCAAAACTAATAAAAAAAATCCATCAGCCCCAGCTTGTCAAGTGTTAATTTACAAATGTGAGCAAACTAATACATTAAAGTATGCATATTTAACATTATATCTGTATTGGTAGCATGATACACTACAATATTATTTTTCTATATTTTTTTTCCAAAAAAATAAAAATAAAATGCACTCAAAAAAGCAAAAGTAAAGGTTGAAAAAGTAAACAAGTAGTGTTTGTTGATACATTATTTAAGTCTGTTTTGTTCTTTAAAACAAAAAGAGTCCTTGTGCTTCAGACTCCAGTTTTGGATTTTTTTTCTGAGAGTCCATGACTGAATCTCACATCCTATCAAGTGTTCATTTTTCCTTTTTTCTTCTTTTATGGGTGTGACATTTCCTACCAACATTAAGCTTTTGAGTCACAACAGCAAGAGAGGTGGTTCACATCACAATTGTATGTTGGACATGCAAACATTAAAAGTAAATGAACTAACTCATTACTTTGTTGCAGTTTGCTCAAACACTGAACATAGTATACTGAATTAAGAGTGAAGAGAGAGACATGAACAGATGGCCTGTCGATGCACTGTAAGTTCAGCTGGCTCACACTGCAGTCGATGGCAATGAGATGCCCAAACTTGAGCTGTGGACAGGAATCACCCATTAAAACGGTGTGGAAAAAGGCTTTTTAGAGTTCAGGGTATTAAGTTAAAAAATATTCAAAAACTGTAAGCTTCTTCACCTTAGAGTTCTTTTTAAATGGTGGATCTACTAATTTATCTTCAAATTTGTGTTTGATGTAGAAAAACCTTTTAACAGGTGTAGAAAAATGAGAACAAATGAGCTGACATCACGACCTGGCGCCTGTGTGTGCATGTGTAGATATGATGCTGTGGTATCGATCGCATTGCAATCCTGCTGTAAGTAGCATAATCTAATTCTGGACTTCCGTGTAAAAGCAACTACAGATGCTTTTTGTGTCGCAGGTTGGTTTCCTCCTCAGCCCTTTAATAGCATTAGCTCAGGGTGTCTTACACAGGTGTAAAGCCCTGCTGCATAAACTCTCTTGTTGTGTTTGCCAGGAGTGTTTCCATTAATCTGTGTGGGCGGTTTTCTTTACAGAAAGGAAAGTACTGCAGGTCCACAGGTAAACTGTCTCTGCTGATTAAATATAGTAGAGTGAAATCCCATTCTGTGTAATGGTTGTTATTTTGGGGATCACAGTAAGAAAAATCAAAATCAATCAGTGTAAGATGAAAACCTAAAGGAGCAAGCTTTACCTCAGAAGAAGTTATTTATGTAAAGAATCTTAATCTAACCCTGACTTCCTGACATCATTCCACTGGCTTCAGCATATATCAAGCTTTTCCTTTTAAATTTGTATTTTACATTTAGATTTAAATTTCAGTTGAAATGAGAGACAGCTAAGTTGAATCATTATAATTTAATTTTACAGAAATTAAAAATTATTATTTGCCCTGTGCTTAAAAATGTCTTGTTCAAATGACTCATCATCATTTGTAATGAGCTGCCTGTCTGCCAAGAACTTTTTTGTACTTTTAGATTATTCATTTTAGTTTAGTTTTATTGTTCTTGTTAGAAAACTTGTCTTATAGCACTAGAAGTAGAGGTAATTCATTATCGTAAAATAGAAAAATATGAAATACATCTGAGATCAATAGATGAAAAAAAGATCAGCAAAATGAGAAATTAAAAATGAAGACAGTAAGTCAGATGATCCTGGTAAAAATCAATTTGGACTTGTAAAAAACTCTTTCTGTGAGTAACCTGAATGACCTGAGAGGTTTCGGAGGGTTGCCACTTCAGAATCCCTCAGCAGTAAATACACTGTAAGTTGACCTGTTACATCAGGTTTTACTACACCTTGTTTGTGTCACCTGAGGCTCCGTGAATGCTGATGTTCTTAAAAATTCACTGCGAGAGCATGTCAGGACAAACTCCGGCTGACCTGTGTGATGATGCAAGAGATTTTGGGATGATGGGGAGGGAGTGAGGACGCCCTGCAGCCTTTGGCAAGATGTCTGGGCTATTTTAGTCCTCACATGTGAGGTTTTTTTTCTTTTTTCTTTAATCTGGCCTTTTTTCGTTAACATGGCTGCCAGTCAGTGAGAAAAATGCAAAGGAGAGAAAAATTAGGCCTTATGTGAAGTAGACCTCAAGATTTTCTATCTGTAATGAGAATAATGAGTTTGGTACTCTTGTTAGTCTCATCTGCCAAGTGATTATTGTTAAATCACTGCGATTCAGGGTAAAATTTATCTGTTTAATTTGATAACCTAAAGTGTGTACAGACATTAATGGTCTTCAGATGATAATTTGTAATGATTTGGGTGATCACCTGACCTCACCTGAGAGCGCCACAATGAGGTAAATGAAAAATAATAACATGGTGCTCTATTAACTTTTATTCTAGCATCGCAATCAAGCTAAACAGCGCCATCACAAGGTCAAACACAAGCACAGGTTTATCAAGATCAGTCTCAGCTGAACTTTGTGCTTACTGACAAATAGCAAATGTTAGAATGCTAACATGCTAACCTGAGATGGTGAGCATTTCAACATTAAACCCACTAAACATCAGCATATTAGCATACTGATGTTAGCATTTAGCATACTGTTGTGTCTAAGAACAGCGTCACAGAGCTGACAGCATGGCTGTACATTCTTGTTTACATTATTTATAAATGTTGTCATATTTTCTTGTTTGTTGCATCTTTTCTCTGGGATGTGATTATAACACTCGAGTGAATATGATATATATTTTTTAATGGGACTTAATTTAAGTCCCTTTGGCTTTTTTCCTCCTTGCGCAGATACATTTAGTTTCCCCTCAGGAAAAGCTGTGTTTTGCTTATTGTTAAGTCATTTGAATGTCTCGTTTTTTACTGTGCAGAATTATGCATGTGCAGAGTTTGATACTACAGGATTATTTCCACATTAATCTGCTGTAGTGTCTCTCTGCTCATCTCAAGTATGAGGTTAAGACATGGATGAGCAAGATTTTGTGATATTACACCTTATGTGAAGGCTAGTAGAAGAGGTAGATGTAATTAATAAAGAACTTAAGTCGTCTCAGGCACAAATTATTATTCATTTTCTGTCTGGAGGGGTCCTTCAAATTAAATCATAATAAAGCAGCCTAGAATACAAAAAGCTGTAATGTATTCAGAGTAACCCAGCCGGAGCTCTGCAGTGAAACCTTATCCCTGCGCTGCCTCTTTGTGAAGAGTCACCACAAATCTCCATGTGCACTCACTTGTGTCAGCACCGACAGTCATCACGACTACGAGCTCATGAGCTCGTTTGTGACGTCGTGGCACGTGACGTCACAGGTTATATATCGCCACTGCTGTTATTTCCCAGCAGCCAACTGCGCATTTTATTCATCCCTCTAAGGTTCACTTCCCACTGCTGCTGCTGCTGATCAGTTCACCTTGTGGTGTCCTTCCCCTGCAGGCAGGAGGAGGAGGAGGAGGAGGAGGATATGGAGGGCTGAGAGAGAGTGATGGGTGGAGAAAGAAAAGGGAGAGGTTGGCAGTTGATTTAAGGACAGATTGTGGGGACACAAGGAGATCAGTTATGTGTGAAAGCACGGGACTTTGCTGGTGCCCATGGGGCTTTGTATTGCTGGTTTCTTGGATATTAGGTGAGATTTGTTGCTTGAGTCACATTTAGTTACCATGAGTACAGGATCCATCATTAGTCCTGCGGTTATTGACTGTGACACGTTATATAGTCCTTCAATAAAAGCACAAATGCCTTCTGAGTGTGTATATGTTCTTGCATCCCCCCCTTCCATCACTGCTCTAAATTGCTGTCTCCTCAGCTTGCAGCCTTCAGAGCACAAGTGTTTGTCTTTGCTCTTCACTTTGCAAATGACTGCGGGTTGAACATGCGATGACAGCAGCCATGGGCGGCCGCTTGCACAGCAGCACTGTTCCACTTACTCAAACAGCCACCAACAGCTCATGTCTATTCATTCACTTTCTCTTTCCCTCCAAAGCCTTACACATATTCCCATTGGCACTGCTTGACGCAGTTGTTTTTCATCCATTCAGTTTGAGAACTAGCTGACTTCTTGACTGAGACTGCTGAGCCTCTCTGTATCTCCAAGCTAAAGAAATCAAATATGTTTGGCACACAGAGACTCATACACACAAATTAAAAAGTACTTTAAGTTTAAAAACCGTGTGAGGGGAGTCTTTGTAATGCCCATTCTTAGTAAAATAACCAGGTCTCACAGCACAAAAAACTTGTTTTATTTCCTTCTCACTAATTCATGTACACCTTAGTAAACAACCTTAGTATGACTTCCTAACTATTAGTACCTCCAGTTTTTGCGGAAAGTGTTCCTGGTGTAATTAATGTAAGTTTTGGAAAATGTAGCCTATTTCCTGCTCAAACTAAAGAAGAGGCAGAATTGTGCCCTGTGAAAAGCTGTTTTTTCATCAGTTTTGATACTCAGGTGATGTCAGACACTCCCTTGTTTTAGTTTTTCTATTTTGTTGAATAAAAAATTGATTATTTGAGAAAGCCAACAGATTAAAAGATAACAAAACTAACTTTGTCCAGTTCAAGCACTCATTTAACCTTCTCTGTCAATTTGAATCTCTTCCTCTTGCTTAACTGCAGGTACTGGTTTGTGTCTGTGTGTGCCTTTAAATGTATTAGTTTACATTATGTATACATCTGAAAGCAGGGTATAGTTACATAAAACTGTGTGCTTATCCTGTCTGAGGTATTACCTTACCTTCTTACTCCAGCTTATGCAAACACATGTAGTGTTACTACGTACATATGTTGTGGTGGCACAGGTGTGAATTGTAAGCACATACTCACACATAAAATTGTACCAAATACACTGTCAAGTTCTCTACACGTTGCTATTTTACAGCCATGCATTTGACATGTAAACTTCCACCTTAACAGATCAGTGTATCATTGTTTACTGATTGACAACCTGCATAAAATGAAGCCAAAACCTGCAGTTCTTTGAATGGCCATTTGAGGCAGACTCCACCGCCATCCCAATAGAGCCCCAACTTAAAATGCCCAACATAACAGCTTAAACACATACTTGCAGCCTGATACTAATTTCCCTTTCGTGACGATTGTGCAGGGGGGTGCTTTTTGTAAATCATGGGTTTAATAGTGTTAAGGTTTAAAGTTGTGCTTAATTAAAGGCCACTTTGAGTGACAGCTAAAATCTTTGATAGCAATGTATATTCATTCCAAATCCCCCTGTCAGTCATAATATGGTCACTTCTGCCACACAGCAAACAAACTTGCAACAGCCATAATAACAAACTGGAGGCCTCAAAGCTTTGCTCAACAGACCAACAAGTAACATCACAGTTGCTTCATCCACTAATTATAACACTGTATGATGTTTCATGTAGTCGTTCCCTTTTAAAATGTGATATGATGCAGCAGCATTAAAGGAATGAGAGATGTCACAGGAAGTTAAAGACATGTACATAGACACTACACCTGATAGGCCAGGCAGGTTCCTGTTTCCAGGGCAACCAGCTCAGAGGGGATTTGAAGCAGAGTTGTGATGTGTAGGTAAAACGAAAATTCGAGTCCTTCTGTCGGTGTGTATGAGTGTGTTTTGCATTGCTGTCAGAACATTGAGCTGTTTCAGTGGGATCAGCGACGACTTTGCAGAGATAACTCATGGAGCGCCAGTCCTCCGAAAGTCTTACGCTGCATAAACTCCTGTCACAGCCTCAGTCTTACAAACCCTCCTGTTGCTCTGTCTGTCACAGATCCCCACTTTGTGTTTAATCTTGGAAAATACATTTCACTCGCTCTTTTGTTTCAGAGTCTTTAAATTTGTAAAAAGATGATTGAGTCCGTCTCTTTTTACATCAGCAAGCCACAAAAAACAGACATAAAAACCTACAAATGAAGAAACAAAAACATTCACTCATTCTCTCCAAGAAGTGTAATTACAGTGTGATTTTCAGTGTTTCATTGGAGGAAAGACTTCATCCACTGACCTTAGCTTTCATGGCTTCTGTAGTCACGCATTGTGACGTTGCCTTAAAGGCTCTCTTCCTCCCTCAGTCCATCCTCTGAGGGCAGCGTCTGGCCTCGTTGTGTCAGATTGCTGCCCCTCAAGCCATCTGGTTACATCACAGACTGGAGCTGGATTGTGGCAGAGCTGGAAATATCATCAGCAGACAGAAAATGAGAGAGAGAGAGAGAGTGTGAGGGGACAGGAGCCCAGAGGAGTTATTTCTGTGTTTATGTCTGTGCATGTGGATCTGTGCTGTGTCTAAAGCTAGAAGGACTTTTAGATTGGGGCTGCCAATAATTTATCTCCTCCTCTCTTTCTCTTATCTCCCTTGCTAATGCTGCAACCGTCTCCAGCTCTGAAGGAGAGTCGCTGCACTGCTGGACAGGGAGCCTGACAGTGACAAGTCTAAGGCTGGAGCGGCCTGCCTTTAGAGTCCAGACTGAGTTAGAGGGGTGCATGTGCAGAAAGATATCAGAATAAATGTTTGTTTACAATATGCTGTGCATATAATCCTTCATTAAGGTTGCCGGGTTATTAAGTATGAATGCAAACATGAATCTAAGATTCCACTAGATGATGAACAGCATCAGAAAGATGTGAAAATATATTTCTGCAAATATTGTTAATTTTCAATTCACTCATTTACATTAACCTGTGATTTTTTTTGATACTTTATTAAATTCTGTCTTTTTCAAACCTCTGAAAAAATCAAAATAAATTTATCTGAGAATGAAATAAATCAGTCTTTAAAGAAACCTCCCATCAATCTGCTTGGGGAAGTTTAAAGTGGACACATTGTTTACTCTGAAAGAAGAAAATTCTTCTTTTTATGTCATTGTATTTATGAACCTCATACAGCGCGTTGTAGAAAAGGATTTACCTGCCTGGAAGTCGAAGTGTTTCATATTTTTCTTTTTGTCAGCCTGTGCACCAACATTTTGTCGGGGTGATAAAAGCTTCAACCTAAATATGTTTTTTTTTTCTCATTGTGTTTGTTTTGCAGAAAGTGAGCGAGAAGGTTGGTGGTGCAGAAGGAACGAAGCTGGATGATGATTTCACTGAAATGGAAAAGGCAAGACTGAACTCTTTCTATTATCACCTTTATCATTATGCAGATGCTATGATATCCCAACAGACTCGTGTGTATGCAGATGCACATCACAGCAAGCACTTCTGCTGCCAAATTACAAAGGTCCACCAGTGTTGCTCTGCATTATTAATTATTATTGCTGTGATTTTTTTATGACAGTTTCAGTGGATTTAAAACATGTACTATTTTGTGATATTGACTTTATTCAGCAGAATCATTTTCTGATTATTTTGTGGTAATCATGGTTTCACTGAAAATCACTAGAAAGACCAAATAAAAAAGGTCAAAAAGAATGAATGTCTTATGTCCTGAAGAAAATTGTAACAGAACAATGAAGCACCAGAGTTTACAGCTCAGTCTGTGGTTGTTCAGGACAACATTGAGTTATTAATGTGTAACTGTGTGAGTTGGGTCAGAGCTCGCCTCAAAGTAAAACTTCCCTGTGTAAACAAAAATATAGACAAAGTTCGTTGAAAATGATAGTTTGCACATGTACCATGAAACCCTTGGCTGTTTTTTATCAATTATTATTTTACAAAGCAAACACTTTACAATATTCTTGCACATCTGTCTGAGAGATCTTTGCCATGTAAAAGCAAAGTGTTCACTAACGTTAATACCTTTGACTTTAGCTGTATTAGTTTTTTGTGTTTTATTTTGACTTGTTTAATTTAAAATCAAGGCATTTTTACCAGAAGTCTTCACTCCTTTTTTTTTTTGCTTAGATACATAACATGGCATGTTGTGGCCATAATGTTCCTGCAATGCAACTATTTTGCAACTATAATGCAACAGTTATGTATAATATATAAGATTATTATAAGAACAGTACAAAACATGTATGTGTATGTAAGTGATGATGTTTTTCAAGTATCATGGCATGTCAGTGCATGTGTGTATGAAAGTGTAATAATATGCCGAGCTGATCACACTAAACCAGAACACAAAGCTCTTGGCTCTGCACGTCTCTGTCTCACCACCAGGCTGCAGAACAAAGCAACACTTTCTCTTCTCTTGTTTTTTTCTCCTCTCTCTGTTAGATGGCAGGTTCTTGGACTCACATGTTTTATTGCTGTAACATGCCTCTGAGCCTTTCCCACAATCTTTCAGCCATTATTTATTTCTGTCATTGTCTATTTGTTTTTACTTAACTGTTATTTCTGCACCTTCTGCTTTTGTCTCCCTCCACATGCTGTTTCTGCATTGTGCTTTACAGAAGATGGATACCACCTCGCGGGCAGTGATGGACATTATTACCAAGACTACTGAGTATCTGCAGCCGAATCCAGGTGACATAAACGAGCTGTGCAAGACAAAGCTGTGATGCACAAAGGCTGATTGATAAATTCATGGCCTGAGGTGGAAGGAGCCAGTTTTAGAAAAGCTAACACCTCCCACATACACATTTACACCAGCAGTTGTGAAGCATACAGGCTCCTTTGTAGAGGTGGGAGTCTTTGACCTTCAGAAAGGCGTAAACAGCAGCTATGACATACATCATCATCATCACTGTCAAAATGGTGACCACCAAACTCCCTCATCTTGGTGAAGATGTAGTAATCTTAGTTTGCTTGAGTTTTAAATTCACTATTATAATGTAATGTGATTCCATAATCTATTTGTGAAGTAATCAAAGATGTTTTTGTCTATTCACTCTAAATTATTACATCTTTCTGAAATATTTTCAGCTTCAGGGACAAAATAACAGCAAAGGCCTCATATTCCAGGAGTGATCTGACTGTTTAAACCACAGTCTAATAACTAAATGATGATGTTACAGGATGTGTCCTAATAAGCTTAGCTCGTATACTTTGATGATAAATCACATTGTGTTTTTTACATTGTAGTTATTAAACACAGCAGCAGGTCTCAATGTCATAGAAAGAAGAAAACTCACTTTAGGAAGTGTGGAAACGTAAGGCAGCAGGAAAAGTCTTTGTCATGTTTAGAGAAGGATGTACGAGGGAAAACAACACCCAGTTAGTTTGATAACCATCAGCTGGACTTGTTTTATCCAGTAGAGTCTGCATTGAGTTGATGCCCATTAGCCATTTAAAACTTCAATCGTGCAACATTTTCTCATGTTCTAAGACAGCAGCTTATCCAATTACTGTGGTATTTATTTAGAGAAAATAAATAACCTCCAAATTATCTGCAAACAGCAAACCATAATCAAGCACATTGACTTAATTTGGCACCTCAGGCATTTTGTCTTCTTACAAACCGAAAAGACGGCCTTGCATTTATTCCAGCTGTGTCTTGTTTTATTGGGTGCTTTGCTTTCACAGCTACCAGAGCTAAGATGAGCATGATGAACTCCATGTCACGTATGCGTGGGCAGGAGAAGGGGCCGGGCTACACGCAGACCGAGGCCATCCTCGGGGAGTCCATGCAGAGGTTTGGCAGGGAGCTCGGAGAGGAATCGAACTTCGGTGAGCTGCGGCACATTCACACTGAAACAGAAGCACAAGCCCTTTTTTTTTTGCTTTATAAAAACAAAGCATAGCCGTTTTAATTTCATTCCCTCAAGGACGCTGTGGCAGAGTTATGAATGATGCATGAGCCTTCCCAGAAAAGGAGGAGAAGTTTGCTTTGTTGTTTAGTTGGTGCATTAAAATGCTGTTTAAAGAGGAATAACTGTCTTCAAATTTGTTGTAGAGTCTAATGTGATAGTGTTTATGGAGATAAGTCTTTTCTACACTGCACAGTCATGTGTGCTGCTGTTGTGTTTCTATAGTGTCTTATTTTTTATTTTTTTTTCCAAGGGCTTGCTCTGATTGATGCTGGGGAAGCCATGCGTGAGCTCGGAGAGGTTAAGGATGCTCTGGACATGGAGGTCAAGCAGAACTTTATCGATCCACTGCAGAACCTCCATGAAAAAGATCTGAAGGAGATTCAGGTATGAGTGCAGAACTTTGATGCACAGAAAAAGAAAAAAGAAAGGGATAATGATCTAAGTCATCATCTATTTGCTTTTCTGTTCATCTCTGCAGCATCATCTGAAGAAAATGGAGGGTCGGCGTCTGGATTTTGATTATAAGAAGAAACGTCAGGGCAAAGTGACCGACGAGGAGCTCAGACAAGCGCTGGAGAAGTTTGATGACTCCAAGGAGATTGCTGAGCAGAGCATGTTCAACCTGCTGGAGAGTGATGTGAGGAAAATTGGTTCATTTTTCAGTCTGTCAGTTCAGTCCCTTTAATGTCTGGTATTTTGTGTTGATGCTGTGCCTGGCAAGCAACCATCTGTCCTCCTCAGTCAGTGGTGATCAGGGAGGGGTCCTGATCTTCTGCTTATGGGTGGACCCTCATTTATTCTGCAAATGATGTATATATTAAAATACTTCATTAAAGCTCCACTGGTATATTTTTTATGAAAACAGTATATCAAATAAATACCTTTTAATGGTAAAACAGAACAGAAAAGACTGAATGTTGATCATCATGTTGACATTTAACTGGTGGCTTGAAACATGACTCCATGGAGTGCTATTGCTTTTGTTACTCATTGTGGCAACATAGTGCAATTTATAAAGCTAGTCATTGTTTTTCAGGTTGTAAATCCATACAATCGCTACCCTCAGGAATATAAGTTGAGCCTGTTGGCTAAACACTCTTACTACATGGTCTTTTAGTAGCTGATCTGAAGCTTAATGTCGTATCAAACATCAGTCCACAGCAAATGAACTTTGTCCAGTTGTAGATGTTTGAAATGTCAGACTGTGAGTTTTAAAAATGAGCATCTGCGATTCTGCATCAGCCCCATTAAGATAATCTACTATTATTTTTGAGTGACCCTGCAAGGACAAACCTGTTTTTTTGATAACCATCTGGGTTTGAGTGTACTTGATTTTAGTAACAGTCATCATTTTGTGCACCAGTGTACAGGGTGTCAGTGTGTATCTTATCTTTAACAGATTGAACAGGTGAGCCAGCTCTCTGCACTGGTCCACGCTCAGGTGGAGTACCACAGCCGAGCTGCTGAGATCCTCACACAGCTCTCCAGCAGGATCGAGGAAAGGTGAGTGCTCGCACTTTCTGTTTCTTCCTGTTCATCACTGTGTGTCCTTAAAAACAACATGTGGATTCTTCATCATTTGTTCATTGAGGGATTCTGTTTTTGCCACTTTGCAGGATAAAGGAAGCTTCTGCTAAACCCAGGAAAGAGTTTGCTCCCAAACCACGTACGTCTCTGGACTTCTCCCTCAGTGAGAACCACAATGGAGGCATCCACAGTGCCCGTTCTCCAGGTGAGACCCAAAAATCAAACCCCATTGCTCAGAAACATGTCCAGAAACTAGTCCTGGTGCTGTGGATCCAAGTCTGTTCTTCTGTTTCATCTGAAGTGAAGAAAGAAAAAATAAAAGGATAGTTTCTGGACTAAACTAGACCTGGTGATTCATGATCCTTTTATTTTGACCAACCCCCTTTGTGTTTTTTTATTTTTACAATAAATTCTTAAATAAAAGCTGCTGTTTGGTGTTTTCTGACAAAAGTTAAGAAAAAATATATGATCCAGGTAGTATGAAGTTGGAGAAATCTAAACACTAAATACATATAATCACTATAATAACTTTTTTAAAAATTTTCGTCACTTTCTCATTATCAAGCTACCAAATTGCTAAGTTTCCTTCAAAATAAAAACCTTCCAGGAAAGAGAAATTATTAAGTCCTGGAAGAGTGTTTATGTGATTTTTTTTGTTTTTTGTTTGCAAGAACAGCAAACAGCAACAATGATAACTCAAACTACAAAAGAGAGCCAATGAGAAAGAGGGATGTTTTTTACAAAGACTCCCTGTATGTAAAAAATTCAGACTTTAAACAGGTTGATAATTAGTTGTTTTAAGAGACATGGGCACAATTAAAAGTAAAAAAAAAAAAAAAAAAAAAAAAAACAGGCACACACTAAACCACACAGTTTAGCTGAATGACTGACATCAGATCCAAATTAAAGAAAAAATGTTGTAAGGGCTCTTCCGAATGACAAAAGAGAAAGAAAGATTTGCTTCAAGTAAAAATCTGCAAGAGTTTCAGATAAAAGCACATTGCTCCATAAAAAGGAAGATATTTAAGAATTTATTGTATATTTACTTTGCTAATTTTATCTTTCTTTTTCCCAGCTTTTTTCCAACATTTTAATCATAATCTATACTGAACAGATTATCCCTCAATCCAGAGTAAATTAATACAACTGACACTCTTCTTTTTCCCCTCTATGATTTTTGTTTATTCTTCCAGGGGCGAGGTCTCCAGGTGAGCCAGGTCAAACTTATCTGTCCATAAGTTTCTCCATTTCTGTGCTCGTGATTTTCATTTCTTCACCAACATCCTTTCATTTACACTTAAAACTCAAAACTCAAAAGACTTCTCCTGCTCTCTTCCCCCTCGTGTTGTCTCCTCTTCCCTCTTTGCAGCAAGGTCTCCAGGTGAGACAAAAGTGACTCTCCAGAGAGATACAACAATATCTCTTTCATCACTTTGTCATTTTTAATTTGTTTTTTAGACACTTCTTTGTGAAGAGAAAATTGTTGCACTCAAATGAAACAAACAAAGAGCAGAAATACAAGTGCCGTCCGTTTTTCTGCGCAGGCAGAGCTGCAGTAACAATGAAACACTTTACGAACGGATGAGCATTTGCTGTTTCTGTGTTGTTCTCTTGTCAATCTTCTGCTCTGTTTTATCCTCCTGATTCTTTGTCCCCCCGCTCTCTTTGATTCTTTGTCAATTTTGCTTTGTTAAATTGACCTTTTCATCACTGCGACTTCTGTACTTACCCATCAATTCCTCATTTATCTGTCTTAAAAAAATGCTGTTAGAAAAATACACATTTGCTCTTTTTTCACCTTTGTTTTCTTCTTTCCCCTTTGCAGCAAGATCTCCAGGTGAGAAAGAGTGACTTGGGAAGGGATGCAAAATCTCTTTATCACTCTTATTTTTGTACCAATTTAAATTGTGAAAGTAAAATTTTGTCTGGATTTTTGTTTGCAGTGCAGCTCGTCTGCAGTGCTGTTTCTGTCTAACCCCTGTTTTTCCCTGTTTTTTTAATCAAAGTGTTCATCTTTCTTTTACTGTTTGAGGAATATTAAGACATTTTGGGAAATAAACTAATTCACTCAAGTCAGTTAAGATGATTTAGCATGATGACTGGAAAACAGTAAAAAGAGATGACTACAAAACCTGCCGTCAGCATCTCTGGACAGTAGGGATTGCATTTCAAAATAAAAGCTGCGGATAGTAATTAAATTTAATGAGGAACTAATGGGCGGAATAAATTAAAGATGAAATCATATTGCTTCATGCTGGTGACATTTGTAATGGAAAATTGCAGCAGACTATTTCTATTTTTTTTGTCTGTGAAGCTTTGTGTACTCTGTTTTTGATGCATGTCCTTTAAAGTCTATTAGTATTATTACAAGCTGAAAAGAAAACTTCCTGAAATGAACCAAAGGTGAAATATATACTTCATCTAGAAGTGTTTTAAACAATATTTATTGTTTGTAAGTGTAAGGATGAGACAGTCCCTATTGTGGCTGTGTTTCCCCCCGTTTCCAGTCTTCATGCTAAGCTAAGCTAAGCTAACCAGCTGCAGCCAAAAGAGACAGATGTGAGTTGTAATGAACCTCTTACCTTTTCTGCACCAGAGACCAAAGGTATTTCCCAAAATGTTGAGCATTTTCATTAAACATTGAATGCCTCACTATTATTTTCCACCTATGGCCATGTTTTGTCTCTCGGTTGCTTCATCTTCTCTTCTCTTTTCTTTCCCACTTTCAGCCAGGTCTCCAGGTGAGCCTTTAACAAGCTTTTCATGTGATCATTATGTCTCTAATCTATATGCAGCTTCTCACCTCCTCCTCTACACTCTATTTTAACTCATCTTTTCCTTCTCTTATATCTCCGACTCTTCTCTCCAGCCCCCATGGACCAGCCCTGCTGTCGCGCACTCTATGATTTTGACCCTGAGAATGATGGTGAGCTAGGCTTCAAGGAAGGTGATATCATCACTCTGACCAATAAGATCGATGAAAACTGGTACGAGGGGATGCTGCACGGCAACTCTGGCTTCTTCCCCATCAACTATGTGGATATCCTGGTGCCGCTGCCCCACTAGGACACCATCATACTACTATTTCTGCAACAATGGCGAAACAAAATCTGGCCTCCAGTTCCTCACCCTGTACTCCCAGTAGCCTTTTTCCTAAACATTCCTACCAACAACCTGTACTCTGTATTAAAGGAGTCAAAACAGCAACAACACTGTAAAGTAAGAAGATACGAACAAAGATTGATGACAAATTAACGGTAATATGCACCAATTGAGTGTAAAAACTTTAAATGAGGGAAAATCTGCATTGATGTCCTTGCTTCCCCTTATTCCAGGAGGCACCTTCAGGCTTCCATAGTCATTTTTTCTGTTTCTGTACCGGCTTTTGTCTGCGTTTACGTTGGCTGTCAGTTCGTCATGAGTTTAACAGCAGCTATACAAAATCACACTCTCTCTTATTCACTGTACTTTGTGGAAACCTCTACAGTAGATAGAAACTTTTCTGTCACATGCTAGAAGAAAAAAAATCAGTTCCATGTGCTTCATGTTTGTTAGACTTTAGGTCAAGCATGGTTTCAGGTGTTTAACGTTTTATCTTATAAGAAAAAAAAAATATGTTGAGCCGATTTTGTTTTGTTTGAAATATTCCTCTTTCTTATGGTAGTAGTCTCTCAACATGCTCGGGCAGTTTCTGGAGAAACTGCACCTCTGTCGTCTCTCCAAAAGATGTCTTCACCTTTCAACTATTCAGAGTTTTACTCAAGTTGTAGACAGGTTCATCTAGCCGATAACTAACAACTAAGATTACCCATAGTATCTTTATTTTACATATCAACATGTGTGTGTGATTGATGGATTGCGTTTTTAGATACCAAAGTTACCTGCAAAAACTAAAATGAACTCTAATCACGGCTTCAAGATGTGTGTGATGCAACAGGGTGAGGCTTGCAATCTCTAGTTCTTTGGTATTTTCATTAGGAGGGCCGAAACTGTATTCTTAAGTATGTGACATTACATATCTGAGCCAGTTCTTAGTGGAGTGATGACATGATTTGCAAAAACACAAGTTGTGAAGTTTAAACTGTTGTATGGTGCATAAGTTTCAGTCCTCTAACTGTATTATAACAGCAGCTTGTGTGGAAATGGTTGACGTATTGTGATATAATGAAAAAAAAAAATTCTTCAATAGGACATGAAGCTCATGAAGCTCATGCAGCTTTTCTTGCTGCATCCCTTCTAGTCCAATTAGTATTCTTTAGCTTGGCTGTGTGTAAGCCATCGATTAAGATTAAAATAAACATAGCCAGGAGAGCAAGAATGGCTGAATTTAATGAGAAACTATTTCTTTTTGTCTCGGTGGAAATGATGCAACTTACACTAAAAACCCTTCTCTCAGACATAATATGGACTGATTTGCACTCTTTCACGTCACGTTAGACTTCAGAAAATTGCTAGGTAATAATATTACACATTATATTTAATTTCTCTAAGCAGTTCTGTGGTCTTATGTAGTATTGTTTGGGATTTTTTGCCCCTTGATTAACTGATGAACTGATAATCTATAAACCAAATCAACCTCAGTTAAAACAGCACTGTTTTAATCTGCAATTTTATTCTCTTCAATGTCGACAGTGTACTTACCCTTCTGCAAAACAATCTGTGCAGTGCTATTGCTATTTTTTTTCACCCATCTTGTATTGACGTTGTGCATGTACTTGGGGGGAGGGGGTGCATATTTGTGTTCGCAAACTGTACATGTTGTGCACGGGGCCGGGGTTGCAGAGGACCTCAGCTGCTGAGGTATTTAAGATATACTGTCTCTGACAGTGTTCAACCGTGAAACAAACATAGATGTCTCTTTAATCAAAGGACCAACTCATTAAAGATTCAGTAGAATGACAATAAATGATGCAAACTCAACTGATATCCCATATTAGGTGTTTTTTTTTTTTTAGGGGAAGTGCAACTTTAACAGACAGTATACTTTGTTGGCTGATGAAGGATAATGATGCAGTTCAAAGGTCATGTATTTATTTTTTTAAAGGTGATACAATTCCTTCCTTCTTTCTCTCTCACTTTTTTTTTAACAATGGTGTGTATCTTTGCCCTCAATGAGGACTGTACAGCTTTTCTGTGTTTTGTTTTCACCTTGTGTGTATAGTTGCGCATCTACAGTAACGTATCTTATTTTTGTAACTGTGACAAAAGTATACACAGTATAACTGTACTGTATATATATATAAACATACAGTATATTATCCAGGAGCAGTGTGACAGGAGGGATTCTTTGTGCTGCACATGATCGTCTTTGGATTGTTTTTGTTCGGTCTGTTTTTGTTTTCTTTTGTTCTTTCACTGGATTCTAAGACTGTATGCTTGATGTAAAGAAAAAAAAATATGTCAATGTAATTTATTCAAATAAATACCAAGAAATAGTTACTGCCCGTTGACTTTCTTTTTGATGCACACACCTCAAGCCGCTACAAAAAACAATGGTCTCTCTAAATAAACTTAAGCCCGATCTAATCGTGACATCATTTCATATCTAAACATCTAGTTTACTCCACCACTATCTCTAGCTCTTGTTTTCAGAAAAAGGACGAGACACAGCAGGGACTTGACGCAACGAATAGAAGTACATAGATGCATTATTCATTTTCCTTGTGGATTCTTTTCAAGCTCTCCTGCAAAAATCCAGCCAGGAAAAAATAGGTCAGGTGAGAAAATCTCTTCTGTACCTCCAAGACGCCTGAAATGTCTTAATAATCCTGTTAGTACAACACCATCAAAGTCATGACTTCAGCTCCAAGCATCTGAAAGGCTGCACAAGATAGAAAATACATGCAAGTGTAAGCTGGGATATACAGTGCAAACTTTGTACGACATGTGCTGCGCAAATAAAGAATTAAAGTAGAGCTGCGGTAAATACTGTGCATCAAATGGTATCAGCAGTGGTGAAGGAACAATGAAGTTGCTTAAGATTTACACTGGTATATATACCAAGACTTATACTGAGTTAAGTTCAAGTACTGCAAGACTATAATCAAGTATATTCATATTACCATTTACTTTTCTCTCCAGTAAAGAGAAACATGTCCTATTAACTACACAACAATTATTTGACAATTATTGTCATAATATGTTATATGGTAACTTTCTGTTTAATGTTGATCTGCAAAACATGTCCTTGTATAAAATCTAATGCAAAACGACAATAATATCACAGTATGACGAAAATACAATGCCATGATGCTCTGATAAACTTGATAAAATGCATTGTGTATTGAAAATGATTAGCTTTCATTTTGTATGCTACATGACACTGTTGTAAAAATGGGTAACGCTGCCTTTTGTGTGCAAGTTAAGAGGAACTGATAAGCCGGCTAATGTTGCAACTGTATGTCAGTTATCATCTGATCTGCTGACACTTTTTTGTCCCCACCTATTATCTGTCACCACCAGTCAATCTGGCCCCACCCTCTCTTCATGCACACAGTTTAACTCAAGCACACACACACACACATAATACACACAAACACACACACCTCTGCTACACTGACATTGGTCCAGTTCAGTGAGGACTGTCGTGACATCCTGTGGTGGAATGAGCCGGTAAGGTCTTTGGAGCAGCATCAGAGCATGTCATATTTACTGTCACACACCCTGTGGTCTGTCGCTCCACTGATCATGGCAAATATAGACACAGCCTGCACTTTGTTTGACACGATGCAGGTGTGATAAATCAGCAAACACTTAATAAAACCACAAGCTACAGTAACTGGCGTTGTCTTATGTGTGCAGGTGGATACTGTGGATACAGGGCGTCTCCTATCAAATGTTGTTTATGAGACGGTGCCAGCTATCTGCCTGAGTCTCTCACCCTGCAGCTGCTCAGCAAAACCTTGAAGTAAAGCATCCCCTAGTGGTGGCAAACTCACAGTGCCTCCTGTGGATGTTTCTTAGAAAACAGTGTTGTATTGTAGAGTTAGATCACTGATGATGACGGGTATTTTTCCTTTACTTTTTCTATTCTAACTTTCTTATTACTTCTGACTTTATTTTACTTGCTTTTTCACATTTAATAATAAGCTTGAGCTTTAGGAAGAAGGTAAGAGAAAGAAAAGATACTTGATCCTTAATAGAGAAAAAATCTTTACAAGGACACATTTTAACACAAGTACATACAATCCCTCAATCACTAATGTATTAAAGTAAATCCAATACAGCACACAGATTTTCCCCTTTTCCACTGAATATCACTTAAATCACTAAGAGAGATTAATGAGATGCTGCTGGAAATCTATAAATCTGTTGTTCTACTTCAATGCTGAGCCTTAATGTTTGTAAGAAAACCTCCAGACCAGTGCGGTTGAATGAAAAGAAAATCCAAATTGTATAATCTGCTCTAATGCATATTTGGTGTAATTGTTTTCTCTTTCCACTGTATATTCACATCTAAAAATATGCCTTTTGCAGATTAAATTTGAGTGTAAAAATCTACTCATCTCCAGCAGTTGTGTCAATTTTTTTTTCTTGAAATTAATGTCAAACATCTCCATTAATTCTGATGCCCTTTTTAAATTCTGCTTAATACCTTCATTAAGAGACAGTGTTTTTTTAAGGGTCATAACTACAAGTTAATTAATTGATAAGTTGATCAAAAGAAAATTAATCTACATTTACTTTTAAACTCTGATAATGAAATTATCATTTATCTGCATTTAACTTTTTCTGGTTGTGGTCTCTGCCTTACTTTGTTTTATTTGATTTATTGACAGATTTTAACTGAATATCCTCTGACTCTTGTTCATGAAAAACAGGTAGTTTGATCTTGTAGTCTTTAGCCTTAACCAACACTGCCTTAAGTAACATCACTTGAGTCAATTTATCAGATTCAGCATATCTCCCTCTAGTGCCACAAAAAGATATATAAACCTCTTTATAATCATGTTTTTACATATGTACTGCTGTAGTAAGAAATCCCCTGTAGATAATGGATAGATTATCTAAATTACTGTGACATAATTTTCTGTGCATCCACTTATCCACTAATCATTTTAGCTCTAACTGTATGAAAAATAAAAGGCCCTCTTGTGTATAAAAACTCTGTCAGACAGATGGCTTTTCCAAAAAAAGGGATCACTGACACCAAACCACAACACGAGTCGTCACAGCGCACATGGAAAATCCATATCCAGGCAAACAAAACCACACTGACTATACACACACGCTCACTCAGCGGTCTTCACTCGCACAAACACGCATTCCTCTCTTCCAGGTAATGTATGACACACACAATCAGACAGACACTGTAGGTCTACAGAGGAGGGGGCAACAAGACAAGCAATCGTGTAAAAAGCATTCCTCAGACCCTCTCTCCTGGTGGGTGGCCTGCTTGGACGCTGCACCACAAAGACAGCAGCTCAGTTTCTTAAAAAACCCTCCACAGCCATTGTGTCTGCCCACGCCGGCCAGTCTTACAGTCACTGACTCAAACACGAAGCTGATGAACTTTTTTTAAGCATTTTAATGCCACATGATCCTTGACACAGATCTTTTTTAAGCATGGATCACCTTAACGGTTGTTTATAAGTTGCGTTTATGCATTTATTTCAAGATAAATCTACCATGTTGAGCCTCTTTCTTGTGGTTTCAACAATAGTAGCTGTATTTTGATCTAAGTTTAGAAAGTTGCTCTTCTAAAAATCCAGCTCAACTGGCCCATCTGCACGAGATGGATTCAACGATTCATTTAGCTTGTGTGGAAAGGGGAGCGAGGCGCTGCACACATTCAGTCAGCCGCTCAGCTAGCCAACCATGGCAAGCTTAAACTGGCAGAGTAGTCAGCCACTCCATCATATTTGACACTTGAATCAGCCGCAGCTTTTAATGCATGAACGACAGGCTGCATGTGTTTTTCTGGCCAACCCCAAACCGCAGCAGACCGCAAGACACCCGCACCACAGTTACAGACGTGTTTCACACATTCACCGAGGCTGAAGGAACAATGAGTATCAAACTCAGGTAAGCCGCCTCCCACAAGCTACAGTCCATTAAAACTGGTTTTACTGCTACTCACACAAAAGATACAATGTACACACTATATGCTACTGTGTATACTAACCATAAAGGTTAACCATCAATAGATTAAAATGCACTAAAGCCAAGTACAGTTCAAATTATTTTACAATCTGCTCAAGTTCTCAAGTTTTCCAAACATACCACATACACTCAGTTGCCAGATTATCAGGCACGTCACACCAAAACTGAAGCAATTTAATGCAACAGCCCTGCAATAAAATTTAAGGTTAAATTGTTCATTTTTTTTCCAGTAATCACGAGATCCATCCATGAATGAGCAAAAATAATAATAATAATTTTTTTCATGGCACCCGTCCATGTGAGCTGTCGTCCCCAGTCTGCAACATCAACTGCAGTATCAGTGGATATTTTTGGCCATTCTCAATGTGTTTATTTTGATCTTTATTTTTTCCATTTCAATGCATATGAAAACACAGCAAATGTCAAGTTGTTTTTTCTAATCTAGTGAACCCTACTGGCTTGGCTTCATGGCTAATACACGAACATGAATGACATATTCACAGTTCAAACCCAGGCAGGAAAATGTGGTATTTCTTCCCGTTCCTTAATTCCTGTCACCACTTTACTGCTGTCCACACCTAAAGCCAAAACAAGTTTCAACCCTGTGCAGTAATTGTATAGTAAAATAAAATATGGAATATATCTCACAGCAATTAGGCACTGTGTAAGACCGCAATAGTTTTAGGTGGATTAGTAAAATAAACTGAGACTGTTTATCAAGTTAACCTGATAAGATATGTTAAATGATTTTATTCATCTGTTGAAATCTGCAGGAAAAACAAACAATCAAAGACTGATTGACTGATTTTAAAGCATCATATCTTTTATTTAAGTAAAATTATTAACAAAGCAGAATACCTCTTATAGTCTAAAAATTCTGCATTCAAAATCTTAAATAGGAAGAAGCCAACAACTATTACAAGAAAAAAATATTAAAAGTACATAATATTATTGTTAGAAAATTATTTAGAAATATTATAGCTGGGGCTAATTGTAACTACTTCATGTGCTTGGTAGTTTAATAAATAATGTTGTATCATTTAACAAGAATAAAATTCCAAGAGAAAAAGAAATAAATAGTTGTATAAAGACTTGCATTGTATATTTTTATAAGCACCAGCCACACACACACAAAAACACACTCTCTCTCTCTGTATTTCCACCAGCAATGGAAGGTAATTCAGTACTCAAGGACTGTACTGAAGTCCAAATAAAATAAAACAATTTTGTACAGTAATGTAGATGACACTTGATAACAAAGCTGTGCAACATTTCAGGGGTAAATATTTTACATTTTACTGCACTGTATGCATTATTCAGCTATAATTTAAAAATCAAAATTTAACACCTAAATATATAAAATACATACATCATTCAATGTCCTTAGTAAAGGTGACGCATTGTTTTAGATTAAAGGTTGCTATGGACATAGATTGTTAGAGATTAAAACACCAACAGTGTATAAAATAGCTTAAATTTATGAATTACTTATTAACGCATCACAATTATTAACTCAATAATATAACACAAAACACTGTCACAATAGGATGGATGTTTTTCTGAATGACATGATGCTTTCTGTACATATTTATTTACTTTCATGTAATCACTTGAGTTTTACTTACAATGGAGCATCTTTACACTGTGATAGTACTACTTTTATTGAAGTATCTGGTTACTTCCTCCATGTCTTGTTTCAATCCTTCTCTCCTCCTCTTTCACACACTAAAACCACACCAGAGAAGAAGGTATTCAAAGGTATGTTAAAGTAGATATAAAGAGCAGTGGAAATTAGCACCAAACAAAGAAAATAAGCTAAGAAAAGAGTTACGACTGCTGAGACTGAACACATACACAGACTCACACACACACAGACTCTCACACACACAGTGAGGAGCAGCTGTTGGTGGGAGTGTGCCAGTGTGTGTCATTACATGTTTTCCTGTGGCATTCATACATAGTTTCTCTATTCAGCAGGAAAGCCCAGCTCTCAACACCAGACAGAGGCGGCTAATACCCCTGTCTGTCAGAGCCGCTCACAGAGCAAGTGATTGGAGATGACAAACGAGGCAGTAAGACAGGTCAAGCAGCTATAAGCTATAAGGCAGCAGCAGCAGCAGAGGGGTGTAGAGGGGGGAGTGGAGGCGGGGACAAAAAAGAGGCATCTAAGTGCCAACAGGGAGGAGTGTGTTTGTGTGTATGTGTGTGTGTTTGCGCGTGTTCCTGCTGCATATTTGTTAATCATACCATGAGGGTCTCTGGGGGTCTGACGCCACACTTGTCTGTCAGTCTGAAGGAGAGTGAAGTTTGTTTCCGGCTCTCCGGATTCACTTCCAACACCAGCTCTGTCCCCTCCATGAGAGTTTCTGTCACTCAGGCTTACACACTGGAATCCAAAAGAGAAAGAGTGAGAGACCTCTTGTGTGCAGCAGGAACCACAAAATCCTCCATTTTTAACCCCAAACAATCTGCCAGGCAGGGAGTGTGTGTGTGTGTGTGTGTGTCAGGCCTCACCTCTTTCGTCCAGCTCCATCCTGTCCTCAGAGAGGTGATGTTAGGTTATAAAGGGTTGGGGGAGTTTGAAGTGAGACAGGCCTGATTACAATATTGTGAACATCAATTCAGTTCCGTTCAGCTAAATCTGCCAAAACATTTCAAAGATACAAAAAAAATCCTGCACATTCTTTCCCATTTTTTTTTTTTAACAACATTTTTTCTCTTAATCAACCGTGCAGTTTATCACACAACTACAAGATTTGCTTTAGGCCTCATTTGCAGCAGTCAGTTCTTAATCCACCGTGTAAAGACAAAATTATCTTTGTTTCACAGGGAAAGGCCACATTCTTCTGTTTTGGGAGGATAAATTATCTGATACACATGTCAGGCAAACATTAATGTGTCTGGTAACTTCTCATAAACTTGTGAACTCGTTGCATATAGATAATTTGAGAAAAAAAACATCATGTTGGTATTTGACTGAGATACATTATTAAGCTCAAAAATAAGGCATTTCATGGTTCTTTTAGTTTAAATTTTCAGTTTGGTTTTGTGGCATTGCTGTAGTGAAAGTCTGGTTAGGTTTAGGCACACACACCATACAGTTAGGGTTTGGAAAAATAATGCTTTAGCCAAAATTATCCAGTTTTGTTGGTTCAAATGGAATGTGAATTTCAGACAGCTGCTGGCTGTCACATACATGTAATCCGAAGTTAAACTGTGTGACTCTGTTATGCAGAAACGTACAAACATTTTATTCTAGTGACTGTGTTTGCAGTAAGGATTTTAAAGGTCAACAATGATACCAGTGTCTTTGAACCAACATTCCTGATGTTAAATATTAGTGTTGGTGATCAGGTCCTTCATTTTGCTCATTATTGCCAAAAATATGAAGGATGTCAAGTATTTGCTTAATAAAGTATAAAATCTACACATTAAGAGCCGAAACATTTTACCTTAGACAGGTAAGTGATTCTTTAATGAGGTAAGATAAGTTTTATTGAACAATTAATTTGATAAAACAAGTTAAAGCCTCTTGCTCCAACATGTCTACTGTTAGTGAGTAGGTAAGTAGTAAAATTGCTTACTTCTAGTAAGTAATAAAACAACCAAACAAATATTTCTGTCCTCATTGCTTAATGTAGGAGAACATTAAAAACAGTCTTTTATTTTGTATGTTGTTTTCATTTTCTGTCTGTTACTTATATAACAACAAAATGTATAGGATGTAATATTTCCACACTTAAATGTCTAAAAAAAAACCAAACTTTATCTCTATAACATATTTTGTTGAGTTGTGTTAATAATATTATACAAAATGTTGCCAGCAATGTTCAAACTCAGGGAAATCCGTAATTTTATTCCAGGTCGGAGTGTGTTTTATTTTGTCACCAGTCAGAGTGAGGAAGTAAGTCATCAAACGTGACTAAACATAACCTAAATAAGACTTTAATACATGACCTCGTCTGTGGATATTTCTGTCTGAGTCAGTCAGATTTTCATCTGCAATGGTAACTGTTTAACAATGAAATAAACAAATCCCATGATCCCACGCTACTTCATGACATCATTAAACTAAGTCTTTTGTCATTGTTTTGATTGAGGGGCCTCTGTCAGCAAAAATTACATTACACAAAGTTGACTGTTAATGACTGTTTATAGTTGATGATGGAGATTTTGCATCTCAATTCACACAAGACAATTACGTTTGTCTCAACTACAGCAGGACATTTATGAAGAACTGGCTTTTGAGACAAAGTAATTTGGCAAAACTGAGCACATTAACCCCAGCAGAGCTTATTTCTGGTCGTAAATTCTCCACAGTGGTTTGTCTTGTAAAAGGTTTTGAAGTGTGGGCCGACAGTGAACCAGAGAGAAGAGCTTTCATGTCAAATGGTGCCAGGTTAAGGGCCAGCCGCACAGCATGCAAAACACTGCAATGGGACAACATTTGGTGTGCAAATCCATCAGTCCATTCAAATGGTGTCGCAAACAAAAAGTTGATACACAAACAAATCAATTAACCAGGGGGAGGAGG
>JAPZDV010000020.1:2461887-2492132 GCA_029814665.1 Acanthurus lineatus
CCCCCCCCCCCCCCCCCCCCCCCCCCCCCCCCCCCCCCCCCCCCCCCCCCCCCCCCCCCCCCCGCCCCGCCACCAGTTTTTTTTTCTATTTGTTTTTTAAAGGTGTTTCATTAGTTCGCATAGGCTCAAACCAGGCACCATTACAAGCAGAATTTGACATTTTACATCGAAACTATATGTAACCCTAAATATAGGCTCCAGGTACTGTGACATTTATGAGTGTCAGGATTTCCCCACTCTGTGTTAAAGGAGGAGTCTCTGTGCAGAGCGAGTGAGGCAGTGGAACCTGTCTGTTTCTGGATCTATTCTCCTTCTTTAATCCCAGAGATAGTCACACCCATCACACTGCCATTGTGCAGCTGAAGCCTCTCCATGCATGACAGAGTGTGAGTTTATTAACCTTCAAACAAAGCCCACATCACACACACACAGACACACACACGATACATATACATGCATGTATGCACATAAGAGTGCAAACTTAATGACAATAGCACTAGCAAATTCAAAGTCTTCGCTTTGATTAATCCGTGCATCTATATCCTTGTTCCTATATACTTAAAGGTTCAGGGCCTTAACCTACATCCAGTTGTTGGACAGCCTCTCTCTCGCTCTCTCCGACTCCGGTCGGGTTTTACCTCGTCAACAGGTGCTTAAGACACCCACACATAAAATAAAGTCTGTTACTTTATGAAAGAATCCAGAATGACTTGTCTAGCAGCAAAGCTTCAATTCTGAACAACACTCTTGTTCAGAAGTAGCTTTTCATGTGCAGTCATACAGTATGTTGGGCCTCTAATAAAACATGGTAACTCTTTTGTGCCATCTTTGCTTCATATCCTGCTTCAGTTTCCGCCCTTTCTGCAACATCATCTATCACTATACTTAAAAACTGTGTATGCAAGAACAGTGGGTCAAGTAGAAACCAACTGCTTGATCTGTATCTTGTGATGGATGTTTACAACAGAGCACACAGTACGTGAAACTGTTTCATCACTTAGCTTGCTTGATTTTTGTCTCATCTGATTCTACACTCTTCAGCAAGCAAATCTCCACAATTACCACAGTGAACTAAGTGTTATTATTGCAGCAGTGGTCACCAAATCATACATAAATAGGAGAGGAAATTACAGGGTAACTCATAATACAATAATTCACAATGTCTACAGCGATTCTGCGATACTTGATCATTTTCAAGACAGTAGCTTAGGACACATCACAAGTCTTGCTTAATTGAGGAAGAAAAAATACCTCTAGTAGGCAATAGGTGGGAAATGTGCATTTACACACTGTGTTGTGGATAACAAACAGCATAAATAAACAGAATTTAACAGCTGAAAAGAAATAAGCTTAGTGCCTCATAAAATCACACACTGAATGCAATTGATACATGTTCATGTTTGCCATCATTCCAATTAAAAATAAGCTTGCAGAAGGCCACAATGGAAAATGCCAAAAAGTAGAAAAAGAGAATATATATTATTCTATGAGTTGTGGTTCTGGTAGGTCTCATAGGCCAGGGATCTACTGAAAGTAAATATATATATATAGATTTTGTCACAAAAGTTTCAATAATACATCACAGGAGCAAGTAGTGACCAAGTGCTCAAGCTCCAAAGACTGACAATTAAACCTTGAGGTGGACGGCCAGTTCACGCCTTTACTTGAAAGGTTTACGAAACTTTTTTTTTTTTGTAAACAGTGTCACAGCTAATGTCAATCAGATTATTCTGTCTTTTTAATATTTCCATTACTGAAGTATATTCAGTAATGGAATATTTTGTCCAAAACTAATAAAAAATAAGACCTAAGTTCTGAAAGAAATGGAATTACGCTTCAGCTATCGACCAACTGAGGGCTTCATTTATTTCACATCACGTCTGTGTCTTAGGAGCTTAAAAACTAATTGATCTGTTGATCTTTGATAACCTGATGAGAGCTCACAGCAGCTGGCTGCAGCCTTTCTGTGTGGAGTTTTCATGTTTTGCATGTTCTCCCTGAGCCTGCGTGAGATTCCTCCAACTGCTACAGTTTCCTCCTACAGTGTAAAGACATGCAGGTTGACAACCGGTGACTTTGAATTGCCTGCAGGTGTGAACGTGAGTGTGAACCCACTGGCAGCCTGTTTAGGGTGTACCCCACCTCTCACTCAGTGCCAACTTGGATTGGTTCCAGCCGCCCACCCACCCCCATCCCCTCCCCTGCCCCCGCCTCAAAGATAAGCAGTGAGAGCTTATAGATGAAGAACTGATCAGGCTATCAACCTCTTTGGAAAAAAAGTTGTCCACAGACACACTTTGTCACGTTTTAAACACCGCCCTCCCTCTGTCCTGGTTGTTCTATACATGAAAAATAGGAATAACGTATATTACATGTATTAATATGACCCCCCCTGACAGCATAGATAGTGACTAGACCATGACAACACTCATGAAAGCTAAACAAAGAAAAGGAAAGTATCTGCTTTGGGGCAGACTTCCACCTGCACCTGCACAGAGAGAAATCCAGGTGAGGAGCATTCTGATGAAGGAGATTACAAGCATTGTTCAACAGTATTTCCTCACTCTGTGTCTTTCTCAGGCTCACACACTCACTAATGACGTTTTCTCAAAGGCTGACTCACCTTTAACCTTTGCTTGCACTTGAGCTTGGCTATCTTTGCCAAACATAAGCCGAGGGCATCTCACGGCAAACCACAGAGACCACTTATCCACCCCACTAAGCACCAGGAGAACAAATCCACATTATGTCATATATGGTATCTGTGTACAACAGTTTATAAGACAATACTGCATCAGGGTGTGTCTGCATGTATTAAATATACAATTGTGAAGGGTTACATTGAATAACAGTCTTTTCCAGGTCTAATCACAGTAATTATACCGGTAGCAATTCCTCAGAAGTTACCTGGCCACAAAGGGGAAGATATGTTGCGTTTGACTGCCTGATTGCTTGCACACAAGATGTGGCTTGTATTGGCTTTTTGCCTTAAGTACAGATAATCCACATGTGTCAGTGATTGAGGAGGTACAAATCCCACAGTAACAGACACACAGGTGGCACTGGAAAGAAACTGCATACCAGTCTAGATTTCTCTTACTCTCTGTCTTACTTGGCCAACTACCATGCAAGGCTGAGTCAGATGCTCCCTCTGCACAACCTAGATACAGGTATGCGTGAGACCAACACCACCCACTCCACTGCTACCTCTTTCTCACACACACACACACACACACACACACACATACACACACACAAGTGGACTGCTCTGCACCACATCCTGTTTGAGTGGTCATGCTCAAGTCGCTCAGTCAAGTCATGCATGAAGCTGCTGAGCCACCATTGCCGTTACATGCACCGTCCCTCTTAGGTGGAAAGAGCTTCAGTTATCCTGGTAGACTTTTTAGCAAAACAGTGCAACCTGAAACCTAAAGAAACTAACTGATTACTCATAGACATGTACTGTGAAAACATCAGACGTATTTCCAAGGTACAGCTCGCTCTCATCCTGCTTAACTAATCAGAAAGTATTAAAGAAACTTTTCGACACTCACTGAAATCTATATGAATGTCATTTTACATAGTGGAGCATTGCATTATGCCTGCTGCTCTGAAAAGAAAATAAACATTTCTGCAACACAGGTTTATTTTTCTAATTTTTCTATTTTTTCTTGTTTAAAACCAAAGAATTACATCCTTCTTAAACTATTTAAATCAAATGCTTTCTTTAGGTTGAATTGATTGCAGTTCATAGAAACATGCAAGTTGTCATAAGGATTCAGAAACAGTCAAGTTGGCCACAAAAATCAACATAAACTCTGGCATAAACATCTACACAGATGAGGTAAATAAAAATGACTTTGATGATCTGATGATTTGTTTTTTGTTGAAATATCTTGAGAGCCAATAAATAGATGTCATTAAATTTGGATCAGATATTTGTGTTTCCTTCAGAACAAATAATAATATATTTGCAGATTACGTGATCCTCCATATAATCTTAACACCAGGTCAAAATTTGTTCAGTACTTTATTTAGGACTAAATAGCTGCAAAACAAATAGCATTACCACAAGCCTTTCTTTATTATCATGTTTAGCAAATGTTAGCATGCTAACAGTCTAAACTGAGGAGAACATGGTAAACATTATACCTGATAAATATTTGCATGTAAGCAATGTCATTGCAAGCATAACGGTCAGCGTTTTGCTAGTAGCACCTAAATATAGCCACACAGAGCTGCAAGTAAGGCAGTAGACATTTATCAGTTTATTAATTTAATATATTTTATGTGTATTTATACCTTTTTTGTTAGAGGAGCAATTATCTTGCATCTGCAAAAAGTATGGTTACTCGTGAATTGCAGTTTTATCATGAAAGGAGGTATCAGCTAGTCTTTTACAAAATTTACTTATGATTTATTTTTTATGATTCATTTGTATAAATATCAATCATCTCTTTATTTTAATGATCAACAGGTTCAATACCATACAATCACAAATATTTCACTATTTAGAGCCAAGGCCCTTTCCACAAGTGCTTCATCTGCCAAGCTTAAAAAGTCATGTCAGGAGTTTGACAGCTGAGAAAACACAACACTGTGCTCAGGGATATCAGTGGAAGCTGGATGAATACCTGTATCTTCCTGCTTAGGAATCAGAGGATTTAGGTGGCGGTGAAAGCTTGTCAGCAATGACACACTAGGGCCTTGTTGTGCATCACTGAACAATTACAATGTGATCAAAGCGGCGATTATGATCAAGTTGAGATAGAAGATTAAAAAAATGAATTGCCCATTATTGCTGCAAATATGGTGATATGGATTTGGCAGGATGCCTGGATCACACAGGCAGGACAGACCACAGAGCCCATGTGATGCATCAAGTTAAACCTTATACATACCTACTGCCAACATTGTTATGTTAAGGTAGTGTATCCAAATTATCTGTGCAGCTTAGTGTACCTACATGTAATAAACTAATTTCAGGTTTATGTTGTTAGCATTAAAAGATTAGTTCGACATTTTTGGAAATACACTTAATCTGCACGTTACAAATAGTCATACAAGAAGATTGATGTTGTTGTCATGCTTGTATCTAAGATATGAAGCAACAACCCACTGCAGCTTACCTTAGCTTAGCATAAAGACTGGAAACAGGGGGACATGACCAGCCCACCACAATCCAAAAACAACAAAAATCTACCTACCAACACCTCTAAAGTTTGCTATTTAAACATTGGCCCTAGTCAGCATAATCCGCACAAAAACAAGTAAAAAAAAAGGATGTGATTTTGCACAGACTTATGTTTTGACTATTTATTTTATTTTACAGATTAAACGAGCAAACTATGACATGTTCATTACTGGGCTTTAGATGAGCTCATGGGTGGATTTGTTATCTTTGGACAGAGCCAGGCTAGCTTTTCCCCCCAGCTTTCACTCTTTATGCTAAGCTAAGCTAACCAGCTGCTAGCGGTAGCTTTAATTTTACAAACAAACAGGAGGCTGATATTGATCTCCTCATCTAACTCTAGGCAAGAAAGCAAGTTAGCATATATTTATATTTAAAAAAAGGTTGCACTTTATTAAAAAAAAACTGAGTTTGAAAAGCCCTGTGAAATTACTTGCAGAATGAATTGCGTGCCGTTACGTGCCCACACACAGAAAGGGCCGTACCGCACAGCTTGAGAAAAGACAGCAAAAGCTTTACTTCATGGGAAATACTTTGCCAAAGCCTCAAGAGCTCTGCGTGGTAACAACACATCTCCTCTGTCTCTGACCCCCCCTCCATCCGCCTCTGTCAGACAACAGACACACAGAGAGAGAAATGAATCTCTGTTAATGAAGTAGAACAAAATAAGGAGGATAGTGCTTGACTCCTGTAACCATCCTAACGTGCGATCCTATTGTGCAACTGAGGCTCCTTTCAGGTGCAGGCATGGGTAAAAATGCTCATGTGCGGCTGCCTGGCCTCTGTGCAGGCTGAGACATCTATGAGGTGTTGACACATAGATCCTAACAGGGCCCAACTGACAGAGATGCACTGACATTTGCAACCAGGCATGACTATAATTGTGAGCTCTGCGAGAGATACTGTCTCTATCTGGAAAAGGGTGAGTCATTCTGTGTGTGAGTCATACAAAGAAAACCTGATCCACCACTAACTCTGAAAAGGGATTAAAATGGGGATAATTTGATCAGCTACTGATAAATTAACAGAGCAAATAATGAACACGTAAATTAAGCTGCGGTCGTTTGCTTATGTCTTAGTCAAGTTTTTTTTTTTCTCTCTCAGATCTTTCCCTCAGTTTTGGAATCATCAACACCTCTCCTCCTCCAGCACCGATAGTGTTGATTTTTCAGTGATAATTAGTTGGAGTTGACAAGTGTTGATGAGGGTGTTCTTGGCTGATTCATAGAGCTGGTTTGGCTCTGATACTGCACCTCAAATTTATTAAACTATATAAACTGACTCTGATGTTTTTGGACATAAAGGCAGACCTCGTGTTTGTTCCAGTGTGTTTTAAACTGTTTACTGTCAGCATGAAAGGGACATTTGTGTCCAGTAAATCTAAAACTAATAAAAACCCCATAGTTTAAAATTTCTAAATATTAATAAAGATGTAGAACAACAAGAATTTTTAGGTTTGCAAGGTTTTTATCTTTTCCATAGCCAATATCTTAAAATGTAGCAAAATGTTTATTCTTGCACTCTGCAGTAATTTATATTTCTTCTCATTTTTAATTAATTCAGTGAAAAGATCAAATGCAACAATAATTTAATTATCTGTTGCCTGATATTAAGGCATACACGACTCCTGCATTTTAGTAGCCATGGACTTTTTATAGTCAATTATTTGATTAATAGTAACAATGATCAATTTGTGATTAAACAAAAAAACAAAAAACAGAGTAAGCTTATCTGATCTGGAGTTGCTGTTTGACTACACAAACAACACAGCTGGTTTCCTGCAGAGAAAGCTGGAGTCTTTCCTTTTCTAAAAGAAATTCTGTTTATTTAACATGACATAACATAAAATATGATACAAAAAAAAATCTACATCTGCTCCAGTAAAGTATTTTGTTCACTGCTGATTGCAATTGAGCATTAGGATGTATAACTATTTGTTTCTTCCTGTTGCTCTTACTGCATGTTTGCTGTTTTAGGGCCCCGTGTGCTCGAACTTCAGATGAACCATTAGTCCACATATGCACTGTGTCGATGAGTGGTTTTCATAGTTGAATATACAGTGCAACATTTACCTAATATTACAATTCCTCTGCGACATAATTTATTTACAAAAATATAAAGCCACATTGGGTGACACGTTTCTTTTTTTTGTAGATAACACGGGCACTATTGTTATATATTATATATATATATATATATAATACAGTATGTATATAGTTTATTTAAAGGCTTCTGAGGGCTCAAATGAGCCCAGAATCAGATGATAGTCAGATTGAGCTGCTGCACAATTTAAGGCTTGAAAACATACCAACTGGAAAAATGAGATAACACTCCTAACACTTATTTTAATACTACATATATTCATATGTTTACTCATCTGCGTCAATGTGTATACACATAAACACACACTCACGCACACACTGATTTAACGGCAGGTTCCCCAGGCAGTGCAGTGCTTCAGTTATGTAAACTGGCCCGGGTTTGGAGCAAGTCAACCGTCAGGACTTTGCATCTTCACCAAGCCCCTGCAGCTGCTAATGCAAACAAAAAGTCCTCATTTGCTGCCGAGTAGCCTGATCAGACCAGCATTCACACACACACGCACGCACAAACAGCAGCAGATTCAAATTTATATAGAAATAAAAAGCTCAGTCTTACAACATGATATTCACTGTTTGATAAAGGGAAACCTTTTTTTAAAAAAAAACACTATGGATCAAATGACATTGTTAAAACTATGTGAGAGTGTGACAGGGGTCAGTAGAAGTAATGAACCTCTGCAGAATTATCAGCTGAATTCCTCTCACTTTTACAAACCTTTCTAGCAAGTTATAGCTGTTGCCAGCAAGTTTATACTCTAAAACCTACTAGACACTACATTATTTGAACTGGTGAACAATTAAAATTAGCGACTAGCTGGTGAACAAGTAAAGCTTGAGCTTGAGAGTTATTCTCTACAGAAGTTGGTAGCGACCAAATCAGAGCTAAAAAAGAGCAAAAAACTGGCTACATGGCTGAAACTAAAAAATGACATTTCTGATGGCTCCACGGAAGAGAAGTTAGTTGCAAAAACAGGAGCAATGGTTTGGTTATGGAGGATCAGAACAAACCAGAGTTATACATAAGAAGCAATGATACTGTTGCAAAGAAAGGAGGCAATACAGCAAACTTATTTCACCTCCTCAACCAGAGGCTGGTAAGTTTAATATGAGGACAGCCAGAAACCCTGTGAGGAGAGCTCAGCAATTATTGTGAGTTCCAAACCAAACAGGCAAACCACAAACAAACTGTACTCTGTGTTTTGTCAAATCATCAATGACATTATTATCACAGAAACACTTAGATATTAGTGTAGGGCCATATCACCCACTGATAGATTATGTCACTACAGGTAAACAAAGATTTTACCTTTTCATTTAACCTTTGATATTTCAACATAATTTTCCTTTAATTTGATAATAAATTGAATCCTTGCTGTTTCTCTCATCTTTAAAAAGGAAATAATTGAGGACTACAAAATTAAAAGCTGCATTATTTTCGTTTTTCTTCTTTTTTAAAAAAATTTAGTACAAGTTCTAAAGTCATCCACCACCTGTATATATATTCAGTCACTAAATGGTTAAAGTCAAGTGTCCAAATTCAAATGTCTAATTTGTTTGTCTTTGTTTGTAGAGAGCCGTTTCTCTCTGGCACAGCCAGAAGTATATGTGAGACACAAAGTGAAGAGCTCTTCATTTGCCTTGGCTGCAGCCCTGCTCACCTGTGCAGCTGCCCCAGCCGACAGCCGTCATTTGCGTCTGAACACTGTGCTGTGATGGACAGGTGGAGGCCTCTCACAGCGGCATCAATGCATGGCTCCAGGGTCCTTAGCTGTAGAGGCCCTAAACCCAAGTACACTTCAGAAAGAAGACACTGTGTGCAGCTAGCTAAACTAGATTAAAAAAAATCCAACAGAATAAGGATTAGAAACTGAAACTGTGTGCTGAGACGGTGCATTATAGAGTCATCAGTGTAAAAAAAAAACAAAACACACTTTTAATCTGCAACAGAAGTGTATTATGCATCTATCTGTTTTGGTGTTTTTGAAACTTAAATTGAAGTAAATAAAATCTGCCTTCTTTTGCTCTCATCAAAGTCTGCCATATCAAATGCTAAAACCTAGTTAAGACTCTTTTACAGTAATTTGTAATTGTAATAAAATCACATTAGAGCTACAGTAGCATTTCATATCCAGATAAAGTTATGTGGTATACCGTCTATAAATTAAGACTATATTAATTATTGATTTTCGGGCCCCTTGGCAGCAGTGCAACAAGCTGTAAGCATAGCATTAACAAATTATTACCATTTAAAATGTTGAACACTTTAGCAAACTGTTACTTATTTTTACATCAAGCAGATATTCAGCATTTGGAGTCATTTTTATGTCACCATGATAAATATATCTAAAATATAATCTATTTAGATCTGTAGTCACTCCCAGAGGAAACATCTGGCCATTTAGCAGCCAAATGTTATAGCTAGTCACTTACCCTGCCTGCTGCACTGCTGTTGATTAAATACTGTACAGCAGGTTTAGTGAAGCTTATTTGCAAACTCAAACCAGTGAGAGTGAACCGAAACAGTAAGGTTTCAGCCGTAAAACCTAAAAAAAAAGCTGAAAGATGCTGACAAGCTCTGCAGAGCTGTGAGGAAATTAAATTTTGGATGAAAGTGGGTCTGTTTCATCCATTATTATATAGTTATTAAAAAATAATAATAATAAGAGAAGCAGAACAAAAACAAGCTATCAAAGAATAACATGATTTGTATTGTCTGTTTGCTTTGTTACTCAAAGATTGTTTTTTTTAACACTAAAAGTTACTCTTTCTAGACACATTTTTTTTTCAAGTCACAAAATACATTTAGCATTAACTGACAATCATTTAATCCATGAAGCAAAGCACATAATTAAAGTTCTTCATCGCAAATGTTGACAGAAGAGACACCTTTCAGCAACATAAATCATATTTTAAAACAACCAGCACCAACCACTGAGATAAAAGCTCAATGAACAAATATTTACAGTAAATGCAGATTGAGTGCCAAATCATGATGCATGAGCAAACTATGGCAGCTATGGGCCTGAATTCCAGTAACAACGGGCATCTGAGAAATTACTCACCGGCAATTGTTCACGGTCATGAAGCATAAGAAGCTTTGCAAGGGAAAGGTCAAGGTCCACTGCAAGCTACACTACATGTCCATCACATCTGACAGAAGACAAAGAGAAGTAATCACACAATCAAACACACAATAACTTAATGCAATATTCCCTGTGCTTGCACTCTGTCTTAAAAACATCACTCAAAGTTACAGTTTAAAAACTGTTTGGCATGACAAGTTCAAATTTAAACTGAATACATGTGCAATTAATGCCAAAGAAATCCTAATTATAACTTATAAACTGTGTTTGTTTGATGCACAACTGACCTTCATTCTCTAACCTTATTATTTGTCATTGCAGTTTTAAACCAATAAACTCCTTTTTTTTGTTCTGTATTTAAAATACCTTTGTGCTTTCTACTAACATCTTTTGAACTGTATTCTTGCTTGCAGCAGAATTTTTTTGCAGAATTTTGTGAGGTTGACTTCAAAGAATGCACACAGACTCATCAACTACTGATGTGATCTCTAAACATTGTTCTGAATAGCAATGCACTTAAAGGTTTTTTATATTTGTTGCAATAATTTCTTTCTACTTAAATCATGATTTTGCATTGAGACAAAGACACTGAAAATCTATCCTGCTGTTCATAACTTTTTAAAAACAAATGCATAACAGAGCTGCAACAAACAATTATTTTAATATTTGTCCATTATTCTTAATAACCTGCTCATTTAACTAGTAAATTTTGCTTGATAAATGACAACAGTTATCAAAATAGATGTGTTTTCTACCAATCTACTTACTGATCGATCAACTAATCAACACCAGCATTCATTTGCATGTATTTATATATTTACATTTAGGTTGTTTATGCTTACAGTGACAAATAATTCAACCCATGGTGATCCAGTAACATGAATATTTGTCTCTTTTATCTCCTATCACTGGCTGGGGCTTCAGGTAGCTTTGCATTCCCTATGCACACACACATATATACACACATACACACACAAACACATGCACACGGTCTTCTACAATATATACATATGCAACTTTAGTCAAATCTCTGTTTACTTATAGACATCTAATACACACACAGTATTGTTAACAGGTAAACATTTGTGATCCAATAAAAACATATTTTTGAATGTAAATAAGCAGCAATAACAAACCGAGAAAACAGTTTGTCACTGTGCGCTTTCAAGTGATGCCCATATAATGTTGACTAATAGCTATGATACAAAAATGTCTTCTTCAAACAAATCAACCACAGACTAAGGTTACACAAACGTTTTATAAATTTAAATAAGAGTCTTAGTCTACCAGCATGACAGATACCACATCAATAATTGCACAGTACTGCAATATTCTAAGGAATTTTCCCTCATGATCTGATAATATTAATCAAATCATATCAAATAATAATGATTAATTAAAAAATAAACCTAATCCTTGCACATAAAATAATACTATGAAAGCTTTAAAAAATTCTAAAAATTCTTTTTTAGAATATGAATATTTTTCACAACTGTCCAATGTTTTCTTCAATTTTTTTCACTCTATTTTCTAAAGAAAACATTACATTTTTTGTTCTCAGTTATGATGACAGAGTTAAATTGAAGCTAACAGGTATGTGGACTCTCAGGTTGACCTCATTTAACCCTGATACACACCACACCATCATACTCGTATGACAGGGTGCTGCAGGTCCAGCCTCCCCACAGGACTAAACCTTTCATCGGATTGTTTGTCTGAGCATAACCCACGCTCTCTCTCGAGCTCCCAGCTCTGACACATGCCTGCGGTGTTAACCCAGCCTGAGCGGTGGGACTGTGCTGCCGTGTTTTCCTCTCTGTTTGTATAAGTGATTAAGGTGGTATACCCCAGCCCTGTGGAGTCCCTTCATACCACCAGAGCTGCTAAGAGTGTCAGTATTGTCTCTGTCACTAGTGCTGCTTGAGTTTTAAAAGTTAAGTCAGCTTAAAAGCAGAGTTGTTGTTTTTTTTTTTTACAGAAAACATTATCCAAGACAGAGGGTGGTCATTTAAAATTGTATACATCGCAGCAATTTCTGCACTGCAAAAATAGAGCAGAATACAGACAAAAAACTCTATGACACGGACATTTAAATATGTTTTGCAAATGCTAACACTAATTTCTCAAAGACATTTATAACCAAAACCAATTCCAGTGAAAAACTTTGCTGGGAGTTGGTTATTCCTGTCTCTCTGGTTGCAACCAGAGATTATGCTGATGGCCTATATTTTGCATGGTGAAATCACAGGACAGCCTTTGTCTGGAAGACATTTACATCTCTTAACACAGCTGGCTTGTCCAACCACTGGCACAAAACAAACAAGGAACCAAGGTAGAAAAAAAAAAACAAAGTTACCACTAAAGAGGTCTTTTAGTGTTAAACGTCAAAACAACATGGGCCATTTTGGATTTTTTTAAATAAACTGAGGTTGGCTTCGAAGAGCTATTTAAATATTAAAGGAAACAGTTTGCTTTAACAGCTCTGATATATAAAAGTTAAATAGGTCCTCTACAAAATAAATATTGAATTAAAGTAAACAACTAAAAGGTAATCAAGGATGAACAATAAAATTTTGTTTATATTTTTTGACTAACAGTAACAAGTTCATAAAACTTATCAGAAAAATTAATTGTGATTTGGACAGTAGATGTTTGTCAGTTCAGGAAATCCCACATTTTATACATAACTTACATTCAAAAAAATTAAAGCCTTAAATTCTAAATTTCTAGCGCAAAGTATGCAGACTGTCAGACATGAACAATAGACCCTCATAAAGCTGAGGTATGTCGAGGGCATGTGATGCTTGAGGGGGCGTGGCCCCTCAGGTGCTCTGTTTGGACTCTTCAGGTAATACTGAGTGACTCATTCTCACACACACCTTAAACACCACGCATGGCGCTCTCATACCTTAACTCCTCAACATAACCTGACAGCAAACTGCGGGAAAAGGCTGAAGAGGCACAGCACTGAATGAAATAAGATCTCGTGGAAAAGAAGATCACATCTTCTGCGAGTTAAAGAACGGCTGGATTTGGACTCAAAGACAGTGAGTTGTTATCAACTTAAGTGACCTTCTAGCAAGACCGTGTGCCGGGCTGATCTCTTGCTTTGATTTCCACTCTGCAGGATTTAATCTCTTTCCTCAAAGGACTTCATCTAAGCTGTGGAAGTACTAACACTGCGTTACTTGCAGCACAGTCCACTTTTAAGGGACATTTTTGAACCATCTATGACAATGCCAGTGGTCAAAGTGGAGAAAGACTCTCCAGCAGAAATCACCTCATCTGCCTCGAACCCTCCACTGCAAACAGAGGATCAGCCCCGAGGTCGCAGAAGAAAGAGACCTCTCCAGCGAGGGAAACCCCCTTACAGCTACATCGCACTAATCTCCATGGCCATAGCTAATTCCCCTGACCGCAAGCTTACTTTGGGGGGTATCTACAAATTCATCACAGAACGCTTTCCCTTCTACAGGGACAACTCAAAGAAATGGCAGAACTCAATCCGTCATAATTTGACCTTGAATGACTGCTTTATCAAGATCCCACGAGAGCCAGGGCGACCAGGAAAGGGCAACTACTGGGCTTTAGACCCAAACGCAGAGGACATGTTTGAGAGTGGCAGCTTCCTGAGACGCAGGAAGAGGTTTAAGCGCTGTGACTTCAGCACTTACACCTCATATGTTCATGAGACACCAGTTTTCTCGCCTGTCCAGATTGCCAGATCAGCGGCATATGCAAACTCAGTCTACCCCAACATGACAGTCAGTCCAACCTACGGGCAACAGCTGCCTTCTGCCTATTACCCCTCTTCATCCCCTCCCGGGTTTGGACCTGGTCAAACCCGTATGTTCAGCATCAATAACATCATAGGGCATCCAGCTCCGACCAGCATGCTTGGAGGTCAAGGGCCAGAGGTGATGCAGCAGCCCAACCGAAGCTTCAGTCCCGAGGGGCATCCAAACGGATCCAGTCCCTGTGGCCTGGGAACTCCAGCCTTCCAGAGTCAACCATGCGGAGGGGCCATATCATCCCGCTCCTCTACACATCCCGGGTTCCCCTACTCTGGGCCAAACAGCCTCCCACACCACCACACACATCAGGGCTCATATGGACAGGGTCATACCCAGGGGTATGCGGTGCCAGGACGCCTTCATTCCTCAGCACACGGGTCTGCAGAGTCCATAGACCATTACGGCAGGGTCTCCCCAGTGCAGCTGGGCTCTTTCTCCCAGTATGGCAGTGGTGCAGGCCCTATCGCTAACACCGGGGGTTACCTGAGACATGCCTCATACCCAGGGAATATGGACAGGTTTGTGTCTGCCATCAGAGCCACTGAGAATCTTGATCCGAGCATCTCACTACCTTGTTAACAGAACACCAAAGACAAACGGCACCAAGTGAGCCAGACATGAGTGTTTTTTCCTTTGTTCATGACCTTTTTCTTTCAAGGACAAAACTAAACAGACTGAGTAAAAACATCTCTTCTAAAACAACTGTGATCTACCTAAATCCTACAACTCCTTTTTCATATTGATGGTAATTTACTTTGAAACACTCTAGAAATTTGGATTAAATATCAAGGCCTCTCACATCCTGTGAGATTGTAAATTTGTCCAATACTATGTGGTTGTAAGCTTTTTTTTGTCATGAGTTGAATGTACAGGTTTAGTATTTACATAACTTGTGAGTTTAAGTGATGGTTTTTTTGAAATGTTAGAATAAATTATTGTGCTTCATGGTCATAGGCTTTGCAGTAAATGGCTTGTATGAAGAACATCATCTTTGTTACCTTTGCATGTATTTTGTTGCCAAATGAAAATTAGGTTGCCGTTTTGGAAATAAACAGAATTACACATCACTTTTCTTCCTCAAGAGTTAAATATTTGAACTTTTCATGAATTACTGAAATTAAAATTTAAGCAAATTTGCCAAACCATTAAATCAGAATTATTATTTTCATAACCAAGTAAGATATTTTGGCCTGCAGCCTCGTGACATCAGTTAGCCACACACATATCTGTAATAGTTATAGTTTTACAATAACAAGGATCAGGAGATCAATACAAATGCCTTGAGGAACACAAAATTCCCTCCAACAAAGTATATGTCTTTAGTGCTTGCGTAGCTTTATGTGCTGTTTCAGCTCAGCTGGTTTGAAGTGTTGTCTGGAGCCACAGTATTACCAGTTACCGTGACCGGCCTCAATTATCATGTCCAGACATCAACGCAGCACTCAGGCAGACACAGTTAATCTAGCACAAAGATCCACTAATCAAGAGAGTGAATTGACTTGTAACATGATATATCAGCTATAAGTAAAGTTAAGAAGCGCAAGCCCTTTATCTCAACACCAGAAACCCCCTTAACACAAAGTTAGCATATCTGACATGATGGGACTCGCAAGGAAACGCTTCGTTATAGTGAAGACACTTGAATTTTGAATCAGACAAGCAGTTTCATTGACAAGTATAAATTGTTTATTTTTTTCCACAAAGTTGAAAGGGACCTAAGTTTTTTTTAGTGCTGTTAAAATCTTGAAATTCATGAGGATTAAAAGAGGGTATATATAATCAGCAAGTGTCAAATCATAATAATTCTAAAAGGATGATGGTTTAATTTTCTGCACTAAGGTTAAATAAACAAAGATAAGCAACAAAGATTTGTGTGATAAACAACACCTTGGATTATGTTGTAATGGTAGGCTTTAATAGAAAGCATAAGGCTTTCTGTGAGATTTTCACATGGCGTACTTATTCAATACTGCAAAATTGGACGAGCAATATCTTTAACATTGAGCACGTAGATCTCTACATTTGTGCTGCAATTTCTTGCTGCTTATCCAATCACATCTTAAGGGTTTAATTTAGCTGCTGCACACGTATCAGCCGTTACTGCCGATTGCTGAAGCTTTTTTTCATTTTTGGAAGAAGTTATGCCTTTATAATATTTGAAGACAGATACTACATTTTCTCATTAAATTGTCTAATTTGCATGTTTCTTATATTACTGAGGGATGTATGGTTTAAATATCAGATTCTCTTCCTACAAACACACATATCTCAAAAATATAATCTGTTTAATTACAAGCTGAGCCAGGATATTAAACTCATCAACTGCATTTGCAGAGATGCATCATATTAAAACAAAACAGTCAAAAATCACATTACTATTGGGAAAAAACGGCAATTCCTAACATTAGAGAAAAAAAGTGCTACAGTTGTTTGTCAAGCTTGGGACAAAACACATCTGTTTTTAAGATTACTTTATGTAAAACTAACACTATATGTCTTACATGTTTTCTGACAAAATAGACAAACCCTGAAAACTGTCGTTCATTTTTAAATGTGAAAAAAGACTGCAAATACAAGAAACAAAAACATATTTTATTTCAGTCATACTAAAGATGTGAACATTTAAAGCTAAAACACAACATAGACATAAATACAAAGGGGCCAATAACAAACATGTCAGCCAATGTATTCAACAAGCTGTTGGAGCTGTTCGTTATTCTTCACAACATCTGGCAAAGAGAGCAGGGTCTGTGTGGAGAAAGCGCTCATTAAACACAGTATTCACTTTGAACCAAAGATGAAAGAAGGTACAAAATATGACAAGCATTTCTCACCTCTCTGACTTTATTGATCATGTTGTTTAACAACTGAAGCTCATTCTCACTTTTCTGCTGGTTGGTCTGGTGAATAATTTGCTGCATGACAACATTTTTGAGACAGTTCTTTAGCTTTTTAATTACTTTTTAAGAGAATTCACATGAAGACAAAGATGCTGGTGTGAACATAGTAGTGTCTCTTATCATTTCAAGCAGATACTTACATGTCTTTTTGCTCTATCAAGAAGTTTTGCTCGGGCCTGCTCCACCTCTTGAAGACTCAACTTCAGTCTCTCCACCTACAAATAAAATTAAAAAGACCCGTGTTAAAAAAAAATGAGTATAAAACCTAAAAGCTCAATAATATCCCAAGAGTATCATAATAAATATAATGTATCTGGCAGTTCTCACAGTATAAGTGGAAGGATCGTACCTCTCTCAATAACTGGATCTTTTCTTCCATGAAATGTGCTGCAGGAGCTGATTGGCCTTCAATTTTTCTCAGCTCCCCTCGCATGAACTGGCACTCCACCTTCGACTGCTGAAGAGAACGACGAAGCTCAGCCACCTCCTTCCGCAATTCCTGTTTGAATTGACCCATTACATAAGTAAATTAAAGAAAAATAATAATAGTAATACATAAAATAATAAAAAAAAATTTAGTCAATTGTACTCTGAGTATTTTTACTGTATGAATGGCATTTTGTGCCTTACCGTGCTGTCAGTCTTGTGTTTATTTAGAATTTCCTGGGTTTCTTGTAAATCCGACATCAACATGGTCATAGTTTTCTCATCCTGTGTAAAGACAAACTGCTTTACTGTTCTCTGCTTATGTTGTTACAGGTAAGTCAGCACAGAGAAGATGTACAGTAGTTCTTACCTGAGCTTTCTGCTGCAGTGCTTGACTTCCTCTCTCAACCAGGCTGTTCAGACGGCTGAGCTGATGCTTAAGCTCCAACACCTCAGCCTGATGTCTGCTGTTTGCAGCCTGCTGCTCCACCTGCAGGCCACAGCTGGAACAACACATTCAATAAAGTTGGACAAGGACTACACACACTACCATAAAGTTTATATGGAGCTTGTATGAATGATGCTCTTTCATAACCATAAATTCAGTCTGTCAAATGTAAAAGAAAACTATGCAACTCCAAGTATTCATTCCAATCAGGGGCAAGCTGGAAGGAATATTGAATATTATTTATTAAACAAACTGTTTTCGTTTAATACCAAACCTTTGATGAAGGCCCTGTGTCAAAACTTGTTGTTGTGAACAATTTTACGTTTGTGTATCAAGCAAAAATGACCAAACATTTGCATGTTCCAGTTTCCCTATACTAAGAACTTCCTTTTTTTCTATTATATGCAATTGTAAATTTCATATCTGGGTTATGTACTGTGGGTCAGGAAAAAACCAATAGGACAAAAGGCCTCAGTGTGGGCTCCTGAAACTTAAGTATTCTCTTTTTTCTAACATTTTATGAGCAAAGCAATAAACAAACAAAAAAAAATTAACTTGTTCAAAAATAATTTAAAACAATGGTTAGGTGCAGCCCCAAACTTAAGAGGAACAATCTAAAAAGTCTCCCATATTAGAAAAGGCTGCTTTTTTTAATAACACATTTTTATCACTTACATGGTGTTGTGCAATTCCTCCAACTGTGCATCTTTACGTTGTTGCAACAACTTCACGGTGCTGATGAGCTCTGTAACGGTGCTGTCCAGGCCAGCGAACAGATCTGCCACACTGCTCTCCTGGTCCTCTTCAGGCTCAAACTCCACTGCATTCAGACCCTTTTGGGGAGTGACGGCTGAAATGCGAGTGAAGGCACTTGTTTCGCTGAACAATGCTCCACACTGTGGCTCAGGCACATCTGAGAGGATATAAGAGACAATGAACTACAACTTGAATTTTCCATTCCGAAACTCATTTCATGACATGAAAGTGCTCTCTGAACTGAATCTCAGGTGTGCATTGTTCGTTTTTACATAAAATATAGGCAATTATGGTACTTTTTTACAAATTACAGAGACGAGTACATCAAGTTCTTAACATAAAAAAGATACATTGAAAATAAACAACATCAATGAGTAAAGAAAAATACAATAATAGCTGCAAACAAAAAAATTAAATAAGAATAATATAACACATTAACATAAAACTAGCAAAGTTATCCAAAATTTAATAAGACAGGTCAGGAATAGAAGCCTGTTATGATATTGAAATATACTTGTCTAAATATAGACAAGTTTTCTCACCATATTTCTTGTGCTACACTTTGGGAACTTGTGCAAGAAAAATACAAAGTTCTGACCAAACAAACTGTCGCAATTAGCAGTCTTGAACAAAACTTAGTAGTCTTACAGCTGTTACATTTTGGAGAAAGCAACACAGTCAGGTAAGCTGCAGTACCTGGCTCAGGTGTCTCTGTGTCGCCATCTTCCTCCTTCTCAGTAGTTAACGCAACCATGATGCTGTCGACAAAGGAGCTGGATGGGTGCCGGCGCTCCACGCTGTGGATTGCTCGAGACTCTTTAACAGTCGGTGGTTCTAATTTCTGAAAATTAAGACGTATAAGGTTGACTGAAAAGTCTCTCTTTTTTTTGTTGTTGTTGTTTCACATCTTTTATTTTTTTTCCAACACCTCACACAGAAGCTTTACTGGAACATAGAGTGACACTGGTGAGAAACAGGTGGTGAAATTCAGCTGTTATTAAGCTCCTAGAAGTTATTAGTTGTTACCTTGTCATTGAGGGCTGCATGTAGTTCATTGGTCAGTCCGCGTAGTGTGTGATGCAGTAAAGTAATTTCAGTGACTGCCTGTCCCAGTTTCTCTTCGAGCTCCAGCTGTGTTGCACTGGCTTTGGACCTTGTGGTTTCCAGCTCTTCTTGCAAACTCCCATTCTCAAGTCTACATCACACATACACAGACGGACAAGTCATCATTTAGTACAAAGATAAAAACACCTTTAAAAAACGAGTCTCATACGTTAAGCATCAGATATGCTGAGGTTTAAAGAAAGCTGCATGCACACAGATCTAAGTTTTGTTTACCAACTGAATTTTTGATTAAATATGATGCAAAGTCATTGCAGATATGACGTGTCTCCTTTTGCTTCATATTATCTGATACCTTCACTCACGTTATCAAAAAGCATTTACATTTATTAACATTTCATTTACAAATGTGATGAAAGGCATCAAACACAATATAAAGTTATTAACAAAACCCAAAACAGCAGATGATGAAAAATGTTAAAGTAATCAAGTCAGACACCGTTGGTGTTGCCATACCGACAGATGTCATCTGCAAAACCTAATCAACATTTCTCACCAGCACATGGATATAATACCAGCACAGTAATCAGTTTTCAGCTTTAATTATAGCATATTTATTGAGATAATAATAATAGTAGTAGTAGTGCTAATCAATACATTGGTGATATCAACTTTAACTTACTGAAGCTGACTGAGTTCTTCTTTCAGGTCCTCACACTGGATGTTTCTCTCCCGCAGCCCCTGCAGGTTGGCCTTCAGCATAATCTCACTCTCAGCCATCTGCTCCCTTGCTAACTGATTCTCCATCTGCAAGAACTGACACAAACACACAGACAACAAGTAAATGAAACTGAAAATCCATACTAAAACAGAGATCATTTTCTATTCCCATAATGACAGCGCTCTCACTATGAATGAAAAAGTTTTGTTTTTTTGGGGAAAAAAATAACAGCCAGGTGTATTCATAATCTTTTTAAACACCCAAATTCATTAGTGTGGGGAAAGAGAATTAGTTTCATGTTGGCCTGTAGCACAAGCATATAAGAAGTGAGAACCTGACTACATGCAGAGGTGGTCAATAACCTTTATTGAGGTCAGGTCAGTGGCTTCAATCTTCTCAGAAAAGAGGGTCTAAATCACAGAAAAGATGTATATAATCTAAAAACTAACCTCGTTCATCTCCCGGACACCACTGAGCTGTGTGCAAACATCCTGGAGCCGCTGAATCTCCATGATCTGGGATTGTGAGACGGACTGCAGCTGACTGAGCTGCTCCTCGCTCTGAGCCAGAGCCTGAGTTAACTCACTCACACGCTGCTCTGACTGACCCAGTGACGTCTCCAACCTGGACACAGAAAAAACACAGGCAGTGGCATTGACAGCAGTGTTTCATGTAGCTTTTTGGATGTGTGGCATGGTGTTTGTTTTGCACTCAGACAACACAGTTGTCTATTTTACCCATTTTTCTGTCATTAATCAAGTAGTTTAAACTCTTAATAGGGATACTTATTTCTTCATTATATTGAATATGGAAATAAAGACAGATAAATTCCCCTTTAAGCAGAGTAGATGAAAACAGAAAGAGGTGTTAATACCCTGACAGATCATCTCACTAAAGGGGTGCGTTTGTAATGCATTTAGAAAAAAATTAAAGTTAACTGGAGATATAAAAAAATGTGTGACAAAGACTTTACTGTATGTTTTTAGAAAGATATGCATTTCCTTTAAGCACATGTAATTTTTGCTGCTAGACGTGTCTCTTAAAATGATGACAACAAGAGACAGAATTTAATAACATGAAATAGTGTGGATTTATGGAATTTGTTCATTTTATTGTTAAAACAGCAGATTACAGATGAATGTCTGTCTGACTTCTCTAATTACCTTAACTTCTCTTTACTTAGCATGACATAACTGAGAAAATCATTGTTTTTAAGTTTTACTCACTTTCATAGTGATCCAACCTTAAATCCATTGTTACCTTGATTTCTAAAGTCTAAAGTTACATCCTTAATGAGTAGATAACATCACTGTCACTACTTACTCGTTTGCTCTGTCCCTGGCTAGTTGAATGTCCTTCCATGACTGCTGCAATCTGAAACAACAAATTTGATGCTGTAATATAATGACACAATTTTTGTTTCTTCAATTTTATACTAGATATTAATGTTTCAATAGCATATTGTTTCCTTTTTCTTATGTTCCTGAGCACATATGTTGTTGGGATCTTACCTTGTGCTCTCATCAGCAAGGGCTTGCTCCAGGAAGGTGTAGGAGGCCAAAGTAGAAGAAACAGTGGCAGACATCTCTGTCACCTTCCTCTCCAGCTGACCCCTTTCCTCCTCTCCTTCTGTCAGCTTCTGACGCAGCACTCCCATCTCTGACATGACAAGAAAGAAATGTTGGAGATATGTTAATAGGATGATAAAGAAGAAAACCACACTGACTGTTTATACAACTGTTTGAATCTAAAAGGAGTGGCAGTAAATAGAAGGAGAGAAATGACAGACGCAAGTTAAAAGCTACTAATGTTTTACCTGAGGTCAGAATTGTCACCTGAAGGTTTAAATCACCAATTTGTTCTCTGGCAGTTTGGAGATTCAAATTGGTTTGGTTCCACTCTTCTTCGATCTGTTCAGTGCAAATTCAAATAAAAAACAGTTAATCATCATTATAATATGCAGTCAAGGCAACAAGTGTCACAGTTAAATAACAGACCTGCTCTTTCTCCTCGACAGCTCGGTCTCGTGCAGAGAGGTGCTCGTCCCTCTCTCTCAAAGCAGCAGCTGCCTTCTCACTCAGCTGCAGGAGCATGGGAGCAGTTTTCTGCAGAAGGCCTCTAACTGTGCAGAGCTATGACCATAAAAGATGACCGTACAAAAGCATTATGAGCAATATTACATAACAGCAGAATGACACAAAGGTATTGTTGGGTAATTATTAAGTTGTGATCAAATGGCACTAGAGGTTTCACAGACCATTGAACAAATCAATTAATAGATGATGAAAACCACAGGTTGTTGCTGTTGCAGACTGATCATTCATCTTTTGTTTTGGTATTAATAAAGCAGTTGCAGTGCATCTACAGATGATGTGTATCTACAGCAGATCTACAGCAGAAAGAAACACAGCAGTACATCCTAATGTTCAACTACAATCAGCTGTGTGGAAACACTTTACCAGAAAATTGTTTTAACAATGATTTTCTCAGTTATGTCATGTTAAACACAAGTTAGGATTTTTAGAGAATAAAAGAGTCTTGCTATCTATGCATCGGTATCTCTGGTCCAGACAAGCTTGCGGGGGCTTTAGTCCAATTAGACTCTGGTTAATTTGTAAAAGGTCTCTTAGAGCCAGTTGAGAACAATGTTTATTCACCTACCCCCCACCTGATCCCAACCACATTACTTTACCATTTACTGGTTGTATTTGTGACCTTTTTGACAGTAGCTGATCACTGTTATCAAGCTAAGAATAAAAAAAGATATATCTTCCACAACCAATCAACTACTCACCAATTTTTGGAGAGATATCAAAGTTCAATTTACAAGAAAGAGTTAAAAACTAAACACATTTGTTGCTGTTATACTTAAACGTAAAGTCTGATTCAGATCTTTTCTGCTTATTTTTTCTTTTGTAGCATCCAGCAGTAAGTGGCTACTGAGAACTGTTACTAGGCTCATTTTGACCTCTTCTAAAAAGACTTATCAAACATACTTCTTTCATCAAACTGGATTGTTCCTCAATGGTTGTGGACAAAACCTCAGAGGCAGAATTCAACGTGTCGTTGTAAGCCTGGTTTAGTGCAACCTGCATTAGTAGAGAAAGGAGGAGAGATTAAACATGTTTTGAAGGCTGTTATTCAGAATAGATTAAATAGACCTTTTTTGATTTTCCCCATCTCTCTGTTACCTGTTCTGGGTAAGTCTGGGATAAGACGGCTAAAAGTTCTTGCTGAGACCCCACATTCCTCTCCAGCTCCGATATTTCTTTGGAACAGTGTGTCCTCAGCTGTTCCACAGCGCAGAAGGCCTTGAAATCGACAATCAGACACACAAACTTAATGACACATCAAAGTTTAAATCAACATGAACATTCCTCAAAAAATGGAAAACTAGGAGGTTTGTGATGTTTTTTTCTTATTTAATTTAATGTGTAGAAATGCCTCACTTTTCTTCTCCCTCAATATCAACATCAGAGGTACATACTTATTTTACCTTATCTTTCCACAACTAATGCATGACAAGAGTAAATCTCTGACTTGTTGAAATTTAACAAAAAATAAGAACATATTTCTTTTGTAACCTGCAATAAAACTTCTTAAGCAATAATTAAAAGCCATGTCCTTGAAACAAAACATACAATTAACTATGAAGTTCGTACTAACAATAGAGCGACTTGTCACTTACTGCCTCTTTAGCTGTAAAGGCTTCCTCCATCTGTACCCTCATGTCTTCTTTTTGGTGAAGAGCATCTTTGACCTTCTGCATCATTGATGACTGTGTTGCCTTTGTTTTCTCAAATAAAGACTTCAGCTGACCATACTAAACAACAGATGGGAAAATACACATCAACTAACACTCATAATAATCTCTCAAAAGCATGCTGTTTATGTCAGATCATGGTAAAGATATGGAATACATGTTTACATACATGTAAAACAAGGCTTTGATGATCTTCTCTGACAATGTCTCCAATTTTCTTCATGTTAGAAAGAACAGCATCTGTGTCGCAACTTAAAGAAGTCTGTTTGGACAAAAAGATACACTTCACTGTTACTTAAGAACATAATGCCTCATCATTTATGAACCGGTGAACAAAGTCCTTAAGCCATGCCATGCTGTCATTGTGACTTACCATTGAGACTCTCATGTCCTGCATACCCTGGATAAGGTTCTTTAGGGAGCTTCCATCCAGCTCTAATTCACCAATCCTATTTAGAGCCTCCAAATACAGATTCTTGTACACTGTGGTCTATATAAACCAAAAACAAATAATCCATTGTAAATAGAAAATGTGGTCTCTGTGAGAAATCAACAAACTGATGAAATAAAAGAAACTTTGGCCAACATTTGAGAGAAAGAATTAAATTTACAGGATTACAAACTTTGAACATCTGAAACTTTGCATATGTCTGAATGTGACATTACCTGACTGAGTTCAGTGTGGTCTGTCTGCACAAGTTTCTCCCTGAGGTCTGACGGCGCAGGGCCTGCCTGAGGACATCCTTGAGTCCTAGCGGTAGCCAGTTGCTGCACCAGAGCTTCCACCATGATCATGCTAGACATTAACCTCTGCTCCAGCTCTTGTCTGGGGAGACCCTCTAGGGTGCCTGGAGGTACACTGAATATATGTCAACAGAAAGAAACAGTTAAAGGCAGACATGGAAAAACAAAGACAGCTAAATTCATAATCACAAATCTAAATAACTAATACAGAGGTAACATCACTTACTTCCACAAGAGCGGGTCAGTGACGGTGCAAGAGTCAACAACAGAGAAATCCCTCTTTCTCTCAAACTGACCAGATGTATTGATGCTGTGGTCTACCCCTTTAATAGGAGTTGTGCCGACACAAACTGTGTGGGTTTCAACAGGAGTAGCTTGTGCTGCTGGGACAGTGACAGCAGGAGGAGATGGAACAAGAGCAGGGACAGCAGGAGGACCCATTTTTCCTGAAGCTAAAAAGAGGAATTCTGCCATCTGCCGAAGCTGCTGCTGAAGGGGACCATCTGGAAACAAGGGGAGAACTGGCTTCTCCACTTCAGGCTTCTCCATTGCACAAGGCTTCACAGCTACATCCTCAACTGGCTCAGTGACTGCAACTGACTGGGCCTTGCAACCTACTGCTGTTGAGTTTAAGAGAGGACGGGGCATTGGGCTCCCCAGGTTATCTTCCCAAAACACACTGGGATTGACATTTAAAGGAGCCACCAAGCTCTTTTCAACTTCAAGAGCAGAATCATCAGCCAGAAACTGGTCCACAGGAAGACCTTCATGAGCCTTGAATACTGATTGAGACGCTCTCCTTACAGCAGGGCTGAGGAGTCCAAGCTGCAAAGCTGACGCTACTGTGTGACACTCTGACAGCACTTTCAAAACATCAGAGAGGTTTTCTGCACAAGGTTTTTCTGCAGAGTTATAAAGAACAGGTCCATTTCCAGATGAGCCTATGGCACTGTCTTTTGCCTCACTGGATTCATGAGGTCCACTGCTGAGGTGCACTTGTGAAATATGTTCCAGATACTCTTTCACGAGAGTAGGATTCTCTGGGGAGGCAGCAAGACGGCTGCAGTCAGTAGATTCAGCTCTACAAGCTGAGGGTGATGCACTTTCAGCAGGATGCTGGTCCTTTTCTGATATTTGTTGCATTTCAGGGTTATCAGATTTACCATCCAATCCATCCTTTAGAGACATGTCACACTGTAAAGATGCACTGATAGTTGGTGGGTCAGTATCTATCTCAATTGTATTGTTTTCTACATGGCTGTCTTGCAGTTCAAAGTTATCTTGAATATGATCCTGTTTAACAGATGTAGGTTCACTGGTGTCATCTTGGGGCTGGTATGTCACAGCCTGATCATCAGGCGGAAGGCAAATCTTCTGAGATAATTGGGTGTCATCTGATTCTGCAATCTCACTGCTGACACTGGTGAATGAGCAGAATGTAATACCCTCATTTCTGCCAGTGTGGCTATGAGGTACCACCGAGCTCATCTGTTCAACCTCCACTACAGCATCAGGACTGAATGGTAATGGTTCTTGGGTAATGTTGAGGGTGCCACTAGTGGTTGTTAGATAACTTTCAGTATTACAGTATGGGTGATCTAAATGACCATTGCTGTTTGGCACATCTTGGTCACTAGCTAACATGCTTGGATCAAGACCATAATTGTGTGACTCACTGCTGACCGCAGTTTGGTCAGCTGGTAGAGGAACAGTCTCCTCTGTGAGTTTGGTGCAATCCAAAATCTGAATTTCACCTCCAGAGCAGTTAAAAGGTTTGAAGGTTAGATCATGGAGTCCATCAGTAGACATTTCAGAACCATTTGTGGTTTCAGAGAAATTGACACAAACACCATTTTCACTGCTACAGTAGGGATGATCTGCATGTTCTACTTGACATAGTGGGTCACAAGCAGAGAGATCTGTTAAATTCACACTGTTGTCTTGTAAAGACACACCAAGCTGTGCCTTAGGAAGGGGAATAGTCTCATCTTGTATTGTGGTGACATCAGAAACTTCTACCTCACCACCATCACAGACAAAGGATTTCCAAGTTACATTTTCCTTTTTGCAGAAGTCATGCTGAAAATCTTGTGCTTTATGATCAAAATCTCCAGAGGGCAGCATGGTATCTGAGATTTCACAGGAACATGCCGGGTTGATTTCAAACAATAATGAATCTTTTATCTCAGGATTGTGATAGGGGTGTTCTATGTGGTCACTGCATGGCTGAACGATCATACTGTCAGAGATGACTGTGTCTTCTTTTTCATGTGTGTCTGTCATAGCTTGATCCTTGGGCAAAATAATACTTTCTTCAACACACACTGAAGAGTTAGCAATCTCGACCTCCCCACCAGGACACATGAAGGATTTGAATGTTACTTCTCCAAGTTCACAGACTGTACCAGTAGCTGTCACCTCAATATTGGTTTGTATATTTTTGGTTGATTGAAGGGACAGTGACTGGGGCTCTGGTTCACAGAGAGAAACATCATCCTGTTGCTGAGAATAAATAGAAGATAAGTCTCAAGGAAATTCTCAAAGAAAACAATAGGAGCATTATAATTATTAGTATATTCAACCAACCTTTGTTGTTTTCACAAAATCAGCATTGTGCTGAGATTTTGATTTGAGTCTTGATGATGGAGTTGACAAATGCAGAATTTCATTCTCCAGACTTCTCAGTGGGGTACGTGCTTCACATCTGCTTGAAGGCTACATCCACAGGAATCAAACAAAAAAATTATTTGGACATTTAGTCATAGTTTTAGAAAATACAACGCGCACAACGGAGTTGAAATGGCTTACCAAGCCTTCCCCACTGGAACTTGACTTCCAAGAAGACATTACTGTGGAATGATGGGAAGCTTCTTGAGCAACTGCAAATGAAACACTTATTATTTGAAGGAAAAAAATTAACTAGAGTGCTGGTTGGGCATCAATGTAAAAAAAGAAAGTTTCTTAAGAATGGTCATGTTCTTTGCTCGCTAAGAAGCTGGTATTAATGTTATGTTATGTAGTTACTGAGTTAGTTACTTGCAGTTGGCTGGAAGGTTTATTAGCAAATGTGCAGGAGCTAGAGATGTACCAAACCCAACTTTGATATATTAGGTAACACTTAGCGTTGATTATGTGTGGCTAAAAATAATGTTAGCAAGAACGTGGAGTACTTAACATCTTGTTTAGGAAAACGTCAAGGCCGTTTGCTAACTTCAGTTACGTTAACCCGAGTTAGTTTTAAAATTACACACAATTTACGGCGACTGAACATTTCAACAAAGCAAACTATGGACTTCGCGAGGTTTACCTTAAAAGGCACTCTTACCTTCCAAGTATTTCCAGGACTTTTAACGAAAAGTTATAAAAACGAAGGAAAAGCAGAGTAAATAAACCCAGTGTTTCGCTGCCGTCAACCGCGTTTCATTCAAAACACAAATATCAGCCCTGCTATTGGCCCGTTTTTCTTCTTCGGTTGATTTGTCAAACACTTCGTGGACGTTCCTAAGCGTGTTACACATTGCTGCCCCCAACAGGAAATGTCGTTATTGCGTTCTATTAGTTGTTGTTGCTGCTATGAAACGGATTTTTTTTTCCCCAGTGTTGCCTCCAATGTAACTCCGACCATATTCATATAGAAAGAAAAAATTGTTTTCTTCATGTCCCAACATAAGAGCATATTTTTTTTCTTCCTTATGCCTTTTACCTAGACTTAATCTGTCTCATGTCAACTACTTCTTTCATCAAGACATTTTTACATCAACTTCCCTCCTTTTTCCACAAGTAAAAAATGATCATTTGCTCCTCCTGTTTATTTTGGTCACTTAAGTTGGCAATCTGACAACAGTTTAATTTGAAACTTTTCCTGTGTTTACTTATAACTTTATCCAAAGACAGCTTATTTTTCCCTACTGGCATAGGGCAATTATTTACCCTTCATCAAGAAAAAGATGTGATAGTAAAAATGATACAACGGTCACTTTTAAACATATATGTTGAAAATAACTTAAACACATTTGTAATATTGCAATAGCAGCTGCTACAGATGGTAAACTCACAAACAATTCACTAAATAATGATAAAAAAAGGACAAGTGGATACTTTTATACTTTAATACTGGACCAAGATATACAGATGAAATTTTTCCTGTCTCTCACTTCTGCACCTTCCTCTCAATAATAGAGCACATAAACAACAACAACAAAAAATTTTAAAGCTTTTTTTTTTTTTTCAAAAAACTTTTTATTAAGTCTGCTTATACAGAATTAAATGCACCGTGTCTTTCATATGTCTGGTTTAGTAAAAGCCTAGTATTGTTGATTTGAGTAGTATTTAACATTCTCCAGTTCTATTTTTCTTGAGAGATGAAACAAAGTGTTTTCAGCTCTGAGCATTTTCAGAGAGGGTTTGTCAACTTGAGGCAATGTTTTGCTCAACAGGTCGGACCTGCAATACTTCAGCAAAACCTTTTCCAAACCAGCAGGTGATATCAGCCGTGTCCAGGGTAAAGAAGAAGAGTCTGTCTCTGCAGCGTGTCCTCCTGTAGACTGACCGTGGGTCTGCAGACAGCACTCCTCTGATGGCGGCGGCAGCTTCTTCTGAACTACGCAGAAACTTGAACCTGGGTCTGTCACTTTCAGAGGGTCCTGTGTGATATATGGAAGCTCCCTGTTATCATGTTTAATGCTTTCACAACAGCACCCTCTTGAGGAGGAGAGCATTTCAATACCCTTTTCTGACAGGCTTAATGATGCAGTGTCTACTTTAACTTACCTGACAGGTGTGTGGGAAGAAATTCTGCTAACTCCCTCTGAGCATGAGGAGTGAAGCGCACCTCCAGACTGCCAACAGGAGGCTCTCTGATCCAGCTAGCGATGGTGCTGTAATCCTCCTCTCCATAACAAGATTGGTCCACTGTTGACTCTTGTAGTTTGGTTTTGGGAGAGTCTGAAACTTGATCCTCACCCTCCCAACTCACCTTACAAAGGTCATTTTGGGTCACATAAGCTTTGACATCCTCAAGCACGTTGTGGAGGTCTATGGGAAGGGGGAACTGAGCAACGGCCCTGGATGAATCAGCTTCATATGCTTCCTCAGATACACCTCTTGAGAGAAGACTCCCAGGTTCATTATTTTCATCAGTTCTTTTGCATATTTGGTACGATGACACATCTGTTTCTGAGTCTTTACTGAGGTTACATGTATCCGTCCCCTCATCAAGTGACACAGTAGTTGCCTGTGGTTGGGGTGTGTTTGGA
>JAPZDV010000020.1:2492176-2521942 GCA_029814665.1 Acanthurus lineatus
TGGGATGTAGGGTTTGATGTCCAGGACTGGGGTGCCAGCAATCATGTCAATGTTGGATAGATGTAATGTATCACCTAGAAGATTCAAAAGCTTAACATTTAAAGTTCTAGTTTGTTTCATTTAACTGCAACAACAAAAAAAGATTATGCATAGACTATCTTTTAGAGTGATGTGATACATTTACATCTGCTAAATTTGTTCAAACAAAAAAAAACAATGAGCCTAAATTATCAGTTATAATTATAAAACATGTTCTGTAAATGACACTCACCTACAATTTTATCAAGTTTAGCCAGAGTTAGGCCCAAGGCATTTGGTCGGTGCGGACTGCGTGTCGAATACACACCAACTCTTTGACCATTGAGTCTAGGAGGTTTCACTTTGGCTTTGTAACTCTGGTGCCCATTTTTGTGAAAGAGAAATATGATCCTGCAGAGAAGAAATGTGGGAAAAACACAGATGAAAACAAATGAACTGTGGACACCTGAAGTTTGCATGTGAGCAGAAGCAGCTTTAGACTTTCTGTAAAATGGGGAAAAAAAAGTCTTCAGTCTACAGACTCTTGTCTTACATGGCTTCACATGCTCATATTAGATAAGTTAAAGAACATCTACTCAAAGCAAGGAACATTCAGCAACAGACTTAAATGTCTCAAAATATGTATTTAAATAAAGTCTAATTCATTCTTCCCTGCTATTACATTAGAGAATTTTATGTTTTTTAACTCTAAGATATTGAACACACAGCACTAAAACAAGGTGATTATAACAATTTTTTCTCTTTTGAGTTGTCAAAGAGAAAAAAAAAATGATACAATTTCAGTAACGGCATTATTTTTGTCTTTGCTGTGTAAAATATATTTGTGAAGAGTTTGACACCAGAAGGCTGTTTTTCACATTCACCAATTTTTAGCAAAAGTACTTAACTTTCTGAAATAACAAATATTTGCAAAATCATAGATTCTGGGTTTTTGCATGAGTGAAGGAGTAGTTTTAACTTTTAGGATTAAAACAAGATATCAGGGCACCTCTGTGAAATAACCACGTCAGCAAGACATTATCAGACAACATTCAGAGGAATTCTTTAAGTATAAATATGCAGCTGTATTTAACCTACCAGACATGGGAATAGTGCTCCAGGCCCACCAGAGCGTGCTCAGGATTATTGAAGACACTCTGTTGGATGCGCAGTTCTGCCCTTGCGGGGCTGCAAATGGTGGGCTGTCTGGGGGTCCCATTCTTCAGAGAGAAACAGGAACTAATGTAACCAATCGGGATAGTGTGGATTTTTCCTAGAACATTACAATTAGTTAACATTATTTCAGCTCAAAACATTTGCAACACATAAACACAGACTGACCTCACTGTACACATGAAATAAAGCAAACAGTACCCTGCACACTAATTCATTCATGAGTCCCAATTTCATCTCTGCTTTGTTGGAGGAAGTCCACATCAAGAGATTTTCTAATTTTATTTTACTATCTAGATATAAAAAACATTTACTCAGTAATATTGATGTTTTTACATATATATTTATAATTATTTTACAGCTATCTTTTGTTTAGATAATTGCAAATTCACTATTTTTGATTATTAGATAATTAGCCAGACAAAAAAGGCAATGTGAAGATGTCACATTGGACTATAATTATTTTAGTTTTTTTGACTAAATTAACAATTACTTAAGTTAAAAAATAACTGCTATATAAACAGGCAATGGGACATTATTGATTTTATTTTGTATCATGCCTACAAAAAAGGTTAAATGAACAAAGTTTTATCTTATCTTACAGGATATGACGTGATCAGTAGCATAACCTTCAGCACAGTGTGGATGTTAATTCCAAGTAAAGTCTGAAAACAATCTACTTTATTTTCATGATTGCTGCGTGTAATTTTAATAGTTGTACAAGGGCAAATCTCACCTTGCTCTAGTGAAGCCTGTGGTGATGCTGGTGCAGGTGGTGCTGGTGGTGCTGGTGTCTGGTCTTTTTCAGGTCCACAGAGTCCAATCTTTGACACAGCAGACTGAATGGATGTCATGTGCTTGCGGTGAGCTCTGGCTGTAGTGTCCAACATCTGCCTGTTAAAGAAGGGCAGACACGAATACAGACTATGTGAAAAGAAATACAAATGAGATGTGGTAAAAGGTATTTCTTAAAAGACCAGCAAAAATGTAAGACAGTAAAGTAAAAGTATGATTGTAATGTAATGTAATAAAACATCTAAGGAAGATGACAGACTAAACATTTACTAAGACCACGTCCAGAGACAAAAGTATACAACCGCTCCAAAGGTCAATGTTAACGTTAATTCATACCTCCACCTGTCGTAAACATACCTCAGATTCTTGATTTCTTTTCTCATCACAGAAACCTGCTGGTTCAGTTTATTGATGTGCTCACCGCAGGAGTCACACAGAGGACCCATCTTACTGACAAAAATGGCGACAAAAAGAAAAGACAGCTCTCAATTAGTTCGTTTTTTAGCTCGCTGGTAAACAGCAACAAACCTCACGATGCGAACATGTGAGAGTTTCCCTACGCGGAAGTTCATGTTGGACTTCCTGTTGATGTGTTTCACGTGACAACGTCAGACCCGTCTGAGCAGTGCATCATTTTGTGAATTTCTCACATATCATACATGGTGTATGTAACGTAATTGTGTTGTTAAATCAATTTTGCATCTCATATATAAACGTAAAATACGTATTAACGTTTCAAAAGTAATTGCAACAATTTGCAGTAGTGCTAAAGGCCAGCAGAGGGCAGCCGAGACTCATGTACCGCTATATTTTTAAACAAAGCTTTTTATAGCCCACGGATACAAAACCACAACAGAGAGTCGGAGGTGACATAAAAATACATTTACTCAAGTACTGCTGTGTACATTTTTTTACTCTACATTCACTACATTTCGGAGAGGGATATTGCGTCATCTTTATCTAACTGCTTTGATGAATATTGTATATCTTTAATATATATTATCACACATAAATTATGTTGTATGATAATTGGCTGTAGATGAAGCAGAACAAAAAGTGTTTACAACAGACTCCAGCTCAGCAGCTTCAACATGAAAATGTGGCTTGACCTGCAGTGATGGAATTTAACTATGCTTACTGTAAATACAAATTTGAGGTACTAGTTCTTAGCTTGAGTGTTTCCATTTTGTGTTACTTCATGCCTCTACTGCACTTTATCTCAGGGGAAAATATTGTGTTTTACTCCACTTCATTTGTCTGACAGCTTAAGCTACAAGCTACTTTTCAATTAACAATTTTCCATAGCTTCCCTGTCCAATGAAAACCATATCAGAATTAGGAGAAATTTGATTTCAAAATTTCCTGATAAAGTGAAGGATTCAGAGTTCCACTATGGGTCAAGAAATAAACTAATTTTAAATTAAATTAAAAATCATGATACTTCTTCAGCTGCTGCCTATATCAATGATAATAAATTAATAAAATGGTGTATAATAAAATTGCATCGACAGTGAACATTATGCCAGGCAATGAGAAATGTTAGTCTTTATATGTAAGATATTTGATTATTATGCAACTATGAAAGCTTGGAGTTTTTGTTGTACTGGAGTCTTTGTACATTGCAGTTACTTTCACTGAGGTAAAGGACCTGAGTACTTCTTCCACCTTTAGGTGCCACCAGCCAAAACAGGCTGTGAAGTAGAAACAAGTGTTACACAGGCCTTAACAAACCAGTGACAAATTAAATACAGATATACAGATATTCAGTTCAAAATAATGAAATATACTTTTAATTTCATTGACCAAAGCAGAAACTTGTTTATTGTTACGGTATTTATCAGTAAGAGAATGCCTGACTGATGCTGAACATATTTAGTAGTAGAACCTATTTTCTTAACAAATTTTGTGAGACAGTAAATAAAATCTATTAACTAACTTTTGAAGGACCACTTTAATTTCATTACTGCTTTTATATTTGTCAAATTTACATTGTATGTCCACTGATGACAAAGATGAGCAGTCAGATGATTGTAAGCAGTTTATTTCAACAGGTGAAAAACAACTTTTACAAAATCTGATCAAACAAATCAAAATTACAAATACATAATTAATACTGATTAATACCATTTACTTTTAAATAAAAGCAGGCAAAAAATAGCTTTTTTAAATGCAAAATACAAAATAGAATTCATGAGCTCAGCCATTAAGCGCAAACCAAAATAAATAAGCATAGAGGTTTGGTTTGAACTTATACATTTGTCAAATAAGCAACGCATATCCTGTTTGTTCCTTTTAACCAGCAGGCTGCACACTGACAAGAATAAAACTCAGATACAGACTGTGAATGAAACTGGTGCAGTCTGGTATCTGTGTTTATGAACTGAGGCAGTATCTGAAATGTGTACTGCTGAAAATTAAAATGAATTTCTTGGGAAATAATCTTGTGGAGGAGGTGCCGAAGACAAGCTGGAAACTGAGAACACTTTGTTTTGTTCAGGTACGCTGATCGATGGTGTCCCATTCACATCTAAAAAAGACAGAGTTAATTTAGTTTTTTGACCTTCCAATCAGGCAGTTTTTCATAATTTAGCATTTACAAACCATTCATTCTTCTAGCGGTCTAAAATTCCTTTTTATTACCTTCATCAGCTCTTTTGTCTTGAGTTAGAGAAATGTCTTGCTCCTCCTCTGGGCCGACGTCCTCAATCAGGACTTGGTCAAGGGCCTCCTTGTCTTGTGACCCTATGTAGAGGGCCTCCACCTGGGAAGGAGCTGCAGTTGGAGCAGGATCTGCAGCTGGAACAGGGGCTTGAGACAGAGCAGGAACTGGAATTAATTCTGGAGCTGGAGCTGGAGCTGGAGCAGGAGCCAAATCTTTGACAGGGACTGGAGGCACATCTGGATCCTTGGCGGGAGCTGGAGCAGAAACTGAAGGTGAAAAGAGGGCTGGAGTTGGGTTAGCTGGAGCAGGAGGAGTCAGGGTAGGAGCAAAGAGAGGATTCTGAGCAGATCCAAAGACTGGCAGAGCAGCAGGGGCAGCGAGGACAGATGCTGGTTGTGATTCCACAGCTTGTAAGGGGGTGAGAGAGCCTGATGTTTGATCAGGGTTGACTTCAGCGGCTTCAGGCTCCGCTACTACTGCAGAAGCTTCCTGAGGTGCTGCTGCCTCTTCCTGAATGACAGATATCTCTGGAGTGGGTTCAGTCTTCCTTGGCCTCCCTTTCTTCTTAGCGCCACTCCTGTCCCCAGCCCTCGCTCTTTTTCTCTGACTCTCTATCCTGAAAGAGCACAACAACCATAATCAACAACAGTGGACATTGATATAAGGTCTTTGTTTTACTTTTGCAAAGCTAATAGTACAAAGTCCTTGACCTGGATCTGGGCCATCAATAGAAACACCAGAGCAACCTTTGGCTTCCTCTTGCTCCACATTCAGTATAAAGCAGAGGAGTGATAAGCAGCTGATAATGTGTGTTTTCACATTGTAAAGTACAGTGTTCTATAAAGCACGTTTCATCGATAAAGCCTTGCTAAACATTCAAAAGCCATGCTAAAATATCTGTTTCTGTTCTACTTTGCAATAAAACATTTTCTTCTCATGTCACTGCCATGAAACTTCTAGAATATGAAGATTTTATCCACACTGCTAAACCTATAATGTTACCGAGTAAAGCCGTAAATGTAGGTCACTGCGCTACTGACTGTACTTTTACTTTTCTAGTTACTTTTCTTTTCTTTTACTTTTTTTTTTTTTTACTACTTTTCAATAAATTTACCCAAAAACCCACTGGTTAGTCTCCTTCTCCTCTGCCTCAGCCTTCCTTTTCCTGAGAAGATCCCTGTCCCTCAGTCGGCGACGGATCCCTCCTTTAAAACAGAAGTTTTATTAGAGAAGTGTTCTGGCCAGGCAAGTATAAAAGCAGAGACACAGTATGCAGAGTGGTATTTTTCACAAATGACAGAGACATGTTTTCTTCAAGCCCTTCTTGCAAGTCTTTTACTGAAACTTTTATTGCTCTCATGTTTGGAATACAATTACATAAGTAGATCAAACTTGTTTTCTCTTCAATTTTGCTTAAACTATCTCTGTCAAATACATAAACACAAGTATTTTGTCTGAATATAAGAGAGGAAATATTAAAAGTTAACCTTGGTCCTCGTTCGGGTTTTGGTAATCCGACTCTTGTTTCTCTTGTTGCAACGTCTCCTCCATTCTGAGTCCTGCTATGAATGAAGGCAACTCATTGACAGTGGGCAAGCGCAGAACAGAACACTGAATAACTTCTGACTGTTTTCTAATCCCACCCCTAAGTGAATTATCTGGTTAACCATTACCATAGTGCTGGAAGAGTTCTTGCAGCTTTGGTCTTATCATATTTGTAAAGCTGGAGGAGTTGGCACAACTCTGACAAAGAGAGAAAAAAAAGACTGGAGCAAGTTGTGTGTGGGCTGTGCATGATAGGGATAAAATATGTATGTGTGGTAAAGGAGGGAATACATCTACAGCATGAGTAGGCTTCTTAGACTGAAAAGTGAAGAAAAAATCATTGTGCAAAATTGTTGTTTTTAATGCAATAGTGAACAGAATGGAAAAAAGTACTCTGTTTTGCAAGCATGTTCATGCAAGCAGATGATAGTAAAGCTAAAATGTTGCTGTTGCTTAGCAATGGAAGAAGTTTACTTTGACCCAAATTGCCTGATGTTATTGGAAGAAACGAAATAGGCTAGGTAAATAATTAAATTAATTACGAGTATGACATAGTTAAATCAATATTCCAAACCTTAAATGCTAGTTTCTGCATTAATATTAACAATAGCTTTGAATCAACAACTAAAAAAACATTTTTTCTAATAAAGCAATGTATTATGAAGTACTCCAGGAAAATGTCTATGTTGAAAAGCCATTGAATGAAGCAAAAAAAAAATCCTGTCATCGACTGGAGTAGGGGCATACCCATCTTATCTCACAGATGGAGAGCTGCTCGGTTGGGGTGTGTTCTCAATCTTCTCACAGCACATTGAGCCCTGATGTGTGTGTTTGAGCCACTTACAGAAAGAAGCTGTCCAGCAGAGTAAATAACACTCAACTGCCAATTGCCTCCAGCACTGTAGAAGAAATGCTGAGGGTCTCTTGGTTAAATTCACCCACATCTGTACTGAAGGAGCCTCTAGGAATTCACACACACCTTCTAGGACTGACTGTAGTAGGAAAACTGAAAGTAAATTGCTGTTGGGTTTATGTAGTATCTTGTTTCTGGGTGAATTTAAGCAGGCTGCTGTGGAAATATGCTACTTCACCTTAAAGTCAATTCAAAGACCTAACCTTGAGGGGTTACATAATGCCAAGCATTATAACATCCTTCCCTGAGATAATTCGATTGAGATGAACAAACTGTTCCATTGTTACATCCAAATAAAACCTAATACACAGACATTCCCAAATTAAAAAAACAAAAAAACCCCAAAAAACCTAAACTAGCTGTTCAAAAGAACTGAACAGAGTGAACTCTTCAGCTCAGGAATTAAGTAAGAAACGAGAAGGGACAGATTTTTGTCAGTATTAGTGTAACAGCCAAACCAGAAAAGGCTGTCACTCTCAACACACACACACACACACACACACACACTCTCTGACCTACTGTTGCACAATGAAACTCAAGTTTGAAGAGTGTCAAAGCAGATATTATAGTGCCATCTTCTGGTGTGCCTCTCCAACTACCAAACGCTTATTTATTAAGTTTATATGCATAAAAATTCAATTTGCAAACCACAAGGACAAAGGCAGACTATTTGAATAATGTGTCCACTGAAACCTATACAGAGGTCATTGTTCTGGTTGTATGTTCATTTGTTAACTCTTTACCGGACTATTAACCATCAATTTAAAAAAAAGGATAATAATTTGATAAAAATCATAATATAATTGATTTATATTTTAATTATAAAAGAAATCAACCATTCATACTCAGGAGACCTTTTCTTGAGGGCCCGGGGCGTCTCAGGAAGTAAAGGGGGTGGGGTTAAAGGGGGTGCCTTACTCTCCATATGCATATACAATGCTCTCTTTACTGCAAACCAAACACACCCCTCCTTTCTCACAGTGTGTTCAAACCGTTAAGAGAAACAAGCATTCATGACCAAAAGTACAAAAGAATTTATCCGTTGTCCAGTTTATTCATGTAAATTATGTGACACATTACAAATTACATCAGACTGGGCTGCAATTACGCAAATATCTAACAAAGGAGATATTTTACTTTGGTGGGCAACAGGTTTTGTTTAACATTCAAACATGATTTCTTTGTGATCTTGGATATTTTCTTTACTCACACATCGAGTATGATATAATAGCGAAATGGCGTTAAATATACCAAACGTGGACATGTTTTTAAGCTATGAAACTTTATTAAGTTAAACAGACAAAGTTCCCCATATGACCTACTTTATCGACAACTAATCTGATTGCTGTATTGGGTAAACTATACACATGTATCCTGCATTTCCTCATTTAATAACACTGATTTTACATTCAAAGGGCTCTTGTATTTATTCGAACATGGTACAGTACTTTCCTTGCAGAAATAAATTGCACCATAGCACTGTTTCGGGCAGCGTCATGTTTTGTGACTGCAATGCCTTTGTGGAGGCGATGGGCGGTTCTGGACGCAGATGGCGCTGTTGAGCATATATTTTGTTTCAGTCCCGTTTCCCTCCATGGTTTCTCCTCTCTCCGACTAACTTAGCGTTTGGCTCAGTTCATTATACAGTCCTATATTCTCCCTCCATTAGGGCATCTCTGCCTTTGGACTGAAGATCCCACCAAAACCCAAGAGAGAAAAGTTTAACTTTCATAGGGCAAGATGGACATGAAAAAGAGGATCCACTTGGAGCTAAGAAACAGGACACCGTTTGATGTGAGTCGTGCTTTTTAAAACCAACCCTTAGTTTTCTGGCTAGCCTTGCTAGCCAGCTTGCTACTTTTTTGCTTTGCGAGTGACCTGTGTGGCTAACGTAATGGTGACCACATGGGCTTTAGATTATGTTTCTCGTTTATAATAGGGCGGAAAACACTCGCACAACAAGCTTAATTCTGTATACAGTTCTGGATTGGGCGTATAGGGGCAACGAGACGAGAAAAGCTATATTCAATCGTTACTTTGAAACGGCGATTCCTCAGCTTGCTGGCATTATTGCAGTGCTTTAACCGTTTCGCAGCCTCTTTGGTCAGTGGTGCACACACGATTCAGCTCGACTCCACCGTTGTAGCACAATTAGTAAACTTCTTTTTACGCTGATTTATTGGGAAATATCCCCCCTGCGCCGCGTTTGGCATTCACAGAGTGGTATATTTTATACAGACCTTGGAAGCCATGTTTGCTGCTAGCATAACTGCTAAAATGGGGCGCTTTTATTAGAAATGCTCTTTACAACTCCAAGGCGTTCGTGCAAAAATTGAGTTTTGGTAACATGTAACGTTAGTTGAATGGGCCACCGCCGATCACGAGTAATGCCTTGAAATTTCTGTAGAGTACGTTAACGTTGATATCAAATGGCCAGATTCAGCAGCGACAACAAAAAACAGTCACTTGATTCACGAGTCATCCATACCATTACCATTTAACGTTAAGCAACTGTTACTCTTACCGTAGCCGGTTAAGATTTACAAAAAACATACGGAAAAAGCCATCTGATCCAGTGATCGTGGTGTGTTTTAAAGCCACGTTTGAAGCTGTTGCGATTAGTAAGTTTTTAAAGGGAGTGTGCAGCAGTTATTTCCCTAAAATAGCTTGCACACATGTGTAGCAGTAACGCTGCCTTTTCATATCGTTGCATCCACTCGTCTAAACATTTCATACTTATTTAATGAAGTCTGGTGATCAGATGATTCCGAGTCAGAATAATTCAGACAGCAGCAGCCCCCTAACTTAATATTTTTGTTCCCGCTCCCGCCATATTACCCCCTTCGTTACGCTGGCCAAAGGCAGCAAAATGCATCCAATTGTACTCTTAAAAACACTGAACACAACGATTCTATCTGTCAGATTTTGCCAATAAGGCTAAACTTGACGTTTGCAACTAAACTGGTCGTTTTGCTGGCCAGCAGCCTCAGTAACGGAGTCAGCCTGCTTGAATGACACGGAGATCCGGTGCACCGCGCTTGATGCGTGGGCAGCCAAAAACTCGGCAGTCGGCGTTTCCTCTCGACCCATGCACGAAATAAAACTAAATTAACACTGGAAAAACAACTTAAGTAACCTCTAAGTATCGATGATTACTCTTTCTAAACAGCACTTAATGCCTTTTAAGTGTCCAGAGAACTGCATACTGTATCTCAGGAATCGCCATGTTGTCATTCTGTCGTCTTTGAAGCTCTGGGAGAAAGGAACTGTCTCCATCTTTGTTTTTACTAAATTTCCGTTCTCAATATATTTCCTTCGCCACTTCGACCTGAAAACGATGCGGTACCCTCTAACAAACTGGCAATATCGTTCGCTCGCTCGACGACAAAGAATATTCCACTTCCCCAATGAAAGCTGGTTTTACAAAAAAAAAGAAAATCTTTACTAAGGGTGTATTCGCAATCCTTTCCGTTGCTGTTGGGTTGGCTAATGGCGGGCAGACAGACCTCTCTAGCTGCTCCTCTACTGCACGGCAGCGTTTAAAAGGGGCAATGGCTAGCCTGTAGCAAGCTAGCTCACAAAAATCATTGCATTTGTCATTAGTGACTGCATCAGCAGGCCATGGGAAGCTACTGCTTTGCTCTTCCTCGTTTCAAAGAAATCATTTCACTAACTGTTGGGTCCGGAAAATTGGGCACACAGCGGCTGAAAGTCATTTTAGACAGAGACACAGTGTCCATTTTGGCGTTTTACTTGAGAAATCGTGATATTTGACGTTTGACTGCAACTTTTTTTGCAACGTTTTTGTGTAACTGAATTGCGCAACCAGTGTTAGCTTGAACTGAGTCAAACTAACTCCGCCTTCAGACTTGTTTTTCTTACATTTTACAGCAACTACAAAAAAGACTTTCAATTATTTTACATAAAGGAAAGGGACATTTTGCTGAACGCCATCATCCCCCAAATAAACACGTTGTAATGATGTCGTTTGCCAGCTTGTTGTCTTGAAATTCAGTGTACAATAATCACATTGATTTCTTTTTTTGAGGGAATCAAAAAATATTTTTGCAATTTTATAAATATTATTTGTCTTAGAGTAATTGTAATTGTGGCTCAGCATATTTCAAATAAATGCATACAACAGTGTTGCTCAAGTGGTTTTTTTAATGTTATCTCACTCTTCTACATTTTTTAGGTACGAGAACTTGTCCTCGATAATTGTCGATCGGTTGATGGAAAAATCGAAGGCCTTACACCTGAGTTTGTCAACCTCGAGTTTCTCAGTTTGATAAACGTTGGTTTAATCACAGCCTCCAATCTGCCTAAACTAGGAAAACTCAGAAAGGTAAAAATCATATTCTCCCCCCCCATACCTTGTTGTAAAAGCAGAATTGTGAAAAATGCGCACAGGTATAATATTTCTTTGTGCTGTCCCTTAGCTGGAGTTGAGTGACAACAGAATCAGTGGCGGCCTTGATGTTTTAGCAGAGAAACTACCCAACCTCACACATCTAAACCTGAGTGGCAACAAATTGAAAGACATCAGCACTTTGGAACCATTGGTATGCAGTCACTACACATATGCACTCACTGGTATATCCATCTGAACGCAGACATTGTGCTTTATGTTGTTTTGTCTCATGTTCTAAAAGAGCTCAATAGGGTGAATAAGTCAAGAAACTTGCAATAGCTGTACAAACTGTTGTTGTGAACAGGGCTGTATTGATGTAAACGTGGTTTCAGATGATTAGCTGTGCTCAACCCACTGCTTACAAATTGTATATACATTTATCATTTTCAGCACAGCTCTCTACAGATTTGGATATTAATTTTTAAACAATCTGTTGTTACAGTTCATCATTTACTGGAATGGTCCCTTAAGAAAGTTCAGCAAGCTCCTGCTTAACAGTAGCACATGTAGAAACTATCTAACTACTCATGATTTTCCTATAATAATTTTGAGCACATAAGAACAAAACGTTGTGTGAAACTTTTGCACAAACTGCGATATAAGAAATTTAAGTGTACACACTCAAACTTTCTTCATAAAATAAAAACATAATTTAAAAAAAAGCTTTTTTCTTATCTGGGACCTTTCATAAATTAAAGTATTTTAATGAATTGTCCAAAACATCTTCTGAGTCTAGCATTGCCAAAAAGTAGTTCTGCCGACAATCCCCAATGCAACCAGAGATTTAAAAGAGATAAATCCTGTTTAAATGGCTTAGCAAAATAGCTACCTGTTATTCCAGTACATATAACCCAACTTTGGCATGCAGTATCCTTAAAAAAAGACATGAGAGGAGTTCAGCACAAGTTTCTCACCACTGTACTCTACTGCATCTGATCAATAGAAAAAGCTGGATAACCTGAAGAGTTTGGACTTGTTCAACTGTGAAGTGACAAACCTGAATGACTACAGAGAGAGTGTGTTCAAGCTGTTGCCTCAGCTCACTTACCTGGATGGTTATGACATCGAAGACAGGGAAGCCTCTGACTCTGATGGCGAGGTGGACGGAGACGGCGTAGATGATGATGAAGATGAGGGTAAGATTTTCTTCCAGTATCTAAAAGATATATTGTCTGGCTTCTTGCAGATCACAATCACTGATGTTAAGTATGATAATAATGTACTGCTAAATAAAATGAGAATACAATTAAACCTTCAGTGGCTGCGTCCATGAACTTTTGCTTTAACTTCAAAAAGTTTATTTTCCCATGCCTCTCACTTTGAACGTTTATAATGGACTTTGATTAAAGGATGACTCCACGTTGTTTGTAATTGACTTGTTGTCACTTTAATATTGCAGAGGGAGAGGAGGAGGAAGATGAGGACGGAGAGGAGGAGGACTTTGATGAGGAGGAGGATGATGAGGAAGATGAAGAGGAGGTAGAAGGAGAAGAAGATGATGATGAGGTCAGCGGAGAAGATGAGGTAATATATAAAACATGGCAGGAATTTTTTTCCCTACATATACATTCCCTTACACAGAGTCCAGGTGCAATATTTCTCTTTTAACATAAGCATTTTTTTTTACCAAGGAGGAAGATTTTGGTCAGGATGGGGAAGTGGATGAAGAAGATGAGGATGAAGATGAAGATGAAGACGGTATGTACCAATTTCTTAGTTTAATTGGGGTGAATTAACATTAAGATTAATTAAACATTAAATCAAATCCTAAGCACCAAAAAATATTTAACTCCAGTAAACTGCTACTGTAGCTCCATCACAACACTACATCAGTCTCTTTTTACATTAAAACTTAAAAACAAACAAACAAATAAACAAAGAAAGCAAAATACAACCTTTTTAGACCTTAAATCATAATTAAGGGCTTTTCTTGGCTCTAGGGGGAGTTTTAAGATTTTGTCAGAACCTCTTAATTTTTCCTAATAAAAAAAGTCCCAGAATTGCTGATGTATTGAACTCTGTTAACTTGGAGAGCAATCCATTGATTGGCAAAATAAAAAGATCGAGCATAGAATTTCATAACAAAAAAGGTGCATTTACTTCTAAGTCACTCCTTAAGATGTAAGTCCAAATTCTTTCTGTGAATTCAGCACAAACCTTCCTCCCATCAGCTTCCTGATTATTGGTACTCATAACTTTTAAAAGTGAGAGTGCAGACTGATTATAAAGCCATATTTCCAAAAAGGTGGGTACGCTGTGTAAAAGGTAAATAAAAACAGAATGTAATCATTTGCAAATGAACTGTTTATATACAGCAGTTTGACTAAGTGTTCCTGAGCCCATGAGCAAATATGATTGTATTTTCCATAGTGGTGAACCACTTTGAAACAACTTTGCTTGTAAACTGCTGAGCCTTTTGAGGACACCTCTTTCAAACACAATCATAGTACAGACACTTGTTACAACGAACGAAACTGTTTACCTGTGGAATGCTCACAACAGGTATTTTAAGAGCATAACACAACTTTCACAGTCTTTTGTTGGGTAAGTCCTCCAACTTGTTTTAAAAATGTTACTGGCATCAGATTCAGAATAAACAATTTTATAGAAATCAACAATGGGACGAGGTTAATTAGTACATTATTTGTCTTTGTGTTATTTTCAATTGAGTTTTTGTCAAGAAGGATTTGCAAATTATCATTCTGTTTTATTTATGTTTTACACAGCATCCAAATGTTTTTTTTGTATTCAGGGGTTGTACACACTACATAGTATCATATTGCCTTTTGTGTTAGCGTGTGTGTGGGCAAAGGTTAGTGTTCAGATGTACCTAGACTGCAGCTGGCTGAAAAGAAGTTAAGCTTTATTTGCAAAAAAAGCTGCAGATTTCATTAAAGGACAAGTGTACACAATGTTGAATACATGTTCATTTATCTTGTTAAGTTGACTAGATAATGAGGGAGTGTGTAAAAATCTGATATCAAAAATAATATGACAACTGCTGGTGGTTCTGTTTATAGTGGTAGCTTAATACAGGAGAGTTCAGAGAGTTCACAGGGCCATTTCAAGTGCCTGTTAGTGACTACTCATTACTGTCCATCTATTATTTGACTTAAAATAAGACACTATCCTCAGCCAGTTGTACATACATTATATATATATATATATATATATATAAAAAGAATTGTGTATGGGTAAAAATGACAATTTTGTGATTGTAAAATAGGAGAGAAGGGCTGGTTAAAAATGGAAAAATATTAGTATTAAAATACTTACCCCTAGGTGTTAATTTTAGTAGCAAATTGTGTAACATTATAGTATGCAGGGATCGCAAAAAAATCATACTGACCATTTACAAATATCACCTTCACTAACCTACAATCATACTAATAATGCTGAATTAATCAAATTGTTTATTATTACACTACATTAATGTTAAAACGCTGAGATGTTTCTAAAATATGGGACGCGCACAAACTGTGTTACATCATGTTATTCCTGTGTTTCTACTGAGGATGGTTGGTTTGGTGCCTGTAGGTGGAACATTTTTGTTGTGTTTCCTGTTTTGCTAAGACTGGAGTTTCATGGTCCTGTACCCTTGACACACCACATGACGCAGATTTCTCTTTGCCCCCAGAAGCAGAGACTGGCAAAGGCGAGAAGAGAAAGCGAGACCCAGAAGATGAGGACGACGATGATGACGATGAAGACGATGATTAAGAGCAAGACTGAAAACGAGAGCCTATCGAGTTACCCTTCCTCCCCAACAAACCCGAACGTCCGCCCTCCTACAATCCGCACCGCCTTTGTAAACCACGTCTACCCCCCCAGCTCTGAGCTCTTTTTATGGGGCAAGACTGTACTGGATGGGTGGGCCAAGTGGAGCTGCCCCACCCTTTTTTTCTCCCCTTCTCCCCTCCCCATGGAACTGAGAGCCACCCAACACCTTCCACCTCACCCACCCCAAGGCCCAGAGGTTCTCAGGCAGCCCAGCACTCAGCATTCCACAATTTCACTGTCGATCCCTCTTTATGTATTCCCGTGTGAGGACTTTGGGACTGGTATCTAGTTTTGGGTCTGTGCTTTTAATATTTTGTTGGATGAATTATTTTTTGTTGTTGGGTTTATTATTTCTCATTTTTTGTCTTTTTTTTCTGATCCTTATTTTTCCCAATAAAATTATTGCTATAGCAGCTGTGCAACCAGCGAGCCATGATTTTTAGTGTGGCCGCCTGTTGCACAAATCAAGGTTGTAGCTACATTTTTACTTTCTGTATGACAAAAAAAAAAAAAAAAAAAAACTTTGTAAATAAAATGTTAACATTTTGTGCTCTCTCTTGTTCTGCCAGGCTTTTCTAGTGTACCAAAAAATTTACTTAAAAGGATAAAACGATGGCCAAGTAATCTTTTTTCTACCACACCTGCTATCATGCTAGCATCATGTCCTCTGCACTCATGGTGAATGTAGAGAGTCCGTGGAAAATGCCCTGTTCTTTAAAGACATGTTAGGATTTAAAAAGAAAAAAAAAACAATTGACAATGAGATTCCTGCAACCCTACTCTTTAAATAGAAGTAATTTTTGGTTGCAGTATTCATTTCTCCTCTTCATACACACCAACTTTACCTGTAGCTTATGCTGTGGGAGGAAAGTCTATAACAGTTCAGTCAAGCAAAACATTTTTAAGGTTTGCTCTTTTAGAATAAAATTCTCTCTGGTAAAGACCAACTTTCGAGCATTCCTATTTGATTTGGCACACCATTCAAATGGATTAGCATGCCGAAGACTCATATTTGGTTTTAGCAAAATGCATTTTTAAGAAAAGAACCAGGACTGTAGTCTTTGTCCCCCATATTTAATAATGTATGAATGGTTCATTTCGCACAGAAAAGCCACTTTTGGCTCAACTAAGCTCTCGAGAGCAAATCTGGAACCCCTCATTTCAGGCTGCAAATGTCTGTGAGCATTCAAATATTTCCTGATTGTATTATATGAATAACACAAAGCAATAACTTTTGAAACTCATGAGGATTTGACAATTAAGGTTAACATTTCAGTACCCTGAATTTACAATCTGATTCCCAAAGAGGGGTTCAGGGATGCCCAAGGGTGACGTAATTTTTTTCTCCCTGTTCACTGTCCAATTTGTTTGAAATTAGAGGTCCCAGATTTGAGAACCACTGGTGTATAGCACCTTCTGTGGGAAACGTAATTCTTCACTTTACAGAAATGGTGTTACCTGAGATTAGTAGTACTGGTTGCCTTTACTTATAAAATTAGCCGAGCAATAGCAACTAAAGTGCATTACTGTGCCTTTGAGAAACAATAATTTGCTTTTAAAACAATTTATGGCTGCTGATCTTCTTCAGGCTGCTGCTGATTCTTTTAGAGTCCATGTTTGAACTTTAAACACGAGCCAGGCAATCATCTACGGAAGAGAAATACTGGCCGTCTGCATGTTGCAGCCTTAGAGATTCCACATAGTCAACAGTTAACAGGGGATGCTACAGGACCTGAAAGAAACACTGTTGTTTTTGCAACGATAATGGCTAACTCTGCTCAAATATTGTAATTTTGCAGTTGAGTGAATTTAATTTTTTTTTTTTTAACTTCAATTTATTACACTGGGATGATATTCTGCTCTGTAAAGGAATTGACACATTGGATTTTCCCCAAAAATGTAAATACTTTCTATGTGATTATTTTTTTTACACATTTTAGTGTTTGAAGAAATCAGATTTAATATTTTTTGTTGTTACTAAATACATAGAGATTATTTAAAGACATCACAATAATTGCACTATAGTGCAGCCACAGTGATGAACTCAGCAACAAATGTTAAAAGAGATGGTCAGACATGCTTAGACAGTGGATATTACAGTCTACTCTGAAGCTTTATTACTGTCCCAGTATATTATCTAATTACATAGGTCTCTGGAATGGATCGATATTGATGTTCTCACGTTTTTTTTGTGAGCACTTGTTATTGGCCACATTCATAATAGAGCAATAGAATAATGATCATCTATTACAAGTTTTACTGCAGGAAAGCAATCATCACTTTACCACAATACTGTGATGATTCATTCATAAGATTACTTGCCAAACAGCAAGAAAAAGATTTAGAGAGAAACAACTTTTCTTTTCAACTCCACACTGCTTATTGACTATTATTCATACTTATGTATGGTACCTAAATTGAAATCATGCTCTCTATTTGCTAAAGCACAAGTAAGCCATTGATTGATTCAAGGCTGAACACCATAATACCTCTAAATATGAGTCGTTGATCTTGCTGGCAGTACTTGTTTTGTGGTTTTGAGTTCTAGCTTATGAAAAGTTAAAATTTTCACCATAAAACACATCTGTAACTTGATTTAATACAATCAGATGTTTTCCTCTCCTGCCTTGATTGGCCTGATATGACAGGGGTTTACTTGGATCTCAGTTAGATAAAAATAATACAATAACATATGGATTAATGCCAAAAATCTAAACTATGTTGTAAAATGTTGTCTGGTTAATTGATTCTAAATTTGTTTAGACATTTTTCTTAACTGAAAAACCTGGCAGTAACTGCATCAAAACTGCCCCAACAGTAAATGTTTGCCCTCTAGAAAAAAAAAAATTCAACTGACAATTTCACAGGCCTGGAAAATACAAACAAAACATAGAAGGAAGTATTCACATGAAACAAGTTTGATACAGGTTTAAATGCTAAATGTAGGTTATCATGAACATCTTGCTTGTGCAACCGATTAGCAGTGTCACTGGGGGGATCGTGGCTAACATTTTAGGCCTAAAATAAGCCTGTCTTTGTTTTTGTCAAACTGCCTAACATTAGACTACTTTCAGAGTAAAATTAGACCGGCCTCACACCAAGAAACTAGCCTGAAATATCTTTGTGAAACTGGTCCAAGTATCTTCTCCTTTTGTGCCACTGTTTTACTATTTCAGCAAAAGTTACATAGTCTCACTATGTAACTTTTATGTAACTTGTGCAACACTGGTGCCCTTTTAACAACATAAATCAACAGTAACTATACTGAAGCGCTTAAACACACACACCCATGATCCACCCACTGTTTACACTTGGGTGCCTGATTAAACTCAACCACGTTAGGATGTAAAGACTGTTTGATTGTTAGTCAGAGTAAATGGAAAACACCTGTGTGATTTTTCAATAATCTGACATTTTATTACAGACATTTAGTTTCTGTGTGTCCACTGTCTTTATCTGTGTTTGTTGACAGCAGCAGCCTCCGGTTGTTTGATGTAGTATAATGGCAGCTCCTGGCTAACACTGGCTAACTAACTGGCTAAATTAGCAGTTGTTCATCTCACTCTTTCAAAAGCTGGTGGTGCATTACTGAAAGTTTAGAGGGTAGTCACTTCTGTTGTAAGAAGTCACCTTATGAAATAAAATTTAGCATTACAATGTAAATCATCTAGAATCAACTAAAAATTATGACCACAAAAACATTTTTTAATGAAAATCAATAGGGAAATAACATAATAATATGTTAAGCTTTAATGATTTCTTTAATTATATCACAAGTTGGTAGATTTATATATTTTTAACAATTTATTCATAGGATTATTGATGCCTTTTTTATCCTAAGCTCAACAAATAGGGGTTATGAGCAGAACATTGACAGTTTCAGTCACTATGAAACTCTGCTGAACAAATGAGCCCAAGAAAAGTAGCCAGTGTTATTTAGCTGGAGATATGCATTATTTATCTGCGGCATTAACTGCATCCAGCATGAAATTCTCAAGATTACCAGTGATTGTTCTTTTAATGCACAACTTTTGGCAGACACTTCTCCTTCTTCACTTGCATAATGAGAGGCAGAAATAGTATATATACAAATAGATTTTTTTTTTAAGATGGAGTAAAATCACTTTTAATAAACTCTTTGGGTAAAACAGACATGATGAACCGGGTTGAAAAGGCTCTGTGACAGAAGAGAAGCGAATGGAAGTACAACCTGTCACCTTAAACTGACGTGTTGCAAACAAACATCCAAACCAGCCTGTGAGCAAGTCAACTGACCATCTGTAAAAACTGCAGCACGCGGTGGGAATGCGTTGAGACTTGTCCACCAGCAGAGCGGCCGGGCGTTGCTGTTCCTGGACAAAAGTCAGCCAGAAATGAAGCTGTGCTAGAACTGTCCTGCCAGAGGTCAAAAGGTTCACAATTGTGTAGAGGCCAGTGTGTCTTTATGTGTGCAGTTTGGTGTGGCAGTTTCCATGTGTTACATCTTTGAAAAGTGGCCATTATCTAGAAAATCATTATGGTGCTTGTGCCTCTGACTACACACTGTAAATACAGGCATGCATGGTATTTCGTGAATGGTTTTCTTAGGCTCAACAACAACATTGTTTGTGTTGCCTGATGTCTGCAAGTGGTTTAGTGACATCTACGCATATTTACATGCCAATAAGTGAAATGTTCCTCTCAAAATTGAGATGAGAAACAAGGGAATGTTTTCTTTTAGTTTGCTGGGGAAAAACACAGGTCAAAGTCGACTGTCTCAACTGCACTCTGGCAAAAACTATGAACACTATTCAGAAGTTCCCTGAGGGGAAACACAATGCTGTCATATGTCATTACAATGGACTTCACAAAATGTTCAGTGTAAATAAGAGTACATTTTACGGCTGTTCAGGTCTTTGAAGTTGATCACTACAGCTGAGCATTTAAAACAAAACACTGATGAGTTCCCTGTCAAAGCAAAATGTTTATATTTAGAGATGAAGAACTGTCCTTGTTTAAAGTTCACAGCTGTTCCACTAGCCTCATGTAATTTCACACAAAGGGTTTCTTTCAAAGCTGAAATATCATACTGGAGATCTCTGTCCATTTTTCTAAACAAAAACAAATGTCTACTCACCCATATGAGGACTTCACACCCCCTAAAACAGACTTTTGAAACAGCAGCTGACAAAATCAAACTCTACTTAAAGTTAGCTTACTCACAAACTTCCAGAACAAGTGAGTAAGTGATCTCAAGTAAATCTAGTTTTTGTTTGTTGGTTTATTTGTTTGTTTGTTTATCAATTTCAGGTCCCTTGTGTGAGTGAGTAGTATGAATAAAATCCGTAATTTTATACAATTTTATGATTTCATAGAAATTTATACCATGATCTATTATATTAACTTGAACTCTGTAAATAAATCTGGTGGGAAAGACCGATCTCTAATAGATTTTAAATAACTGACTGACAAGTACTTGCCATAACATAGCCGACATAGCAAAAGTATAATTACTGACAGAACAATTTCTATCATTACCCAATATAACTCATCGTATCTACGACCCTAACTCAATGCAATCAGTCACTGGAGCTATGAGATACTGAGAACTGACTATCCACTACAGTGGTGGATACCCCTTTAGTTTAAAATACAAACAGAAACTCCAGTGTTGTGTCTCAGGATTTTAACAGAACAATTAAAAAAAAAAAGATCCCCTTCTTGAGGAAAATACATTCAGAATTAAAAGCTAGCGAATCACAAGCTAACCCAGACGTGGTTGATCAGTGCTCCGGCCCCATAATGGCTTTAAACTGTTTTTTTTCACAGTGACTCCACATCAGGAAAAGCAAACAGGCTTTTTTTGTCCTTTATAAACAGTTTGTGAGCCGTATTCTCCAAAAATTACAATCGGAATTCAAGTACTCGATTATATGGTATTTTCTTTGACTGTATTATTAAAAATAAATATAAAAATTGAGATCAAAACTGCTACATGGCATCAGTTGCAGATTTGGCTTACACAGTAGCTGCTGTAAAACGGATTGAGTATTTTTCACCAATTTTCCAGTCATTCAAAAACAAAACAAAAGCAGCTCAGTGAAACACAAGAACAGAGCGGGGACCATAATATTTAGATTATTCTCATTCAAGCACGCATACATTGAGCACCACAGGCATCTCCACTTACAGTAGTTTAAATATTGGGGGGGAAAAACAATCACCAAGCATAAAAAATAAATTCAGCATTATCTTACAATCACACAGGATGTCTAGGCCTACCCTGCAACAACTTTCAAACAACACGCAGACAGCCACACCATTCAGTCAAGGCAGGCACAAACATCCTTTATCTCTCTGCTACAAAGTGAATAAAAAAGCTAAAAATTCCAATAAACTTGCATAGCAGTGAAGCATACAAAAGAAACATGGTAAAGTTCAACAGGTGCAGAGTTTTAAAACATGTCAAAACATGGGTAAGACTCAGTGTTTAAGTGTATGTACATTAACAAAGAATATGTGCACCCTGTGCCACATTGACAGAACAACAGATTTAAAGAAAACATACATTTGAGGTTTCAATCACCCCTGTGCAGTGAGTAATGGGGGCTCTTTAAAGGATTTAAGAGGTGAGAAAGTAAGGAAGAGATAAGAGGTGAGTCAGGAAGAAGAGTGAGGTGGTTTTGAAATGGGATTTGTACAGTAATGCATGTGTTCCCGAGGGGAGGTGATGGGGACTCCGTGAGTCAGGTAAGTCTTAAAGTGAGCTCTGAGACTGGGAGTTTTTGATGTTCTTAATCTCCAGCTCCAGCTGTGTGATGTGCACGTCCCTCTGGTTGAGGAGCTACCTCAACCTCCGGATTTCCTCCTGCTGCTTGTGGAACTTGAGACGCAGCTGTGGACAAAGCACAAAAAATGATATATTGGAATATATAGAGTGTGTAATTTTTATTAAAAGGAAGGAGACTTTTTTTGTTATTGCCACTTTTAATGCTAAGCTTGGTTAAGACACTAAAATCTCTATAAAAAGTGTCCTCCAACTGTCCAGCTGCCACGATCTAGATACAGACATTCCTCTTTGACATTTGTTTATTATTACCAACAATAACAAAACGATAGATTATCACCAGTCTTAGCATTAAAGCTTTGTGAGCAGCAATAGGTAAGATTGGGACTACTTTTTGCCCTGGATTTTGCCTCTCAGGCCACCTAAAGGCTTCTTAAATATGTGATAGATGCCTTGTTGGCTGTTCGCAGCCTAACAAGACTCCAAAATATTACTCGCCATCAGCTGAATCAAACAGGTGACTCCATTTGGTTTCGTTTTTAATTTAGCTCAAAGTTTTGTTATGCTCTGTTCATATTAACTAAACTTTGTGATTTTGATTTTGTGATTTTTTAAGATTTACCGCCTCAACAAAGCAGGAACAGAATTTTCTGTTGAACTCACGGGTCCTACGGATAGTGACAACAAATTCATTCAGTACCTCATTCTCTGTCCGAGGGGGAGAGCAAAGTGCGAGGTCTTCTCCGTTGCTGACGGGCGTCCGACTCCTGTCGTCCGCTGTCTGGCTGCTGTCCTCCTTGTGGGCTTTGGTTCCCAGTTGGTCCTGAATGTACGCCAGCTTGAGCATGCCCGGTCTGCTGTGAGACCTGCGAGTGTCCAGTGAGTTTCCTATCCCTTTGTTCATCTCTGGATACAACTCTTCCACTTGACTCCCAGGCTTCAGAGACATCAGCACAGGGCCTAAAATACAAAGGTTATAAACTCAACTCTGACAGTATATTAAATAGTACAAACAGTCCATCTGTGATCAGCTTTACCAAGTTTGCTGAAGTACTTTTATTTTAATTAAAAAAGTTTCACTTTTAAGAAGTAAAATAATGTTTCCACCACTGATATGGATATACCAATAACTTAAATACTGTAGAACTAATTTAGTGGAAAAAAAGTTTAGGATAATAGACTTGAAGTATGCAGAGAAAAGGGTTAGTCTGAAATGAACTCAGAGTTTAGTAAATTAATGTGATTAGGGCGGGACAATCATTTGATATTCTCATATATTAACCACAAGATTAAACTGTTGAAAACTGAAAAGTGAATTTTTTTTGTTTTGTTCATGAAGACTTTTGTTTAATATCACGCATAAAAGTGTAACAATTTAATGTCTCTAGTGTATTTTTTTTATGACATACAGTAATTTATATTTGCACAGACTTGCCTTATTAATATAAAGAAAAATACTTGTCAACATCTTGATCTTGATCTCATAGTGTAAACACCAACATCCCTTCGGTTATTTTTATTATTTTAAGGTATTTGTAACCTAAATGTTACTTTGTTTAAAGTAGTCTACCACCATCTTACAGCAGGCACTAAGAGAAGACCAGTTAATCCCCCAGCCCCTCACTAATATATATAAATATCTCTCTCTCTCACACACACACACACACACATTAATTTGACCTTTATCAATGCCACTGAGCCACTCCTCTGCAGTCAAAGCAGGCTTGTTACCAGCCGTCATTGGGTAGATGTCCTCTTGGTATGATTCCGACTGGAAACATAAACACAGCACATTCAGGCAGAAGTACACATAACGAGTTAGGTCTCTCTAAAATTGGATGCTTTTCTTTCATATTTCCTGGAGTAGAAGCACTCTCACCCTGCGGGGTACGATCATGGAAAGAGGCTCAATGAGACTCTTAATTGTCACCAGCTTGTAGAACCTGAACACCTCACAGGAGCTCACATCTAGACCTCTCTTTGGCATCACACCTGGGAAGAGTCACACAGATCGAGACAGTTTTTCTCTGTTACGCAGGAAACATACCTTTTGTGCTGCACCACTGTCCTCAACTATTCTTACATCATCTTAATATGTGTTGTTTAGATTAAATTACGAGCACTGTACATTAGAGGTATGCTGATTAAATTTGCAATATGAAAAGTAAATTTAAACACAATACAACAAGTGCACATCAAATATATGTTTGTACTGCAGTGAAAAAATTCATAGGTGCCACTGTAGAGCAGTATGATGCAGGAACAGTACTGAGCTCAGTACAGGTTCAGGACAATGTGCAGTAAACTTTTTAACAACCTTTAACATGAGCCTAACCCTAACCCAATCCAAATCCCAAATACATTTTTCAATATTTTATTGTGTTTTAGGCTTTCAGACTGAGATACTGTATTCTATAAGTTTGGGTTGTATACTAAAATCTATTATTTGTACAAAAGGAAGTGGTTCTCTTCTACTGTATATCTGTACAGATATATATAATATATATACATATAACACATACTGGTGTAAATTTTCATAACACTAAAAGTATTACATAGTGCTAGTAACAGTAAGAACATTATATCACAGTTGTATCTTTTAAAAGTAAAGACCTGATTTTTTCGAAAAGCCATTATTAATGAATTGACAGTATCTTTAAATGGTTTCCAAAGATCATTTATTTAAAACTTTCCTTGTCTTGACTTTAAAATCTGAAACATGAGTGCATGTCAGTCGGCCTGCTGGCTTCAGCTTATGCCGCATGTCTCTTCACATGATCAACGACTATGCTTTCTTCAGTTGGTTTGGCTATTCAAATATTGTAGGCTTATTTGCACAGCAGCTTTGCTTACAGGTGCAAGAGAGTCAGCACGACCAGAGGGCTGGTGGAGTGTCAGTAGAGCGATCAGCTGCCACATTTTATACACATTCAAGTAAGCAAACTGTTAAATAAAAACATCCAATATATAGGAGTTTGGATTAAAAGATAATAGCAGTGTGCAAGTGATATTCGAGATACTGTGTGTTTACTATATACTATATATACTATGTATACACTGTGTGTGTGTGTGTGTGTGTGTGTGTGTGTGTGTTTCTTACCCATTCCTTTCTGAGGTAGATGTGACCGGTATTCTGTCAGGTAGTGAATATATGGTTTTTCAGAGCTGATCTCATAGTATCTCATATTCCCGTCACCCTGAAAGGGAGGGATATTTTTAAAATTACTATGAAAGTAAGTATTTTATTTATGAATGTGATGGTTTGTTTGCCTTTAGAGACCCACCTTCCCAGCAATGTAGAGCATGTGTGTGTCAGGGTCATAGTAAGGAAAAAGGAGCCCTGACGAACTATCCAGGTTCTCTTGCAACAAAGGCACAGACAGATCGTCCTACAGACACACACAAGGATCAAAAAACAACGTTTAAGCTCCAGTAACGTGCAAAAACCCCTGATAGCAAAAACACTCATTTAAATCCACTTCTCGATAAGAAGCACTTTCCTGCGTTGAATTAAAAACATTAAGCACCCACTCCCTAATCCTGGCTTTGGTCATAATCTCCTACCCTCGATACACACTCACACTCCAACACACAATCTGACACTGACTTATTTTACAAGCAAACAGGTGTGACTGATCAGAGGACTTGGCAATGAAATAATCAAGAAAGTGTATCTTTGGCTCTGGTTGCAGCCAGTTAATTCTTCAGGTATACTGCTGCCCGGTTTAACTTGTCTACCCATATGTCCACTAGATGGCAGAGTTGTGTGAGAGACGGTCCACCATACTGGATGCAGGAGCAGCCATGAGATCATACACATACAGGATGGAAACAATTTTTGTGTACTGCATGCTTTTAGTATTTCATTTACTATTTTGGCATTTGTACTCTTTTAGTGCATCTTTATTGCTCTACAACAAAGTATTTAACTCCCATTAGACCATTTGGACTAAAAGCAGATGAACCAGTGAGTTTCTGAACACCATTCAAGTTTATTACTCACATGTGCAAAACATTCAACTTTTCTCACTTTATTTTATGCAACATTTTAGCACAAATTACAGCATATTTCCTCAAAGCGCTCATGACTTTGTGTGGCTAAAAACTGTGGTCAAATCTGCTTAAAATCATTTCAACCAATGTTAACTGATGGTGCTCAGTGCTAAAATGCAACATATGTATCCTTGTATCATTATTAACTCCGTATTAATGGCATTGTGCTTATTTCTGGGCCTTTACTCTTCGCTCAAAATATAAGTAACTTATGAATGTAAGTATAGCCTGTAGCCTGTATTGACTGCAAATTAAGCTGCCACAACAAGATACCTGATCATAGAAACAGCCCAGGTGACCAAATGATGTAAATGCATAGGTTCAATTTCTAGCATTTTCAGAGTGATCTCACAGTCCTTATCAGTGAATGAAGCTGGTTCATATGTAAGTCATCACATGACTTACAAGCATCACTCTTCAGTCACCTGTTAATAAGCAACTGTATGCGTCATCACAAAAGTGAACTTCTTGATGACCCACTCAGCTTGATTTAATGATTTGAAACAAGAAATATGGATTAAAGCAAAGAGAAAGCTAGTAAGCGGACACTTAAGTTAGTTTATTTGATCTAAAAACACTTGTTGTGCAGTCAGCTGTTCTGTTGTGACTCTCACCTGATCCCACAGGACCATCTGTCGATCATTCCAGCGTGAAGTGCCTGTTGTGAGAAGCAACTTCAGGTTACCAAGGATCAGCACCTTGCTGGCTTTGTGCGTCTTGCAGTTGGCTTCCTGCAAACATAGAACACAACATACATGAATCAAAGCGTTAAGCAAACTAAACATTTGATCTGAATAGGAAGAGACTTTTAAAAGTAGCATAAAAAGGCGTAGTCTGGCAATAACAGCTCAACACTACATCATTGTGATGTAATGTTCCTTATATATGCACGTGAGCTTGTTTGGCAGGCGGAGGTAGGGAGGCAGACTGATGTAAAGTGTGTGAGTCAGTGGTGGCTGGTGACCCAGAGGTCTGTGATGTTATGCTGTGGGCCTGCTCAGAGGTGTCAGTTTTGGCTGTGTGGTGCTGGATGAGTGCCTGGGCTGGGCTGGGAAGGGGAAAAGCAACAGGGAACTTCCACTGATGCAATATAAGCTGGGATGCTAATAAACTCTACCCTAACCCCCATTCATTAGAAATGTGTGACGGTGTATCCATCCGCAGACATCCCCCTTTTGTCTGTATTCTCATAAATTCTTGTTATTTGCTGTGTTTGGGACGATTTTTGGTCTCAGCCTATGAGCAGTGGGTGTGTGTTGCCCTGAGCCAATAACAGCGAGAGGGGTGTTAGGGTAAGTCTGTGAAAATGAAGGGACCAGGTCACATCACTGTCTCTGTCCTCCATGGATGTACAAAGAGCTGCAGGTCTGTGTCTGTTTGATTAAGGGTGGAGTTGAACTAAACACACACACACACACACACATACACAGAGCAGAGGGGGTGAAAGCAGACAAGTATGCACTAAAGTGTGCATTTCCAGCTGCAATTAAAGTTTGGAAAGCTGCATGTTCTTCAGGGTTGTGCAAATATGTGAGCATGTTTTTACTAGAATGTAACCCCCATGAGAAAATAACTTAAATTTTCTGGTTTGTTTGTTTTCTTGCATATGCTGCTCCCTCTCTTCTTTCACTCCAGCTCCACTGCTCTCTCTCTCTCTGTCTCTGTCTCTAGCTACTTGATCTGGGGAGGATCAAGTCAAAGGTTTAAATTGTGTGTTTACAAACAACTGACAAATAAAAATAGTATTTATTTAAAAAAAAAAAGAGGCATGTAAGTTTTACAGATTTTCACACAGATTTTTATGTCCATTTGAATTTACACAAGTTTCAGTCTTGTTCTTTAAGTAAGTTAGGCCCTTTTGTAAAGAGTGCTGAAAAAATGCTAAATGTAAAAGAATAATTGTGAGAAAATTCTGAAGAGAAAGCGGCAGAACATGATTAGTTTCTTCTTCACTTTCTGAACTCTTAAATCCTTTTAATATTTTTTTTTCAAATTTCATTTTCAACCTTTTAATATCAAAATTAAACACAATAATACATTTTATAGTAAAAAACAAAGAATAATAATAGCTCTGAGTCTATTTTTAGTGATTCACTAAATCCCCTTCAAAATAAGAGCACTTGAAGGGTCGTCTAAAAACAGATGAAGACACACAAACACACACACACACACACACACAAAGCATCACCTGCAGCAGGTTTCCTGAGCGTGGCTCCATGAATCGAATCTTCCTGTCCTTGCAGGTGGTGGCTAAGCGGCTGCCATCTGTGTTGAAAGACATGGAGAGGACGACGTCTGTGTGGTGGCTGATTGTCCGCACTGGGTTCTTTATCACCTGCTCTGGACAGTTCAGGTTCCAGATCATCACCTGCAGATGTCAAGGCACACACATCAATACACACACATGCACACAAATTCAACAACCAACCACCAGCTAGAAAAGAGGGAGATACAGTTTTAAATTCTGAATTGCTTTTACTGTTAAAGTAATGCCAGTTAGACAGATGCATGTTTGTGTGGGATTTATTAATGGATGACAGTTTTTTTGAAGATTCAGACTGATGGCAGGTTTAATCTTGCCAAATAAATGACATCCCAATAAAAAGTGTGAAATATTTTTGTTTTTTTAAGTCTCTTCCTTGTCCTCACATGACTTCATTCATTTCTCTGTATCAACAGCAGGGTTTGCTTGAAGTAAACTAGTTGTTATGGAGTGATGTCTGATCATGTCTGAAGGCAAACACGTTTGTAATCGTTTCCTCACTTAAAGGTAGGCTGAAAACTGGAAGCCATGCATCATACATATCGTAGATATCAGACTTTTGGACAATCCTCTCCCAAAGGCCTTCATGCTTTTTGCACTTGGTTGTAGATGTGAAAGGGGACAAAATATGTATAGAGTATTACAAAAGAGTGCTTGAGAGAAACTTTCAGACCCAGTTTATGTCGATTCATGAGGTGGCTGTGCTGTTGGATTGTCAGGTTTGTAAAATTACAACAATCTACAGATGCAGCAGCAGAAGAGACATTGATGACATAAATCTGACTTGGACTGAGCACATTTTTTAGGACTCTAAACCAGCAGTTTAAAGTGAAAATGATCTGATTTTGTACGCAATACTCCAAACTCAAATCTGTTTAGGCCAGAGCAGGAACTATGACTGCGTCACAGTGTAGCAGTAAGGGATCTAATAAATGACTTATTAATAAGAACTGTGCTGCAAACAGCTGTGACCTGTTTGGCTTCATTGTAAATGTAATACATAATTGTATATTCACAGTAAGCTTGAAGTCCTTAGCCTGAGGTTTCTTTATGGCTGTGTTAGGGTAAGTTTGCGTGAGAGCATTTGTTTGTGTTACCTGGTAGTCATAGGCTGTACTGAAGAGGATGTTGTTTGCAGTCGGGTGCCACTCAATGAGGTTCACTCTGCGGCTGTGACCCTGAAGCTCCTTCCATGGCACTGTAAGGGTCTTCAGTACACCATGAGGAGGGATGTCCCACACTTTCACCTGTAGACACACACACACACACACACACACAGTGGTGGAATTTAAGTACATTTACTAAAGTATTGTACTTCTGTATAAATTTTAAGTCCCACAAATTAATGACATCTGAAGTAATATTACTTTTTAAAGGTTTTGCATAC
>JAPZDV010000020.1:2522042-2551054 GCA_029814665.1 Acanthurus lineatus
TTCACCTGTAGACACACACACACACACACACAGGGTGGAATTTAAGTACATTTACTAAAGTACTATACTTACGTATAAATTTAAAGTCCTACAAATTTATGACATCTGAAGTAATATTACTTTTTAAAGGTTTTGCCTACAAAACATGTAAAAATGCAAAAGTAAAGCTTACACAATTAATGACAATATGATTTATATGGCAACAATACTGATTTTCAATAAATTATTAATGTTTTTGTTTTTTGATTGACAATTTTTTAATAAATATAATAAGTCATTTTTATCCAAACAAATTAATGGTTTCAGTTATACAAATATTTAGGGTTTTTTAGATGTATTTACAGTTTTGGACTCCAATTTGGACAAAAAAAAAGAAAGAAGGTTTTGCTTAAGGCTCTGGAATAATGATGACAGTGTTCATCACTATTTATAGGATTTTTACAAATCAAACAACAAAAAGCATGCACAAAAAGGTTAAGAATTAGGTCCACCTTAATCAGCTACAATAGTAAAACCTGCTTTTGTATTAATGCATGAGTAATAGTCTAAAAACATAATACTATAAGAGACACTCTTAATGAAAATATCCAGTATGTAAGATAATCCAGGGCTGATACTGATACTGGGAAACAGATAACACAGCCTTAGGACACACTTTTTAAAAATAGTCTTGGAAAAGAGGCAAAACCTGTTGTCTCTTCCTTTCTCTCTCTGTGTGCAGAGATTTGTTCTGAGCCTCTCAGCCAGGTCAGAGCTGAGGAATGTGTGGAATGACTTCTAGCTCTTCTTGAAGGCTAAATGGCAAGGCAATAAAATTATCTCCCTGCTGCTACATGCTCATATTCCAGAGAAAATGATAACAAGCTTGAAATGTACAAACCATGGTGTCCTCCGAGCAGGAAGCGATGCAGTAGTCATTGAAAGGATTCCACTTGATGTCTAACACGTTGCCTCCGTGCCCTGATACTCTGGGGTGGTGAGGGTCTATTTTACCTGTCTAAGAGACAAACAAACAAAAATGAAAAACTATTGCGACACAGAACATATGAAGTAAGTAATGCATATTAATAACTTATAGGATTTTTTTTCACATTTTAAGAAACATGCTCATGCATATACTTGTCAAGCAGGTTGACATTACTCTCATGTCTGTAAATATTCAGCTATAGCCAGCAGCCATTTAGCTTGACTTATTATAATGACTTAAAGCAGGGGGAAACAACCTGTCTGGTTCTGTCCAAAGGTAATAAAAACTGCCTGCCAGCTCAGCTAAAGCTCATTAATAATCGCTTTATATCTGCTTTGTTTAAGCTGCAGGAAAATAAAAACGACTGCCTTTTCACATTGCAGCTCTCTGACTGTCTAAGATCATGTCCTTAAAACCATTTAAGGCAGCAGTTTATCACTTCAAACATCCCCTGTCACATGGCGTATAGAAGTTCAATTAGTTTTTTAAAGAATAGTTTAGTGATTCAGAATTGCTCTCCAAGATTATTGCTACACTAAAAATTAACAGTTAAAAAAGTGCTCGGATCCAAAATGTAACTAACAGTTTGGTCGTAGGTTCATTTGTGTCACTGTAATAGGCTCCAAGGTTTCATTCAATGTTTCTTCACATATTCAGTAGAAATCCCCAAGACCTGTGAACTGCAAAACTGTAAAAATACTAATTAGTGCAGCTTTAGAGACTGACAGCCAAATACTGAGGCCACCTTTTAAGAATCTATAGAGGACATGTCAATCGGTGCAGGTTAGGACAAGTATCCCTGCTTGCAAGCACCAAAAGTCTTCTTGAGATTTACAGAGTGGTTCTCAAACTCTGGGGTGGGCCCTCTGGGGGGGACACAGAGCCACTGCAGACAGGGCGTTAATAACCAGGGGTAAAATATGGAATAAAACTCAGTTGAAGCAAAACGATTTTTGAAGGAAAATTAAGCAAACAAACATTTTCTGTTGCTCTCCTGCTGACCTTTGGTTCGCTAAAGTTTAACATGAATCCTTTTTTTAAGTTGCCTTCCCTATAATTTTTGAGGACTAAAAAGAAAATGTTGGGTGGGTTCTCAAACCAGAAAAAAGGTTTGAGAACCACTGCAAGAACTAGAAGCAACTCAAAAGTAAAGACAGAAGTACAAAAAATACATGTGAAACATGCCCATGTATTCAATGATCCTGCCATTAAGATTTTCTGCCTCAGCAGAACTGCTCATTACACTGTTTGTACAAACAGGACCTTCCTTAAACTGACTCACACACCTACAGGCCCTATTGCTGTGCAGGTAAGGTGTGTTTAGAGCATAAGAATGATGTAACTATTATCTGTCAGCAAACCTGACACACACACAGGTAAGTAGAACATAGCACTTCTGTTCTTGTATTTATGTCTGTTAACCACTTTCTCCATGGGACAATAGCTCATCTGTCAGTGCACACACACAGACGGGAGGTGAGGGCAGCAGAGGAGGAGGGGGGCTGAAGTTTCACCACCTCGAGACATTGAGAGGAGGGGTAGAAGGCGGTCAAAGGATGAGTTATGTCATTCCTAAGCTGCTATGCAATTCCTGTCCATGCCAGGAGAGCAGTGATAACTCACCAAGGCAATTTAAAAGATGGAGACAGAAGGTGAGAGGAAAAAAGGAAGGAGATGTGTTTATTTTCATAAAATGCTCCGTGTTCTGTGAAAATAACCAGTGAGAATGTAAATTTAACCTGCACAAAAGTGAGGAGGTGTGGCTGAGTTTATTTGAGGGATCAATGTTGTTTCTGATAACACCAGTGGGCATGCTAATATGCACAAATAATGTCTGAAAGAGTGCAAAAGAATTATGTTTGAGCTCAGTTTAGTGAGGAAGATTACACAGAATAATAAGGAAGAAAAAAAAAGATCACATGTGTGCTTGTATTGAATGAGCAGCCGGGGGTTTCCTGGTATTTAGTGATTTTTGTCCCCATTGCTGCAGTCTTTGTTATAATCTGAGACCAGATTTGTCTTTTGCAGTAGTTCTGTGTGTTAAGGAGAATAATGTCTTACATAAATAGAAAATAGAACTGAAAAATAAGTAATACACATTTATATTACTTAAGAGGAGAGACTTTTTGTTGATACAATAAGTCAACCACACAAGAACCTTGTTGAACAGTGTCAAACTCATCCATGCTAGCTGCTATTTTGTCACAATTTTCACTGATTTACTTACACTTTGAGTAAAATGCCATTTCCTAAAACTTATTTTGATTAGATGATTGTAAAAAAAAACTTGTTTAGGTAGAATTTAGGGCAGGATATAAAGTACAGCCTCAGTAAGAATGTAAAAGAAATTTCCTGACAAATTTTTCAAAACTGCATCTTTCAACTCAATGCAGTCTAGTACAACACACCACAAACTTAAACCTCAAACATACGTACCATAAATTACCACCTTTCTGACTGTCAACAAACCTGGAAATTTATAAATTTCTTAAAAATAGAATTCATGGCAGCATTGTTGCATTGGATTGCATTAAATTGTGGTGTACACAACATCAGAACTAATTACATCACTGCAAAAAGGAGCCTCAGATGCCTGGTGTCACACTATTCTCCTATTTTTTCTCAGCTTTTTAAGTGAAGTGATATATATTCCTCTTTATAAACTGATATAAGTCTGTGAAACCAGCCGTGAGGTTGAAATACTCACATGATGGATAGACAGGACCAGGAAGGCCCCTCCCCCGGCACACTCTGTGATGACTGCCAGGAAACGTGGGTTGACAGCACAGAAGCTGTTGTCCTGGACGCTGCGTGTGATTGGCACGCCATCATAGCAGCTCTCCTTGGCAGCGGCCTTACCAAACACGTGGCGGAACTTGGAGCTGCGGTACTGAGGACGCCATGTCATCTGAGAGAGGACAGGAAAGTGGAGGTCAGTCAAGGAGAATCATCTCTCACAGTTGTCATGCTGGGGCTTTTTATAATCCTGTTCTTTATCACTGGCAGCAGTAATGGCAGACGTGATCGATTTTGCAAAACGAGCAGCATTCACTCTGAAACACTGGAACCTACTGATGAGACAGTGAACTGGCCACCTACACCAAAAAACACCAGGACACACTACTTTGTTTAAGCACTACTAAGAAGCTTTCTTTTTGTGGACTTATGATCAAGAAAGATGGCCATGACAGTGAAGACTTTTGTGCATTTTGAATAAGTGTGCTTTAATGCTGTTGGACATCTGTTTTAGTTCTTATGGACAGTGTTTGCCCATCAAGACCTTTGTGTTCCATTTGTGTTCTTGAGATTAAAGGAGCACTTCCTCCATGATAAATGTATTTACTGAAACCTGTTTGTTGTTAGACACAATTAAATTTAACATATATTTAATAAATAAATTAATAAATAAATAAATAACTCAAGCAGTACCAGAACAAATAACAAAATACAATTTAAGTGAGTGTAGTATTAATGGATCATTATAACACAAAATAAAAGTGGGAGAGGTCCTAAATAGCTTTATTTCAGTTGCTCAGGATTTTGTCAGATTACTCAGAGATCTATACAGAACTAAGTCATTTAATCAACACACTGTTCACAGTTTTTTGAGCTTTTTTACTGATAGGACTGGGGAAATTCCTGATGTGAAGCTTACATTATTCATCTTTCTATACAAAAGGTTTGGTCCACTAGTAATATGCATGTTAGAGTAATTAATCTTTTTCACAACATTAACAAATGAAAAAAAAAATATATAACCCAATGTTAATAATGACTAGCAAATGATAAGGTGCTCCCTTTAAATGACTTTAAGCAATAAAATTTTTTAAGATATAAATATTTGTTGATCTTTGTTTCGGACCGAGACAAAATCTTGTGGTGTTCCACATGGTATTATTTAAGTTCCTTTTTATTTTGATTATTTGTTTGCGGTTTGTTTTCTATTGTACCTTCTTCTTTATTTTTAAATTTTGATTATTTTGCTCTACTCATGTCCAAGTGTAATAAGAATATGGTAATTTCAGAGCAAGCCTTTAAAAGTCTTGCAGCTGCTGGTACATGAATCATCACTTAATTTGCGGGGGGGAGTACTTTGTTTCAGTCAAGTAAGTACACAGTTTACATGTGTGATATAATGGCATTCAAGGACAGACTGGTAAATTAACTTGATTGTATTTAGGTCAACATGTGTCTGGTAAGCATCTAAGGTACAAAGTAACAACACACATCAATATCTAGTCTCATTATGGCAGTGACTGCATTTAGATGTTCATACCTCAAAGCACTCAAGAGATAAGATTTGCAGTTATTAATAACATGCTTGAGCTGAGTCAAATTTAAACAAATGAAATGTATCAAGGTGAGAAGATTGTTGCTCTATTAATAAAAAGATTGCTTAGTAAATCATAGCCAGAATATTGATGGTGTAAAGTGGAGCAGACTTTGACCTGGCTTCAAAACAGCAACAACACTGAAGTGCTGACATCAGGTTGCTTATAGAGCCAATTGTGTCTGTTGTCATTCTTTGTTGGATCATTTGTTTGTGTGTTGAAAATGAGAATTATTTTACGTCATGACTATGTAATTAAGTTTGTGTTACAAACAGATGACATATTTAATACTGTCTGCATTGCTATGCCTGTTCAGTGCTATTCTTGAATAAAATTTTCTGGCCAGCAAACTGAATTTCTGTTGTTTTCATACACTGAAAAGAACAAATCCTAAAATCGATGGCTTAGTCAATCATGGGAAAAAAGTAAATAAATACAGAGAAATAAAAGAACGTGCAAGACTTCCCAAGTCTCTTTTTAGCCACTTTCCTTTAGCTAGTCGATGCATATGTCATTATAGTGAGAGATAAATGGCTCTTGTCCACCGGGACGAGGTCTGGCCAGCCAGCATGTCTGCTCTGCTACTCTGCCTGGCTCTCTGCCTGGCTGCAGCATGGTCATTACTTATGAATTAGGGGTGGAGGAGGTTGATGGACAAGATTTTAACACAAAAAATGGACACAAACGACAACTACCAGTAGAAGGGGAGAGAGGGGGAGAGAGAGAGAGAGAGAGAGAGAGAGAGAGAAGGAGCAATTTTAAAAAATAGGGCAAGACAACAAAACAACAGGAGGTCCAAACCCACCGCAACAAAGTGTTTCCCTAGAAATCACACGTCACCTAAAAACAACCTTTGTCTACACACAAAATGACATCATTCATCTAATTTATGTGGACTACCCGCTGGCCTTCCAGATGATGGCTAAATAAATACAACCACGGTGCAGAGAGAGAATGACATCACAGTGAGTGAAGTAAAAATAATAGTGTTTGGTTAGCATGACGCAGGTATGGCTACAGCACTGTTGGCTGGAAAGAAGCTGAGCAAGGAATTAGACTGACTAAAGGAAAAACTCCAGTTAAAGAAAATAAAGTGGGGGGTCTTAAAGTAGCAGAGATGCACAGGTTAGGATTGTGACTCTCCAAGTCTCAGTTTACTTTCCACTCCTCACCTTCTACCCTGAGGCCACCAGTGAGAGTCTCACACTGTCACACTGGAATTTTTGCCTTGTTGAGCTTCATTAAATTTCTCAGGTGTTTAAGAGTCTGGCCTTCTTTAAAACACTCAATAGTCACAGCTTTTGTTGCTAGGTAAAAAAATTTGAATTGTATTCAGAGGAAAAGTATTTAGTAATTAACTAATAGTTCTGTGTAAAATTACTGCAGGCATAACACACAAACATACAAAAAAGTTTAGGACACAAGGTTTTTATTACCCTTCAATCATCAAATAACTTTTCACAAATATTTTCATACTTTTCCATGTCACACTTAATTCTGTGCAAATATTGTCCGTTGTATTGTTGGAGGTGCAAACAAACACAGCAGAAGGTGAGTGTCTGATACAGGATGAACCTGAAGTTCGTCTAAGGTGTGTTTACCAAGAGTCAAGCATCCATAAATTACCAGCTAGCATGTCAGTAATATATTAGCATTAAAGCAGTCCAGTCTCATTTTGATTCATTTGAGCATACAGGTCAAATTTTTATTCCTGATTTGGGACAGTGCAAATTTGGAGGAAAGTTAAGTGAAAAAAGTGTGCTTTACTGGTTCTGTATAAATCTAATGCGTTGGTCCGTTTTTAAACTTTGAATTCTATTCTCTAGAGCAGAGTGTTTCACGTGAAGTATCCCCCAACTAGCGAACCAAGGCCAGGCTTTATACAGGAAAAGATCAAAGTCATTTGTATTACTGGAATTTCCAGCTCTTTGGTTCCAACAATTAAAATGATAAATACGATAGTTATTTCAGGTCTACAAAGGAACACGCACTTCTATGACATGCATTCCCATGTAGTTTGCGTAAAAGTTGCAATGCATAGCCACCCAAAATACACTCTTGATTATTATCATACTTCTGTGTCATTTACAAGCAATGCCACCTGCACTGCTCTATGATAACAAACCAATTTTTAAAAGCAACTTCCTCGTAACTTAAATATCCAAAACAGCATATGCAGTAGACACCCATAAAGGCATGAAAGGAATCAACTACAGACTTGACTGAGAGACAATAACTCACTTTACATTTAATTTGACCAGAAATTTGAATGCATTAACAAGTCGGTGCACATTCCTGCTAAAGGACTTTATGCAGTGCTTAGTAAGCTCATAAACTAGAGCACATCTGGGTCGATATAATCAACGTTCATGTGTTGCTGAGGCTTACATGACCAGAGGGAGAGCCTTCCAAGACAGAAAGCTATGACATCTTGTCACATCTAAAGCAGGTTGTAATCAGGCCAGTGGCAGCTTCCTCTCAGCTGTGTCTTGCAGCAGGTACACAGCAGGCTGCATGGTGGGCGGCCTGTCTCAGCTCCTTACAGAACTGATGACGAAAACACTATTTTGGCTATTTTTACACCAGCATCTTGCTGATCAAAAGACAGTCGGGCATGTTCATTGACAGCAGAACGGTTTAATTCACAAGGCTGCCTTGACAGGCTTTATGTATGATAAAATATATAAAAAACACGAGGTGCAGTCCTCTTTGTAAGAGGGAAATTTATTTTAGTCAGTGACCAGTGAGTCACAGCAGCAATTGCAAAAAGGGGTCTATAAAACAGACACAAAACTTAACTGAAAACATAGATATGACTTTTAAAAAGATATATTATACTCAGACATCTGGTTTAGTCAGTCAGAGCATTAGTAAAGATATGCACTTGTGTATAGATGTGCAAAACATGCAGATTCATTCATTCCTCACCTACAGGCCTTCTTCATAACTCATAAACACACATACTAGCAGCCACTCCTCTCATTCTCTTGGTGCTCAAGGATGGGAAGTTCAAAGTTTACTCACTAGTGTCAAGACATCGGTTACTTAAGCAGCGCTGGGCCTAAAGCCATTAGCAGGCAGACGACTTGAACTCAAAACCTGCTAATCCTAACACTCTCACTCTAACAGTCTGCTATCAATCCCTTGAACTATTACCTGCAAAGACTTTTGGCTTTCTCCTACTGACAGTGATGACCTCCCAATCCCAAAACCTAATCCAAAAACCCAGTACTGATAAAACCAAGCGTGCAGCAGTCACACCTTATAAATCTAAAAATGGGATGGATGTAATGTTTTGTAAACGCTTCAGGTGAAATTCAAGAGGAAGAATCCACAGGTGTGAACACATGCCATGGCAGTATAGCAGTATGTCTGTACATGTATTCATTGTGTGTGTGTGTGTGTGCGTGTGTGTGTGTGTGTGTCTTCACTTGGTTTAGACTGTCTGCTATCCCACATACATGACAGCTTACAACCTCTGTCTTGTAATAGGATAACTGCCACACTGGTAATCCAATAGCTGCTTCACTGCTTAAGCGCGCACATGTGAATGAATATGAAAGGAAAAGACAGGCATGTGGCTGTGTGTCTGTCAGAGTGTTTACCTGGAGAATCTTTTTGCTTTGTGCATGCATTAGGCTTATACATAAGCTATAAAAGTGTTCAGAAAAACAAACTACAGCTTTACATTTTCTATGGCAAAGAAGAGAAGGTCTCACTGAGTCTGATTTTGTATGGATATTTACACACAAACCAATGTAAACAGATCACTCTGCCTATTGCTTCGATTTAATAACTGTCAGTTTTGTGTTAATATACTTTTTAAAGCCTTATTATTCAAGTTATTACATTCAAAAACCATGATTGGCTCAGGATAGTTCTTTATTCCAGGAGGCTGTGTTACAGGTGTATGAATTCACGAACAGACAAAAGTAAATTAATCATTAACATCTACAGGAGTCTGGTGAGCAGGTAGTGGAAAGCAGTTGACTTGAAGATGAAAATAACTTTGCTGTAGGCTTTACATTATCTATTTGAAATTACTGACAAATACTTTTTTGTTTTGTTTTGTTTTGTTTTATTTTAATTTGGAGAACCAGTGAGTCTTTCATAAATGATAAATTTGCTCAATGTCTCCATCCAAAATGAATCATTTTAGAAATGTACAAATTGGATATGAAGATGTTACTAAAGAGGAGTTTCAATTTCTTAATTTTTTAGGGGGAGGAGTTTTAGCCATCTTTTATCACAACATTACACTCATGAAAGTAATTATTGCTGTAAACGCTGACAGGGCAAGAAACAAGCCAATAGTTAAGACAGATTATCTAAACCACTAGATTTGGGGGAACTTGAAATTGCGTTGACATTAAAACTGTAAGCCTGCATAAACACAGGAAGTTCAGTAGATAAACCCTGAACAAGGAAGAGTTTGTACACTTTTATGGATGTTGGTTATAACTTTACCTGTTTCACTTTCTACTACTTTCAAATAAATTTGGCTAACCTCTGAGTTTGTTTAAAACCTGAATGATCATCCAAATGCATGTGTTTCTCCCACAGTCTAATCTTTTTGATTTCAGATGTTCTATGATCTATTGGAGCTTCATAGGATTTATGGGGATCTATTGGCAGAATATGACAGCAATGAAATATTATATTCATCATGTTTGCTTTCATTATTGTTAACGTATAATCATCTGAATATCATAACTGCATCTTTGTAACCTTTTAATGAGCCCTTCATATCAACAAAGGGAACAGGTAATCATTGACAGGAGTCCAGCATGTTGATCCACCATGTTTCTACAGAAGCCAAGAACTGACAAACAAAACATCTGTACTGATTGAGCCTTTTGTTTTTTTTAGCAGCGACTGCTGTTTCACCTAAGGACCCATTCAGACTGAATCAGGCACAAGTTTTCCCATTTATTTTTATGTGGGAAGTCCGTTTAGGCAGCAGCAATGGAGAATGTGGAAGGATCTGAGAAGAAAAAGCAGCCCTGTGGCAGAAAGTTAAGCCAGAATCAATTTTTGAGGGAAGACAACTGGTCGTCTCACTGCACTGGCAGATCAGACCCTAACGAGGGGGGTTGGGGTTGAGGGGTAGTTGGGGGGCACAGAGATTTAATTTTTTGTGTCCACATATGAGTCACAACTCTGCAACACACCACCGCACCAATCTACAGCAATCAAGGTCTGGTTTGGTCTGATAAAGCTCTAAGACTAGGCCAATTCAATTTGTTGCATTCTGCAACCTTACCACCAGATGCCACTAAACATGCTAGACACACCAGTACTTTAACTTACTTTTTTTTTCTTAACAGTTTTCTATTATCTCCTAATTGAAGAGAACACAATTCCTGTGTCCATTAGCTTTGAAAGATCATCTGTAAGACAACAAGATACAAATCATAGATTCACTTATACACAAAGAGTCTTCCTGTAAACAGACACTTAAAAACTCGTATGGCAAACACAGGTCAACAGGAAGGCTGTAAGTAGTTTGTATCAATACCATATTGGAGTTTTTGCACAAACTTTCAAATACTGGTCCTATTTAACCTGTTCATTTTACCTGCTTAATGTTTCAGCATTTATTAATCAACTCTGTCAAAGTTAAAAAAGTTTTCTAATTTAACTGTCAACAGAAAACAAAGCAAGCCTATAAGCATTTAACAGCAACTTTTTGTAAATAGCTGCTACTGACACAATTTGGTTAGTTCTCCTGAAGTATTTAGTCCGAACCTTCGCTCCAGCAGCTGGAACGATAAGCAGTGCATGCTGCTCATAGTTTTGTAAACTTTAACGTGGGAAACAAGATACCAGGCTTAATGAAAAGACCTCAAACGGACTGCAATTCAAACCACAAGGCACATATTTCAGTGAATGGTAATGATTTGAAGGGTGGAAGCCACCATAAATAGCCAGCTGTGGGTAAAGATGACTTTACTAAGACGGTGGATGATGATGGTGATGATGTCATCTTCACTGTCATGGAGCAGCTTCAGTTTCATAGCAACATTTTTTTTGTCAGAAAACAGAAACAGAAAATACTTCACGCTTGTGGCAATGAATGAGTGGCTACTGGTCCAAGTTTGAGCAATAAAAACTTTAACTAAAAAGGAGTACGAGCCTGCTGTCAGATAAATCTGTTCTTTGTATGGAACGTTTTTTAAAAATAGGTTTTCAAATATGAGCAGATGCAGGAAAAGCAAAGAGTTGGTTTGATGAAAGATTTTGTTTCATCTTGTTTAAGCCTGTCTCATGCACATGGCTCTGAATCCCCAAGGGAAAAAAAGTGAGCTCACACACACACACAGACAGACAGAGATATGCGCACACACACTAACATGCAGGGAGACATTTGTGGACAGAAGTAACAGTGAAAGTACCAATAACAGAACATTTAACTGCAGAGACAGGACGGAGGACATGAGAGAAAGAGAAAGAGAGAGACAACTCGGAAGAGAAATACAGAGCCTGCAGTTGAGCAAGAGGGAGTGTGAGAGGGCTGAGCAGGGAGTTGAGCAGCACTCACCCTGTCGAGTGACTCGTCAGTGGCTCAAGAAGAAGGAGCAGTGGATCCTTGAGTTAAAAAAATGATGTCTCTCTGTCTGAGTGGCAAGCCGAAAACCAAAACTCCCGACAAAAGTGAAAAAATAAAAACCTTTCAGCCTGCTTTATTTCAGACACATTGATCACACAGCCTCTGAACACACACATGCACTACAACACAAACACACATTCACCACACACACATATACACACAGGCAACCTGTCCAGAATCTAACTATCCAGTGTGAGCAGAGTCCTGACCGAGTTTCTTCTTCTTTGATGTGCACACAGACTCTCAGAGCAGACTGTGGTTGTGTGTGTGAAGCATGAAGCCGAGTGCGTGTGTGAACAAGCAGGAGGCGCGCGCAGGAGTGTGTGTGTACACTCCCTGAGAGGGAGGTGACTACAAGGAGGGAGAGAGAGAGAGGCAGAGAGAGAGAGAGAGAGCAGGTAATCTGTGAGTGCCGCTCCCTCCCGTCACTCCTCCACAGTGTTTGCTCAATCAGGATTCCTCGCTCGATCTTTCAGAAAAAGACGTTCCTCTTCACCCTTCTCACTTAACATCAAATGACCTACTTGTCAGATGTGTCTCTTCATTTCATTTCTAAATAATAAAAATACAGTACTCATCTCTTCTGCATTTCACTCATCAGCTGTAAATGTCTATTCCTAAAAAGCGGAAGTATTTCCAAGGAAAGCAATTGCACGTTTCTGCAACAGTTCAAATCAGTTTCCCTCTTTACCACTGGTTTACAACCCAAAAAATCTAAATGAAGAAGTCCAAGTCAAATTGCGCAGAGATAATACACAGTTCTTCTAATAAGGCAAAGGAATGCATTCTAATGGCTCTTGATAAAACAAATCAGCTTATAAAACCAAAAGTACAGGTTTAGTTCTAGTACTGTACAGTAAATTAAATAAACTTGACATTACAAGTTTGTAATTGAGGCTTTGGTATAAATTTGTACACATCAAGACCAAGCTGCAAAATCTCACAAACAAGTAAACTAGACCTTTTTATTTAGAATTGGTAGGATCCCTCCTTTAAAGACATTAACTTCATGATTCTAACATCACAGCTTTAAAGACCAGTGAGAGACCTCTGTTGTCTCCAGTCAAAGGGCTGAGGTTGGGACACTTCAGAGACAAAAAAGGTACTTTTTTTCATTCACTCATAAGTTGTACTGCACGAGAGTGAAGGCTGATGTTCTCCACTTTACACACGCACCAAACAAACTTAAGGTTACAATCTCTGGCTGTCCCCCTCAACCATCTGTCCTCTGTGAAGCTCAATCTGATTTTTTTTTTTTCAGATAGACAACCTTCAAGTAAAAGCAAAAATATGCAACCTGCACTCAACATTACTGTAGATCTGCTGGACTGTTCAACCATCCACATGGCTTCAGCTGGACAGAGGTGATTATCCCTCCAAGTCAAACTGAGGCATTATGTAATGCCACATTAGCACTAAAGGCTAGGAGAGGCTAACAGATCGATGAGAGGGCAGGGTGAAAAAAGCTTGCCCCTGACAATTGGCCTTCACGCTGTCAAATGGGGGGTGTAGCCGAGAGGCTGATCAATAGCTGTTGTTGCACAAACGCACATGCCTGCACGCCAGTTGTAAGTACTCAGATCATCATTCTGATCTGTTGCTCTTACTCTAATGATTAGAGCTCAGCGGTGTGCAGATCTTTAAAGTTCATTCGGTGGTTTGCTTTTTAGATTTTATTTCATGCCTATTTAATAAATGTTTGCAATTGCATCCTTATTCTTTTTTGCCAGACTTTAAAGTTTTATGTTTGTCTACCTGTTGGATTTTTGCCTTTCCTTTAACCGTTCTGTGTACACAGGGCAGCCACACAACAGACAGGGATCTCACTGGACCACCTTGTTTAAATAGAGGCTTAATGAATTAATTGGACAAAGTAGAGGAAACAATACTTCAGAGTAAACATACTCCCTTGGCAATAAAAGTTTTACCCAAACAAAAACTTAATTTCACATCTTAAGTACTTTATTTAAATAATGTGTGTCTTAAAAGTCAACTTTCAAGGTTAAAGTCTGAAAAAAACAATATTTTTTAAATCAGAATGAATTTAAAAAGAATTAAGCTTCAACTGCACTGAAAGACGAAAAAAACATATTTTCATATGTGAAAACATATTTTCACAGAAAAATCAGCGTCTGTAATTTAATTGCTGTATACACTGTTGGGTATTTTAATTTATGATATTGCAGCATTGCATAAGATGGGTGTTGCTTTCCATTTTTCCAAATGCAGCTCAAAGTCAAACACAAAAACACAAACACGTTGTTGTATAATTTACTGGTATCCGACTCCAGTGGGTTCTCTATGGATCGAATGAATGCTTGTAAGGATGAGAATTAAACCTGCATGGAAGAGTGTATGTCTGAAAGCCCATATTCGAAAGGTCAATACAAGATTACATCTACTTAACTGGCTAATGTGTACATGTAAAACTCCAGTCAAACCACGCAAACATAACAACTATATTCTAGATGTATAGCCAGTCTGAACGAAGAGAGAGGGAAGCTGTTTCACTGCCTTTGGACTGTGAGGAGATGAGAGAGCTTCAGTGTCAGGTATCACATACAGCAGGCTGGGAATGAATTCACCTTGATTTCCTAAGTTCTTCACACTTGGAATTTATCCAACTAATCCTATTATCCATGTGCTCTCTCCATGCTAAGTGTTTCACAGGTTTTATAATGGAAAAATATGAGGAGACTGCACTCTAGCTGGGGTTGAGTGGCTTTCTGCCTCTCAATGGAGAAAATTATTATATTCTTTACAGAAAATGTAAGGCTTTAAATTCTCTTTGTATTTTAAGAGGTTGAGGAAAAGAGAAATGTTTGAGTGATGAATGGTTGCCTCTGACCAGGGAGGAAAAGTAACCTATTTTAATTCTTTTTTTTTAAATCATCACCTTACCTATTTATTTCCAAATATAATAATTTTACTTTGGTTTTTATCTGTTCACCCGACAAATGCCCTGAAAATTAATATTGTTTATCTTTTGTTTCCACAGATATGTAATGACTTTAGATTTTTCACATTGAAACTTTTAGGTAAAAACATCACAGTTTTGCTCAGAGTACCTGGTTTTGATGATAGAAACATTGTTGGAAAATCTTCTGATGTCTCCTTTAAAATACAGGTAAAAGACAAAGTTGAAAAATCATGTTTTGTGTGTACAAAATCAACGTTCAAAAGTGGTTGTAGCGTTAAATAATGCTGGAGCGCTTGAGAAAATGCACTTACTATACACACCCACACCTGTTTACACTACTGATAAAGCCAGCTACGAACACATCTGCTTCAAATACACAACAAAGTCCAAAGGTCACACACTGTCACTGAGATAAGAACCTCAGGACACACAAATGTGAAAGATGTGGGAAGTGGTTCTCTCATCAAAAGTGGAGTTTGACCCAATACGAGCTATTGGTAGCAGCTAAAACACTGAATACACATTTAACCCTAACATCAACAAACAGAGAGAATTCACATTAAACAATTAAAAAGCAGATTAGAAGTCTGCTCACTAGGAAAAACTCAAGTTTAGTGCAATCTGACAAAACATAGCAAACAAATGAGCAGCTTCCCAGTTCAGTATTCAACAGTCAGTACGGCCATGCCAAAGGTACGCCAAAGATATCAGCCAGACAGACAGTGAAGAGATCAGCCGATGTCACCATGTATCTATTCCCCTTATCAAAGCAGACAGAGACCTCTGATTTCTAAACACTCTACAGCAACCAAGGCTCCATTTGTTGTTATACACTGTATTTCTTTTAACTCGGCTCTTGGCTCTGGTTTAAACCTTGGCAGCGTGTGTGTGTGTATATGAGCGTGTGTGTGTGTGTGTGTTTGTGCTTGTGAGCTGTGGCAATTATCAATAAGGACAGGGCATGAGTCCTAAAAGCTTGTGACTCTTTCCAAACACAAGGCTTGCTCTCTAATCACAGATCACACAGTTGCAGACTAATAGATGGCTGCTGTGAGAAAACGGGCCGGAGCCTTTGACACTACGGGGACTCAATGACCTTCCCTTCCTCACTTTGTCTCCCTGATTAGCCGTCTGACTGTGTTTTGACTGCAAAACACCTGGTTTTAGTGCCAAGTACAGTTCAGTCTGAGGGCCTCAGCTGCTCTAGTAGGGTTTAGACTTTTTGTACTTGAGCTGAGTGTTTTCACTGTGGGCTTTAAATGATCAGACAACTAAGCAAATAGTGCAGTCCCATTCAGGAGTATACTTGAGTGAACAGGTGCAGTGACTGACTGAATAAGTTATCTGGAGCTATAGTGAAATGTACACAAATATCTCCATTAAAGATGGATTCATTTACACGGGTCATTCAGAAAGCAAATAAATGTCTAAATGATTTGTCAGGGCATCACCTTCCTGCTGCAAAATTAAAAACCTCTCGCATCACTTGCTATGACACTAATATGTTAGCACTGAGCAGCGCTGAGAAAAGCCAAGGTCAAGTTTTTTATTTTTGGTATTAATTTGCATGTTCGTAAATAATCTGGTTCTGTTGCCTTAGTGTGCAAATAAGCAGCCACACCTGTGTGGACAAACAGCAGAGATACTGATTGTACAAATCATCAAACAGGCCAGTCAGTGACAACAGTCAAAACATTTACAATCAAATTCAAATTTAGGTTTGTAGGATTCATTTAGAAGGCAAAACATCGTGTTAAGTTTGAGACTGACAGTTTTTTTGTCAGTAAAGAAAAGGAAAAACAGGCAAAACTGGACTACCAAACACCGGCAGTTCATCAAAAGTACAGCTGGATTTCATTTTGTGCAAACAGAATCAAAAAGCTAACCAACCCTAACCCAGAGGAAGTGATTTGTTATGAGGCTATCTCAGTAAAATTCAACCTAACCTGTTCCTGTAATTGTTCCCTGTTATTGTGACCCACTAATAAAAATGATTTTATTTTGGAGGGAAGACGATATCATCATGTGATAAAGCATGTAATAAATACAATTATTTATTTATTTATTTCATTTTTGGCTTATTAGATTTAATCGATTAGCCAAAAATAAACACCCCATGTGTAATATGATCTAAAAACACCTTCTCAAGCATATTTCAAGAAAATCTAGTGTCAGTTAGATGGATAAATAGCAAGATAGCCTGACAGACAGACAGACAGACAGACAGACAGACAGACAGACAGCTGCAGACAGATATTACAAAACAAAATTAAATAAAACTTGGCCAAAGGTTTTATCCAGATTGCACAACCATGCTCTCACTACAAAGATGCAACAAGACTGAAATGGACAATGAGAAGCCAACAACTGTGAGAATAAACAGGTGAAAAGAATCTTACTTACACAAAACACACACAAAAAAAAATTAAGGATACAACATGAATAATCAAGTTTCAGCTCAGATCATTATCTTCTCATGCGTCTCAACAGGTTAAGGTGTGACTCTACAATCACGCACATCAAACGCATCTTTGCTAGTTTAAACCTGAGACACTTTTTCCCCTTCAGTCGCTGCATTCACCTAGCAGGTATGCTTCATCTTACAAATATGTTCCTTTCACTTTCAAGATAATGTTCAGGTCTAAGATAAAGATCACTGTTCAAGGTTATCAAAAGGGAGTGACAGAAAGGTGATTAATCAGCAGGCAGGAAGTGATCGGATGGACAGCTGTCATTTTAAAACCAGGTTACTGTTGCCTGCGGTTACATATAAAGGGCACCGTTACATCATATGGACGACAAAAGTACAGCGTGTGATGGTGATCTCACCTCTAGTTAGCTTGAATGTTGACTCGCATGTTAGCATGCCTGTACAGTGCTCTTCATTCTTTCACGTATGAATCACTCCAATATCTACATTAACACAGCTGTAAAAAGTTCCCATTCAGTGATATCACAGCCTCACTTACCTGCTTACATCAACTCTGGCAGCAAAAATCAGTTTGTACAGCCAATAATCTCTGAATTCACATTTAAAAAAAAAACTCACACTGTTTCAATACATTTTACTCACTTTCAAGATTAAGAATTACATGTATTTTTAAATATGTAATATACTAAATCATCTACAGGTGCTTTCCCCTGTTTTTACACATATTACAACCATGATTATTGACACAAAGAATGTAATCTTGCAGAAAAACACATAAACAGAAGCCTGGCATCCAAGACTACCATCGCAAACATTGTCTGGGTTTGATGAGCTGGAAACCAAATCAATTCCTTTACTGGCTTATGGTAAGAGGGTCCAGCCTACAGACATGCCAGACAGAGGTTGTAATGCACACAACACATATTAATCACATTACAGAGAGTAAGAGAGAGAGAGAGAGACGGAGAGACAGACAGCTCCACTTAAACCCAGCTCACAGTGACTACAATGCTAAAATAAAGCCTCAAAACTCTTTTTAATTTAAGAAAAAGTAGCCACTTTTGTTCATTTGTAACTGTTTTGTTCTAATTTTGTTTTTTTTAGTTTGAATGAAAGACTCTTTAGATATCATATTTAACTTTCTATGTAGTTTCAGCCGTACTTATTAACAAATCAAGGAGCACATCGACAAGGGGGGCAAACCTTCATATGATGTTTTTTGTTTTGTTTTGCTGTAAAGAAGAAACAAAACTTCTGGCTTCTGTCTGTGTAATCTATAAGGCTAAATATACTCACGTTTTTTTTTTCCTGCTCTCTTGTGCAGTTGGATCAAATCAAATGTTTTTGTGTCCCTTCATTTTACGCAACAAAAGGAAAAACCCAAAAATGATAAGTGCCAAAGGTATCAATTGTAGGCTACTGTATGTGGAGCCATCCTATTAAGAAACTGTAGGTTCACCCCACTTCATAAGAGGTAATTATAATTATGGATCATGTCACACTGTAGCATAGTTGAAAGGGTGTGTCTCAGGTTTTAGCCTCCAGAGGGTCTCTGCTATCTTTTATTAATTAAGACTAAGCGAAGCTGCTTTGCAGACAGCCATTACAGCATTAGCTTCTGACATAATTAAAAATATTCAGCATCAAAGAGAGAAAGGAAGAGGGAAAATATGTGCAACGGCACAAAAAGAGGTTTGATGCTCTAAAATTAGCTCAAGAGGCACTGCCTTGGGAATAAGCACGGTAAAGGGATGCATTTATTGCAGAGTTTAATATTAGATGCATACAGGGAATAAATATAAAATAATGAATTGACTGAAGGATGATTAATAATTCAGCAAAGTCAATAAGCATGTTCCTTATCACTTATATTAATAGTGTCAGTGCGGCTCACTAGCTAAGGCCATCCATCCATTCTAACCATAGTGACTGTAGTCAAGGTGAGTTTCACTTTCTGTGACTCAAGGGGATTAGCTTGCCTTTATATAGGCTCAGCCTCTCTCTGTAAACAATACACAGACCCTGTACTGCTGCAGTGTACGCCCTGTTATCAGGCTGAGGGACACCATTGCTAATGAGATCAGACCCATTAGCTAACTGCATTAATGTGCTATGGCACTGAACACACAGAGTGCATAGTCAAAGTGTTTGTCTGTGACAGCTCATCAAAAAATGAGAATTCTTTGTGGAGCACACTATCACAACATACAAAACTTGGTTAGAAACTAGTATATGCTCTTCTTCTGTTATTCCATATGTAGAAAGTTCTCAATCTGAGAGGTCTACAGCCACTTGGTACCTTGACCTAAATATTAGCATCAGTAAGCTAACACGCTTACAATAACATGCTGATGTTTAGCAGGTGTAATGTTTACCATCTGTGCCTTCTTAGTTAAGTTTGTTTGCATGCTAGTGCTAATTGGCACAAAACATGGGAATTAGAAGAGGATCACATCACATGCATTTGGACATTCAACAAAAGAATAGACAAATTAAAACTTTTGACTTGATGGTGGTTTCGAGTAAATGGCTTAAAAACAGTTAGCACAATTCATTCATAAGGGACATAAATGTTTATAGAACAGGCTAACAAATGTCATGACAATCCATTCAATTGCAAGACAGGGACATTACGTTTAAAAGACCAATGTCAACCTGCTGGAGGCACCAGATTAAAAAAGTCTGAAGATCATCAAAATTATAAAGAACGTTTCCTCTCTGGGGACCATAAATGTCTGCACAAAATCCATCCAACAGCTGCAGTGGTTCACTAAACTTACCAGGCCTATATTAGAACTATTAAATAATGAGGTACTTTGACCCAACACTTACTATTAATGATCTTGTACACATACTGTAGGTGGAGCATTTAAGCAACAAAATACATGTAAATCCATCTGTGAGCAGCATTAAAAGGCAGCCTTTGTTGTGTCTAATTAGCAAATGTACACAGTTGCTGCTTGTCCTTGTCAAGGAGCAAGAATTAATTTGCCTCGACAGCATTTTTCATGAGGTACAGCCATTAGGACTACTTTAGGACTCAGGAATCAATCTGGTGAACATACATACAAACACATACCAGCGTAAGAGGCCATCCACTTCTCCTAATGAATAATAAATAAGGATCTGCTGACCCATCTGCCTCGCGATTTCGACCCCCTGATTCCAGAAACAACATGAGTGCACACACTGAAACAGAGCTACTTAAATAAATGCACTCAGTCTGTGGATGCTGTTGTACTCTACTAAAAGAGAAAAAGCATTGACAAAATTAAAGCTCTTAGACAAGAGTATCCAATCTTGGTAGCAATATCCTACCTAAGGAGCTACAAGATCAGAAGATCAAAGCCGCGGGGGGGGGGATGAAACAATGAAAAAGCGTAAGTGTTTATTTTTCAACACATAAGGCTCCTATTCTATTGTTGGTAAAAAATTGGACATTTTGCCTGTTTGGGCCTGTAAAGCTCATTGAGAGCAACAATCTGAGAAGGTGAAAAATCTAAAGGGTAACTTTTGACAAGGGATTGCAATTTGCAATATTCCCAATCCTACTGTAGGTTAAATGTTCTCATTTTAAATATATTTATCTGAGTTACATTTCATGCACTTTTGTGGTTGAAGGTTGTGTTGCGTCCTCATCCAAACAGAGATGGTAGCTGGAAAAAACATTCAGTATGTTTTTACTTAATTTCTACAATGTCAACCACAAGTTTTATTATCAGTGATGCACGTTCACATTAATTAATTCATATAAATTTAAATTTCCATGCAAAAATAAAAAATAAATAAATGAAAACAACAATTGTGTCTTGTGTCAAATATAAGAAGCAAGGAGATATAGTATGCCATCAGGATAGGAAACTATCACAACTTGGGAAATAATTTGAAAAGTGGTGCAATTGACAGGACAGTTTTTGTTCAAAATCACAGAAAAGTCTGTTTTTTTGTTTAAAAAAAAAAAAACTTTGTTGACAAAGTTTTTTTTAAGAACACCAATTTTTTATTTTTTTCTGTGACTAAACTATCAAATTAATACCTGAAAGGCAGAAAACTACGAAACATGAGGAGCTGACCAGCAATAATCTAGATAGTTTGGTTCCTCAGTGTGCTAACAGAGTGCTGAGGTTTCATCTTTCCTGTGGCCTTCATCGTGTCACCTCCATGCAGCCTGGAAAACCTGAACAAGTGCACCATGAGCTCGACATTGAACAAATCCAGAGACTCTCTCCCTCTCTCTCTATTTTTTTTTTAAGTAATCCCCTCCCTATTTGCCCCACGTGGGTGCAGCAGCAGATAATCCTCAAACAGTCGGACAGCTGTCATGTCAGAAACGTGCAGGACGACCTGCCACGACTGATCTGAGTGACAGTGATGTAACAGTGAAGAGAGGACTGGAAATACAAACAGGCCATTGTGAGCTATTGTTTAAAAAGTCATTATGCATTGGCGTGTAAATGACACAACCGTGCAGTGACAAGAAACAGCAGGAGCTGGTTTGTTGGGGCAAGCCGGTGGTCTTTGGCCAGTCTGTGTATGAGAACAACATTGAGAGGTCCTGCGGTCACGTGCAGGCCCTCCAGTTACATAAGGGCATTTTAGGATTTCCAAACCATTGTGAGGACAAGTACAGTAATCATCCTTAACATCCACCAGCAGATTGTTTCCTAAAGCCTGTGCACTTAAATATGGCAGATTTGTTTGAATCAGCTCGGCTGTTCCCTTGACTGCACCGAGTGACTCACCATAACCATAAAAATCCGTCATGAACATCAATTGATTACAACACAAAGTGTCAAATGTTAAATCCAGTTAAAATGTAAACATCTGCCTACTTGTTGAAGATGAGGTGTAATTATCATATTAGTCACTGTTCACGGCCCTACAACGTACAAAGTAAATGGAAGATCAGGTGCCAAGTTGCGAAAGAAGTGTTAAGTAAGAATTCAGAGGAAAATGAGCTGAACTGATTAACTTGAAATGAATTATCAACAATTTTAATAATGGATTTATCATATTCAAATGTTTCACAAGCTATAAATGTTAGGATTTCAGCTGAAAACATTAGTTAAAATATTTCTAAATAACAAGCTTTACTGAATCTGTTGGTCGGTTGTGTCACTGTTAAGCTACATGTTAGCATTTAACATTGTCTTTTAGTTCTCAACAGCTCAAGTGGTCACAGTCAGAAAGCATTATTAGCTTTGAATGTAATTACTCAACTGCATTCTTTTCAAAACACAGTAAAAACACAAACATTATTTAGTGTCTAAGATAAATTTGTAAAATAAAAAAATACATTTGAACAGAACAAAATTTTACTTTAGAAGATTTTATTTGTTTAATTCTACTGACAGGGACGATGTTAGCTGGTATCAGCTGGTCCAAAGACAGTTGAAGGATCAGTGGGCTTAAACAGGCAAAAACAACATAAAGTCACCTCGGTCCTGCTGAGGAGGGAAGTAGGCCATCATTAGGTTTAGGCTGTGGACCAGATCAGACATTGTGGATTGTGGTCGTTGCAGCAGTTCTGTGCTGGTCTGATAGGCTGATCAGCTGATTGGCCATTGCAACCACACGTTGAGCTGCATTTTTCCAAAAGTTGACTCTGTTTGATCTTCACTGTGCACTGCAGAGCTGCTGCTTTTTTTTTTTTTTTGGGTGTCTCCTGTGGTCCACACCACTGCAGCCCACACACACACCCCACATTAAAATGAATAGGAGAACTGGCATTTTTTTGGTCTGAATAAGGCTTTAGTGTTGAGTAAGCCACAGTGGGGAGTGGTGGTGGTGGTGGTGGTGGTGGAGTCAAAGACTTAAGGCCCCTGCGGACTTTGTTCTTAGAGTATAGTCATGTATGAGGCATCATTTAGTGGCAACATCAGGTTCTCCACCACCGCCTAAAGGCACAATGCCTTGACTGATCAGGATGCAACAGAGGACGGATGAGATGATCTCATCCACCTTTAAGCTGCTCCTAACTTGTTACTACATCACTGATATAATCGGCATAAGGGCAAATAGGAAAACACACTGTGCACCCACTGTTTCAGGTGTTTCTAGGGCACACAAATACACATTTATTTTACTGAAACAGTTAGTCATTTCATGAATTCATTGGTTTTGTGCAGCACGAAATCACTTTTTTAAATTTCAAAGCACTCACTGAGGTTTTTGAGTGTAATGCAAAACATTTTGGAACAAAATCCTCAGTTTGAAAAAACTGAATCATCAGATTTAATCAATTTAGTCTTTTTTAATTATATTACTTTTTAAAAACTTTTTCTTGTATGACCTATTTGCTTATTGATACCAAACTTATTGACAATAGCAAAATAAGTATTGATTAGTCAAAGACCTCGAAACTAGCCATGAAGCTGCAGGATCTTACCATCCATGTGTTGTAGTAGCATTCTGGACACACCTACACTACCACACCTCAACAGTCTGACCTGGTTGCATAATAACTTATTACCCTTACATTAATTTCTTCATCTTTGTGTGAAGCAACACCTGCTGATCCATTAAAGTACCACAAACTTGACACATTCTGTATTCAAGCTTTGATTCATGCCCAGTTGTCATTAACAGAACAGATAAATACCAAAAAAAGCAAATATTTTAGAACTTGAAACCAATAAATTTATGGGTTTTTTCTTTGAAAATGCCTCAATTAATCTGATTGATGTGATTCCCACAATTTTTGCAGGTTTTTCTGTCCATAGACTTATCAATGAGTCTGCTATTTGTTTCAGCTCTTATAGAAGTTATAAGTTAAAAACACAACACACACAGTGCAAAGTGAGAGCTACATCATCAGGTTTTTGAGGTAATCAGGGCACACTGTTAGTTTAGAAAACAGGTTATACCTCCAAATCATTGGCAGTCATTTTATAGCTCACAAGCCACGTGACAAAGATATGTTGCCTGAAAGCCAATAAGGTGTTTCGGTTCAGGGGCCTATTTGCTCAAAAGCATGCCTACAATTTACAGCAGTTATTATATCAGGTAGGACTTTGATATCTTTAAGCTGCAGTTTGTGTATCAACTCAGAAACGTAGCTCCAGTTACTGTTTCTGACATGAGATATTGCACAAGAACCACAGAAAGTTACTCATTTGTTGTTTCACAGAACAAAGATTAGTGGGAAAACAATAAAATGCTTCCAATAAACTGAATAGTTGAGCTCCTACATAGCAAACTGTACAAAACACAGGTTGGACAAAGTTGGAGAATCTAAGGTATGTGTTAACAGTTTGTGCGATAACATACCAGAGATAAAGGTCAGCCTTTTATGGCCCAACACAAAAGTGCACAACAGATTTCACCAGTGACACAGTAGGAATAAACACAAGATAGCACGGTGTATCAAAGCACAATTTCCTCATTTAAAATAGGTTAGGATATGTTGTTTCGCCCCTAGCTACCCAAAGAGGGTGAGGATTATTTTGGCCTGGGTGTTTTCTGTTTCCTATAAGCAAAGATGTGTTGCACACTCATTTGTCTAATGCTCATTTTGGCAGGAGGTTGCCACTGGGTAGACAACAGGGCTACTTGGGGCAGATCTAGTGCTGGCATGACACCTCTAATCCACACAACTCCAAAAGTCATGACTCATGTTGTCACACTTGAACTCAGCACATTAGCCACATTAGCCTACTGCCTTTCACGGCCTGAAAAACCCATTACAGTTTGTGAATGAAAAGCTTGTGATTAAACATGCTCACAGAACGACATGCAGATTACTAAGATTAGTGGCCGCTACTCACACATGCAAATTCTCAGTAGCATTATCAAACAAGTCTGCACCGACATACAAGGCCAAACTTTACCAGTCCAACCAGCCTAACTGTTCATGTCCCGACCTGATTACAACGTATACGCAGACAAGTGGGCAGTACATTAGACCTCAGATGTCTTCAGAAACAGTACCACGTCAGTCAAAAAAAATATGTTTATTTCATGTTAATGTCTCCTAAAATGTCAAAACTAGAGACGTGTTTTCACATTCCTCTCCTGAGGGGGGCGATGTCTGTGCTCTTCCCTATAGTCTTGAATTCAGACAAACCCTGTGCAAGGGTGTCAACACACTTCTTATCAGAAGGAAGTTAGAGGAAGTAACTGGGTCATTATATATGTTTTTGTGTAAATATTAAACAAACAAGACACAGTGTGTTAATTAGTGAGCTTTAGAGGCGTTGGCAGGTATATTTCCTACCTTTGAGGAAGCCAGGCGAAATACCCGCCCTGTTGTCCTCATTTTAAGTTCACTAGCTAATCACCTCCCAGCTTCAGATTCGGTAGCATTTAAATCTTACAAAGCAAATCAGTATATCATATATAATATCATATCATATTACATAACATAAATGGCTGAAAGAAATCTCACAGTGGTAAAAAATAATACTTTATTTTCTGATATAAAAACATACCATGATAATTAAGCAAAAAGTCGGTAAAAACTTGTATGCATGGACCTTCCCTTGTTGAAGTGATGTGGCATGCCATATGAGAGGTGACTGGCATGAAATCCTCAATATTTTTCAACTGTTCAACATTTGGTGACCATTAGACTCGGGTCATTTAACACAGAGCTCTCAAACTGCTCCTCTTTTGTCTTAAGTTGTTCACGTCCGTCCAAACAAGAGTGAGTAAAAACAATGGAGGCATATCATCCAGTGAACTGGTGGACTGGTGACAGAAAACAGCCACCCACAGAGCAAAAATAATGGATTTTGCTTGTAACTAATGATGTGTTTGCAGACATGATGGTGACATTAAGTGTTTGAGGATTCTGTGTCTAATTGGACATCACAGGATCACAGAGCTCAATATGACGTCTTCAGTTTGTTTTGTCCAGCCAATAATCAAAGAAACTCACTGGTTTCTAAAAGTGAGATGAGGGGAAGCCTCGGGCACAGAAATAATCGTTTTTGGGTTTTTTTTGAGCTGAGGCAATTCATCGATTCATCTGTTACTCAATTATTATAAAATAAATAGAAAACTATTTCAGTATAAAATTCATTATTTAATTATTTTTCGTAGAAATACAAATTATTTGCTTGATATATGATGTTTTTCTTTTACATATGTAATTGCAAACTTTTTTCTTTTTTTAACTGCTGACTGATAAAAAATAAAAACATAACAGCCATATTTACTGTCTAATAGATTCTTATACCTAAAACAATTGACAAATTTAATGAGAAAATAATCATAAGATTAAAAGGGGCTTCTTAGAAATTATTATATTTGAAAACCTGAAACCATCTATTTTTAAAAGGCCCAAACTAACAGTTAGTCATCAGTATTGATGATTATTTGTTTTCTTTCAGGCAAGTTATCAACTCATCAACTCTGAATCCGCTCATCTTTTAAATGCTGCATATGAATCTTTGTGTAGTTCTGGTAGTTTGCAGTTACTTAAAGTAAATAAAAAACGGATTTTCTTGTCATAATTTGACTGTTAACTTTAATAGATTTTTGTAAACCACCTCAAAAATAAACAGATTCAGAGTTGTGGGGAAGCTTAAGGCATCCTCCAAATATAGTAAAGTAGTTGTTGTGTTAATGTAGCTTTTTTTTTTTTAGAGTTAAAACAATTATGGAGGTTAGTTTTCATTACAAAGACACACTGCTGTGCAGGGTTCAGCTTGTCAAATGTGAGGATTTGGTGCTTTTCTTTGCCATGTATAAAAGTAAACTGAATGTGTTTGACTTTTTGCATCATTGTTTATATGCCTTATACTGTATGGCTCCCTGAACTCAAGGAAACAAGTGTAGCTCATTTTCCAACAGATTTCTGATTTTGATCAAATCCGTGTAAACCAAACAGTTTTGAGTCATCAGTAGGTTTCACGATGATCATATTTATTTATTTCTTTTATCTGTGCACTTTAGTATCAGATCATAAATCGTAAGTAATCTTTGCAGATTGATGAAAAAACAAAACAAACACCATCAAAGAAGCTGGGAGGTCTGTATGTCATGGACCAAAAAGACACGCATTTTATCCCTCATGCTCTCACACAGCAATCAGCTATAACCTTCACACACACACACGCAGACACACACGCGGACACACTCACACACCTGGAGTGGAGTTGTGTGTTCCTGCCCCGCTCAGAGGAAGCCGCATGGCAGAGCTGCTGCTCGGGGCCACGCTGCAAGTGTAACGCCGAAAATAAAACTACCCGGCTCTCCGCGATGTTCACCCAAAAAACACGCTTGCGCACCGACGAGCAAGCGACGAGCACCGACGCCGCAGGACTTATACACTGAAGTAAACTCACCTTTGAGACGGTCATAGAGTGCGAGATGCGTCGGCAGGTGGTGGTAGTTTTCAGTGAAGTGGAGCTGATGGTTGGTTGGTTGGTTGGTTGGTGGAGCTGCCCGGGTGGAGACGAGTCGCGTTACAACGCCGGTGGTTGTTGCATGGTGGTCATTTAAGAGTCATGATGCCCGGCTCGACCTTGAGACTCCCGAAAAAAAGCAACTAACAGTGAAGCTCACAGACAAGAGTGCTGAACTACCGTGCACAGCACAGTCAGCATGAGGGGGGGAAAAAAGAAAAACAGGAGCCGGAGGAGGAGGGCGGAGGATGAGGAGAGATGCGAGCACAGGATGCGACGGGAGAGGAGGAGGGGGAGGAGGGAAGGGTGGAGGGAGGGGCGAGGTAATCTAGGTTGATTTCGAGCATACTGTGTCAAATGGTTCTTTAAAAAAAAATGTCATTAACTAAAAAATACAGCTTGTAAAGTACTGATTTTTTCCTCATTAAATAAGTTTTTATGAAAGGATTTTTTCGACAGAAGCCAAAATTTATCCCTGCAGAAATGAGGCCAAACAAAACATCTTATATAAACTCAAAAATCCTTATATAAACTACTGTTTTAAATATAAATGTAAAAGCTGCAGGAGCTGTCCTATAGTCTGCTGGTTTTACTCATAATTGAGATAAATGGGACTATATCTGTCAAATTCTGCTAGGTGATCGTGTTAGGATCAGCACTATTTCTATATTTCATTATTCTACATTTAAAAGTGCTAAGAATTTAGTGCCAATTATGAAAAAATTCCTTTATAGAAGAAGAGTTGAGGTCAAATTTAAACCGTGCAATGGGCGTACATGAGTGTATGGCAGCTAAAAGACATGAAACTGTTTTCATACCACTGGTTGAACCCAAGCCACTGGACTGAAAACCATGAATCTTAACCGCCAGATCGTATGGGATGTGGACATCATAAAAAGTGCAATTTGTATTGTGAGCCATTAATTAAGATTGGGCTGAATGCTTTTAAGTTGATTTGACCACATTTTTTAGCCACACTGGCGCAAATGCATGAGACCATGACCAGGTTAGTTTTATCTAGTTTCTTTTAGGCCACAGTAGGTTGGTTGTGTTTGCTTACATGTCAAACGTAACAAAATACTCATAAAAGTTCAAAGATGTAGTGACTTCATCTGGGTTTATACAGCACAGGTCTCATGGGGTCTTGGTGGGATTCATGGTTTTTACGAAGGCTCAATTTCTGGAATGGAAACAACTCCATGTCTTTCAGTCATCATTCACTGCGCTGCAATACACTTTTTAACTTTCATGGCACAGTTTAATTCAAATGATAAATCTGTACATAAAAGACAAAGAACTAATATGATCCCTATACAACAACTTTACTGTAATCTGTGCTTAAAACTTACATATGACCCCTTTAAAACTGCGCATGTTTGGTATGTTTTATATTTGTTTTAATCT
>JAPZDV010000020.1:2564204-2626583 GCA_029814665.1 Acanthurus lineatus
TAAGAGTTTAACAAATTGACATAAAAAACGTTCCAAACCTGTTATACTTTAAAAACTTTTTTTTTTTTTTTTTTTACCAATAATTTATGTAAACATTTATGCCTTATTAGAAAAAACCTTTGGCCTAAATAGATTATCAGTAAGAGAAAGATGTTTTCCACAGAGGTGTTTTCTATTCTTTACTGTGACGCCATGACTTGAAATGTAATCTGAGTCCGAACAAATGAGAACGAGAGCGTTTTGGGGGAACAGTCCAGGAACAAGATGGCTGTCTTGGGGCAAGAAAAGTATCTTTCTTGTCTCACTTAAACTCGGCATTTTTAAGAAGTCGTCAACAAAATTAAAATAGCTTTTTAGGTAGCAACTTTAACAACTTTAAACGCTTTAAAGGCTCCGTGCTATGACGACGGACATCGTTTTATTAAGACGCAACTGAAGATCGTTCGGTATTTTCTCAAGGAAAGTTTTCATAACGGTTTGATGAGAGCTATGAAAGCTACTAACGGTGGCTATGAGAAAAAACGTTAACGTTTTTTAATGTCTAATTTGTTATTTTAACTTACGTACAGTTTAACGTTTTATGTATCTCGGTTACTTAGTTAGTTATTTGACTGTCTTTCCATATTCACCCGCTTTGGTTTATTGACGTTACACCGTCCTCGAGCCAGAAATGCCTCAGCCGATCTGAGCATTTATGAGAGGTTTTTGCGTCCTTACATTTAGCTAGCAACCAGTCTGAATCATGAGTTCATCCCGAGTCAGACCACAGCCTCTACCGCAGAGCCAGGCCGGCAGGTTACCGCACAGACTGGACTCAAGCGAAGGGATAGAGATGGAGAACATCCAGCATCAAGACCTGGGGCTCGGAGGAGTTATAGGCACCCCGTCCCCTCCGTCAAGGCAAGCATGGAGTAGGGACAACCCGGGTTTCGAGCCTGAGGATGAAATTATGGAAGCCGACTGGCCTCCAGCCAGTCCCGGGAGGAGGTCGGTGTCCACGGCCTCCAGCAGCAGCTGCAGCAGCGGCTTGGGGAGCTACACCGGCGGGGGCAGCAGCCCACACATCCCCCGAGGAGGACTGTATCCGACCCCGACGGTGGATGCCCAGCAGCAGGACAGACATAAGCACCGCAGCTGTATGAAGCAGATTCTCCAAAAGATCAGAAGTTAGTTACTCCCAATGCTTTTGATAATTAGTAGCACTATTAAGTCTTTCGTAGAATATCACATTAATCATCTATGCATTAATGACAGCGTAAAAGAAATTAAAAAAAACGATGATAATTTGGGTTTATGATTGTAAAGTTTATCAAGCTCTCCAAAGTTTTTAAGCTAAGATAGTTTTTCCTATACTGTAACTAATTCAATGCAAAGAGGAACTTAGGATTTATGTAATTATGTAATCAGATAACGCCAGACAAAATGGAGAATTTATAAGACTGGTAGAACCAATTCCAGTCTTTTAAGATTAGGAAAAAATAGGAAACTGTCTAATTAAAATCAAGAGAATAAAAGGGATTAACTCTGATGATAGTCTCTTCATTAATGACACATATTTGCTAGGTGGGGTAACTTTTATCAAATGGGTCTATGGTCTAATATTTACATATTTGTGTGTAGCCCATGCACATCTACTTTTCAGCTCCATTGTAGAACACTGTAGGTTTGATTTCAGTGTAAGGCCTCTTTAACTGCAGTTTTTCTTTGCAGTTCTGTGGGGCACAGAGCTGATGGAGGACAGTGACAGCAGTCGAGAAAGGTACCTCAAGAACATACTGAGGGAGATGCTCACGTATATTGCATTCCTCATCACTATTTGCATCTGTAAGTAAACACTCAAAAATCCTGAAAAATGACGTAACACATACTTTTTCACAAGGCTGGGCATTTGTCCTTTAAAAATTACTCATGTGTAATAACAGAGTTATCAGCCTTGTTGTTGAGAAATTAATTTAACAGGATTCAGAATTTTGTCATAACATTTTTCTAGCTGATGTGAATGTTAAGTGATATTAACTCATTTGAACTATCTGCATATTAAGTGAGTAAGTAACATATGGGGAAAGTGCCAGTGAAGCCTCATTATGTGCCACAAGGCCCTACATTAATTACTGTCCACATTACCATGTTCCACAAAAACAACAAAAAACTTTTTAGTAAAACTTTTTATCTTTTTTTGAAGTTAAAATGGCAGTGGTATTCTTAAGACACAGTTTGATGAATGTCATTCTGCATGCATTACATCATTTCCTGTTAATTCAAAACAGCACACTACGCTTATTTTTCTTTAGGTAACCACATTTATACAAACAAAATAGTTGCGGAAAAAATAAAAATATCAGTTGAGCATTAAGATGCATGTCTGCGGTGTGACCATAGCTTAAATAGAGAGTGCTTACACTGATTAAGAAACAAGGTTAAATATGTTAATCAATTTGGTCAATTCAGTTTTGACTAAACTGAATTGACAGTCATTTCAAGTGATTCAGAAAAAGTTCTTATAAATGTGGCATCAATATGCAGGCCTGGTTGCATTTGTTGTAGCTGAAAACCTATTTTCCGTGCTCACAGTGAGTGCTTAATGGGTTTGGCAGATGAAAATCTAATCTCAGACATTTGTCAGCAGACTCAGTTTCCAGCATGCCCAAAATCGATGGCAGCATTTTGGGATGGTAAACAAATTGGTTGAAAATACCACTTTTAAAATGTGTTTGATGAGAAAACTAATGGTAAAATTTCTCTTCTTTCTTTATATTGCAATAAAAAATGCCAAACTGTGGTTTAGGGTGGATCAGGAAATTACTTCCTGGCAGACTAGATTAAGGCATATTCTGCCAGGCAGAGCTTGACTATTAAAAGCAGTTTCCAGAGCTACTCCCCAATGAATACTAAATACTACCAAAAATAATAAAGAATAGGTGAAAAAAGCATAAGTTTTATTTCATTTTAAGTTTATATTTTTGATGTCATGAGCAAGGACATGCTAGATTTATACATATGCCTTAATAATTATCCAGTTTGTCATTTATTTATGTAGATTGTGAATTTGACATAATGGTTAAATTGTGATTTGCTCTGCAGTGACTTATGGGATGGTGAGTGCCAATATGTACTACTATACCAAAGTCATGTCTCAGCTTTTCCTGGACACACCGCTGTCTGCGAGAGACCTTTCCACTTTTAGAAGCCTCTCAACCATGGAGGATTTCTGGAAGGTAATGTGCAAAATTCATCTGTCTTCTGTTTTTTTTTTGTCCTTTTTTCAGGTGGAGAATAATGTATTTATAATTGCTTTATGATTGTGCTTCATCTTGATAAAGGAAGCCTTTGCACACTTATGTAGAATAGATCTTTTTTCTATCTTGTGGCAAAAAAGTGAGTAGTTCAATATTAACCACAAGGCTTTAACAGAAAATGCATATACATTTTCAGAACCTCATTATTGCAAAGGAATTGAAATCTCAGAGTTAATAATGCAGTCAAGAAGAGTTTTAATGGTGCACTTTCTTATGTAAGCAGACACAAAATGTGCATTTCACAATGGGAAACCAGAATTTAGACAAAGGAGGACTGTATTGCTAAAGCATAGGGATACAAAGGCAGCACCTATTGTAGTCTATGGGAAGATTATACCAGGTTCATTGTACTATGTAAATAGTAACCAAAATTTGTGAACTATTAGAAACTGAGCTGTACATAATTGATATTTTTTGTTTGTTTGTTTGTTTGTTTTTTTAAATAAATTTCACATCTAGTACTGTAGAAAATTTAATATCTGGCATTTTGGAGAAATTACTTTTTGATGGTAATCCGCGACCAAATTTTAAATCACAATAATTTACCTTCAAAGTGTTTTTAATGTCTGAATGTCTCTTGACTGTTCTTCATTTATAGTTTACAGAGGGACCTTTCCTCAATGGCATGTACTGGGAGGTGTGGTACAACAACAAGAGCCTGCCAGAGAACACAAGTCTCATCTACTATGAGAACCTGCTCCTTGGAGTGCCACGGCTCCGGCAGGTCAAAGTCCACAATGAGTCCTGCTCTGTCCATGAAGACCTGAGAGACGAGGTTCAGGACTGCTACAACATGTACACTCCAACGAATGAGGATACTGCCTCCTTTGGTCCCAAGAACGGAACTGCGTACGTCATAAAAGAAGACTACAGCATATTGTATGTATTACAGCAACAAATGTCTACTGTGGGTCCTAAGTCTTCGCTTTCTGGTGTCTCTTAGGTGGGTGTATGCAACAGAGAGTGAGATGAATGGGAGCAGTTATTGGGGTCAGGTTTCTAAATATGGAGGCGGAGGATATTACCAAGACCTGTCTCGAACAAAAGAGGAGTCAGCAATCAAACTGCAGTTTCTCAAAGACCACCTGTGGCTGGACAGAGGCACCAGAGCTGTGTTTATCGATTTCTCTGTCTACAATGCAAACATCAACCTCTTCTGCATCGCAAGGTATCAACCACTAGTCACATCATATCCATAACTGTGTATGGCTGAGACTAATGATTATGCCTAGTTTTAGATTTTTGCACTTGAAACCACATACATACTGTACAATAATGAAAGAAAAATGTCACCTGGTATAAATGCTATGAAGAAAAAATATTTAAACAGAGGCAAAAAATCAAGCTAGCTTAGCTTAACAGTAATAATAAAAAAAAACCAAAAGGAATAATCTTCAGAAATAAATTTGTGTGTTTGCAGCTGAAGATCTGAGGCTGAAATATTTGGAATAGTTGAAAAGTTCAGCGCATTGTTTTTATCTTTTGAAATTACTGACAAATCTGCAGCTGAAGGCAACAATAAATCTCCAGAAAGTTAAGATGCACAGGAAGATAACATCTAAGTATTTCATCTTTTGCCTCACAAATATTTCTAAGTCCTAAAATACTAAGTTTATAAAAAAATAAAACAGAAATATGATACAAATCCCCACATTTGAGCAGAGCCACATTTCAGAAGCAGTTCATGTAATTTCATGTAAAAATCAACTAATCAGTTAATCGAAATCCATTACAGTTTGAAAAGGGAAAATTAATGCTCTGCACTTGAAACTTATAAACTTGTAAATGAGGTTTTACATTCACATACTTGCAGAGTTGAACAGTTAACAGTTGAAGCTAATACTTTCCACCATATAACAATTACATAATGTGATGTACTTTTCAGGTTGTTGGTGGAATTTCCTGCAACTGGCGGAGTAGTGACCTCCTGGCAGTTCCAAACAGTACGTCTGATACGATATGTGTCCAGCTGGGACTACTTTGTGGGTCTGTGTGAAGTGGCATTCTGCCTGTTCATCCTCTACTATGTGGTGGAGGAAGTGCTGGAGATCCGCATCCACCGCCTGCATTACTTCAAGAGCCTGTGGAACTGTCTTGATGTTCTCATTGTCATGGTACGTGTCAGAGTCATATTTGGTAGTATTCAAGTAATTGTGTTATATATTTATTGATTGATTGATTGATTGATTGATTGATTGATTGATTGATTGATTGATTAATTGATTGATTAATTGATTGATTGAATTTTGTTCTTTGCTCTCTCCACTATTTTTTTATTTTATTTTTTTTAGTTGAGTGTTATTGCTATTATCATGAACGTAACCAGAACAGCCATGGTTGGCAATCTTCTCAAAGGCCTGTTGGAGAACCACACTGCTCACCCAAGGTTTGAGTCTCTGGCAAATCTGCAGGTCCAGTTCAACAATGTGGCTGCAGTCATCGTCTTTTTGGCCTGGGTCAAGGTTTGAGTCTCTCTCTCGCTTTGGTTTAAAATCTGTCCAAAACATTCACAGTGGATGGTGACGATGGGTAATTTCTCTTCTTCCCTCAGCTTTTTAAGTTCATCAACTTTAATAAGACCATGAGTCAGCTCTCTAGCACAATGTCTCGCTGTGCCAAGGACCTTGTGGGTTTCGCCATCATGTTCTTCATCATCTTCCTGGCATACGCTCAGCTAGCGTACTTGGTGTTTGGAACCCAAGTCAATGATTTCAGCACTTTCCAAGCCAGCATGTGAGAGCTTAGAGTACAGTCCACAAATGTACAAATACCTCAAACGATTAGTGTTTCCTGTTATTTAACAATGTTTAAATATTTTGCTGTTTGCACAGTTTCACCCAGTTCCGTATCATTTTGGGAGACTTTGAGTTCTCAGAAATCGAGGAGGCGAATCCAGTGTTAGGACCTATTTACTTTACAACCTTTGTCTTCTTCATTTTCTTCATTCTCATGGTGAGTACGGGTAGTCACACCTGTTGTGTTAAAGTAATGCATTTTTATCATGTTGTTTACATACACCCCTCTTTAACACACAAACATTTTCTCGTTTTTGTTTAAAGAACATGTTCCTGGCCATCATCAATGACACATACTCTGAAGTGAAGGCTGACATGTCCCAGCACAGGTCCGAGATGGAAATGACTGACCTTATTAAGAAGGTACTCAACTACACATATCAGTTATTTAAGCTAAGCAGATTTCTATGATATCAACATTAGTCACAATGCCAGTAATAACAGAACAGCTAATCCAGGTGTACAACTAAAAGAAGCCTCTTCAAATATGGCAATTTTTTGATCGTGTTGTGTCTTTATTGAGATACAAATGAAAAATCTCTCTCTTAGGGTTGTAACAAAGCTCTGATGAAGCTGAGGCTTAAGAAGACAGCAGTAGATGACATATCCGACAGTTTGCGTCAGGCTGGGGGCAAACTGAACTTCGATGAACTCCGCCAGGATCTTAAAGGGTGAACAAAAGAATTAGGGACACTAAAAGCTTCTAACTATTTTGATGGTTTATTTTTTGTATTTCTCTTGTGAATATCAAATTCATGCTATGCATCTTGAGTGTGTTTTGATCTTTTCTTGGCTCAGAAAGGGCCACACAGAGGCAGAGATACAGGCCATTTTTGCCAAATATGATCACGATGGCGATCAGGAGCTGACAGAGCATGAACACCAGCAAATGAGAGATGACCTGGAGAAAGAGAGAGTGAGTGATGTTGCCCACGGCCTTTTTCATTTGTTAAACAAGAGCTGATCGTTTTAGTATTTGATTCTGAAATAACACAGAACGCCATGCATGTATGTGATGGTTTCAATTCAGCCACAACACCAACAGATGTTCAGTGTGTCTCTGCTCGTATGCTAGGAGGACTTGGATCTGGAACGTAATTCGCTTACTAGACCCAGCAGTGGGCGGAGCTTCCCACGTACCCAGGACGACTCAGAGGAAGATGATGATGAGGATAGCGGCCACAGCTCACGTCGTCGTGGCAGCAGTTCAGGAGGGGTCTCTTATGAGGAGTTTCAGATGTATGAAGCTTCTATTACTGTTGTTCTGTAAATTATATGCAGGTTAATCTATGACGCCCACAATCATTCATACTTTTGACTTAAATCCAGGTGATGCCAAGTTTCTGTGATAGTGAAACTCTTTGTAACACTTCAGAGTGGCATGCAGAATCAGCTCATCTTTATTTTGAGGTTTCCTCTCAGAAAAAAAACACACTCTGCTAATCTCAATGATTATTACTATACAATATAACACATTTTCATGTACTATAATATGGGAACTAATGCTCTCTGTTCCATCAGGCTGGTGAGGCGTGTGGACAGGATGGAGCACTCTATTGGCAGCATAGTGTCCAAGATAGATGCTGTGATCGTAAAGCTGGAAGCCATGGAGAGAGCTAAACTTAAGAGGAAAGATGTGCTGGGCAGGTTGCTGGATGGAGTCATGGAGGTGAGGCGCAGTGGATGCTCACCATCAGTGAACTGATGTTGACTCAAAGCTTGCAGTAATAAATATTGTTGTATTATCAGTGGATCACATGATGATTTATATGAGAAAGGGGTCTCATAGTGAGAAATCTAAAAGTAATTATCACCTGTAGATTCTTCTAGGTCATTATTTTACCTTTTTTAACAATTTTATTGCTATGGTTCGTTCTCACTGCCCTTATACAGTTGCATAGTTTTGTTAAAAAAAAGCTCTTAAAAGCTCTGAAAACTTACTTAACACTAACCATTCAGCACTCAAAAACTGAGTTAAAAGGGGAGGGTTTTCCACTATATGAATGATTATGAAACTGGCTAAACCATTTGTTAGAGCAGTGTGTAAGTTACAGGAAAAAACACTGTTTCTGTAAAACCTAATTTCCTAAGCTAGATTTCTCCTGAAGACAGCTGATGTAATTGCCATGCAAGCACCTTTTTACATGTATGTGTATGCACAACTAAGACTTCAGTAAGGGAACATATCACTGTGACAGCAGAGCAGCAGGATTAAGTGAGATGAAACTAAACTTAACAATGCATCCTCATGTTCAAAAATAAAGTCTGACTAAAACTGGTACTCTAACAATGTAGCCTCTGCAGTGAGGTTACCACAGTTCATGTTGTTGCATATCCTGCGTAACCTGGTTTCTTATGTGCATGGAAACAAACTACACAAGTAAATCGGTTTCTCGTCTGTCAGGATGAGCGTCTGGGAAGGGACACAGATGCACACAGGGAGCAGATGGAGAGGCTGGTTAGGGAGGAACTGGAGCGCTGGGAGTCTGATGATATGGGCTCACAGGTCAGCCACCCACAGCCAGCCACGCCTGTCGGCCCCCGGCCCCATCCATCCTCATCTTTGTCCACGGACGGCCTCGACTCAAGCACGAACGGGAGCGGCCATGTGTGAGGACTTGGCTCAGAGAAGAATATTCCACTCTGGCAAGAAACTCTCTATTGGAAATTTCCCGGCTGCAGTACAAGTAACTAAAGACTTGAGACCAATTTTGCAGAACAAAATGAGATGTCTTATAAAAGTTGTTCTTGCTGAATAACAAAGAAGGTGACGAAATCTCACAGACATCACCTCAACTACTAAAATGCACTGAAAGTGAGTGAGGCATTCCAGAGAGACAAGTATTTGCTAAACTGGGTAAAGCTTTTTATCAAGTTTTAATTTGACAGGAAATTGAAAGAGTCAAAATATGTGAAAGAGATTGAAGAATGATGAAGGATTTACAGTATTACATCACAGTATACACCAGCCTTCAAGCATACTCAGTTGTACTCAGATAACACGGCGTATGATTTTAGTATTATATGCTTACCTGCTTTTAAGAACTGTATTCACACATCCTAGCATTTACACAAACACCAAAAAGGCATTTCTTTGACTGTTAATTTGGCTGATTTTATTTTTTGTATCATTTTAATATACAGTTAGGTACAAGTGTGGCACATTCTGTCATATCTACTCACCCTCTATACATCATGGAAGCTTCAAATTAAATAGCTTATTATCATTTTATGATACATATTGTAACTTAAAACAAACTTCTATTTGGAGTGCATTTAGTGTTCATGGGAAACCCATGCATTTATTACTTTTTTCACTGTGCCTTATTTTTTTTTTTTTTACAATTTATTTCTTTTTTTTTTTTAAATCTGATATGCCAAAATAAAGTGTTATTAAAATATAAATGAATTTTGTTTTGCTTCCTTTGAAGTATGATTCATTTTACAGACAAAAACAATCCTAAATATTACTTTTTTCTTTTTTTGAGCACAATAGACGTTGTAATACTACATTCTTTATAAATTAAAGATGAGATCTAAAAAAACTTATTACATTAGATTATATTGGAGCCAAAACAGTGATTTTCCTTCCTGGTTTGACTCATACAGAATAAGCAGATCTTCTATCAGTTCATTTAAAATAAATGCCCTTTGATCATATTAAGGTTGCATTTCTTCCCTTGCTTATCTGAAATTTGAAGGGAGATTTGAACAATGTTATTATTTTACTGTCTACAGTAAATCAATAACATTTAATTCTGTGGTCTCTGAGATATCAAGATTTCTTTAAAATAATTATTCATTTACAAGAGTGCTGTGTTAAACATTAAATATTCAGTAACATTTTTTATGGGTTATTATTTAAAGATTTTATGCCAGGTTTCCCAAAAAGAACTATGTAGTCTTGTGGTAAATATAGGGAAGGACAGACATATTAATATTATCCCAGTTACTGTATTTAGCTCTCTTGTTCATTATCAGTTGTTTACTTTCCTGAAAGAACAGTATATTAATTATATACTATTGTAAATTATATTCTTTATTTATGTTTTATTGTATAGTTGAATTTTTATTGCATTTTTGGCAGTCCTATTCTGCACTGACTAAAAAACTTCAGGTTACACCAGTGAGCACTATACAGTAATACCATCAAATTATACTCTTCTTCACAGAAAACATAAAAAATATTGTTTTAAATATTATCATAACCCATGTTTAAACAACACTTGCAGGTATCTCAACAGAATTACTATGATACATAAATCATCAAGATCAAGGTTCCATGACAATGTTTACATATGTTCTCACAAAAGTTGTATCAGAGTATAAATGTATAAATATACAGAATTTTTTTGATCAAAAGAAAAAAATGAACATTTAAATGTGATATAGTTCTACGATATCTAAAATATATCTATATCTAATAATTAATCATTGCGCTCTTAATTTTAAGATAAATTCTGTAAATTGTTCCAATTCCAAATAATCAAGTCAAAGGCACTAAAAAAAGGCTAAGTGTGATTTTAAAATAATACAGTTGTTAGTATTCTTAAGTAACCACAGCTTTCTTTGAATTAGAAACCTCTAGGAAATGTGTCACACATTTAGACAAATCACCCTCGCCATCTGAAAATCTGTAAACTCATGCATGTCAGAAACTTAAACTCCATACTCATCACTTAGACATAAGTGTGTTATCGCTCTTCTAATCTAACTCTATGCAAAAAAAGTAAATAAGTGTAATTCCCAAAAATCTGTACAATTTCTTGTAATGGTGAAATTTTTTTTGAACCATTTTTTCATCTACTTGCCTGCTTTTTAGAAGTGAAAGGTAAAAAATTGCAGAATCACACACCTAAGTGAATTTCTTGATGTAGCGCAGTTTCAAATAGGCAATGATGAGGAATATGAGAGTCATTGCGATCAAAGCCAGGTGATTTTCCCACAGTCCCCAGGTGGTGTATTCAATCCCCAAGTAGTCCAGATACTGCTCTCCTGTACATCTGAAATAACGCCAATCCAAACGGGTTATTTATAAAACTAATTATAAATAGTATAAATAATAGGCATATACTTTGTAGTTCATAAGTGCTTGTAAGGTTTTCTGAAATTATGCAAATGATTATGAACATGGAAACCATTGAAATGACTTTTTGTTCAGTAATTTGTTTCATGAAAGCAGAACACAACCAGTGCACATACAGCATACAGGTTTACTCACGTCGGACCAACTGTGCTCACACTGCAATTAGTGACTGTAGCTGACATGTTGTTGTTTTGGATCACAGCCTCCTCGCAGAACTTCAAGCCCACAAACTCATTGATTTTCAAGGCCTGAACATAGACAGCACAGTCAATCAATGCTGAGCAGATCAAAGTGTACTTAGTACATTGCACTCAGACTGAATGCGGATCTTTAGTGATCAATGGAAGAATATGGTTGGTAAATTAAATCAGTAAGAAAGCAGTTTACAGTTCCTTTCATAACAGATCTCCACAATTATCTAAGGAACATGAGACAAACAAATTTTTACTGAACAATAAACAATTACTAGGGATATTGCTATAGTATTTAGGCCTCATTTTATCAAGTATTAGGATATAATATTGTAAATGTATATTTGCCTGTTCTAATTGTCTGTTGTTAATTAAGTATGCAAGTACAACTCTCTAGACCTCTAAATATAAAGTTCTACTATTAATTTTACTGAGCAGACCAGAGTGTATAACCCTCCTTGAATTTTGACTTACTGCAAGACCGTAGCGAGGAATGCTAAAGTATTTCAGCCAAGCCAGCCAGTCCATGATGCTGGGTAAGTTCACCAGGAGACCAGAGAAAATCTAAAGACACCACAATAACTGAAGAGTGAGGTTTTTTTTTACAGCTGACATTTATCATCTAAATGTAACAGGGCTTTAATTAATCTTTTTAGTTTCACCTGTGCTTCAGGTGTCACATTTTAGTGTCTGGGTTATGTTCCAGTTAAGAAGCCTTTAATTTTCTCCTAACATTGAAAATTCCAACATTTATATTAAAATATTTCTTGTTTCTGTAGATTCATGGAAACATTCCTTTTGTGTCCTCCTGAAAAGTAATAATAATTATATATAATAAGTAATAATATAAACCTCTTTTCAAAATATCTGCTGTTTAAAACCACCTATGAGCCCACACTGAAAATTACACCATAAGGCACTTTACTATGTGGCTTATTAATATCAGTTACCACAGAAAACCAAGATGGCGACAACTATTATGCCAAACAAGGTATTTTCGCGCATCTTAGTGTTTTTCTGTGTTGCTGCTCTCACCATCATGAAAACGAAGGTGATGGTCATTAAGATGTTGGCAAGGGCCACAATGCTTTGGTCAGCTGAGATGGCCATGGTCATGGCTGTGGCTGTGTAGGCCACCAGAGTCACTGTCAGAGTGAAGATGAAAAAGGCTACTGCTGTGGATTTGAGCCCTGAGTGGACACACAAACAAATACTCATACACTTTATTATTCAAAATAAAAACTGAGCTTTCTTTACTTAAATTCCAAAAATTCATTAGTTTATAGGTCCATCTTACCGATCATAAAGTAGACGATACAGCTAAAGATGATGGAGGTGATGGTGCGCAAAGTGATGTCAGATAGGATCTTAGAGAGGAAGTACACAGACACTCTGTAGTAGCCACTAATGTACTCATGCCTGTCACAAGAAAATGCAAGTAAAATTCAAAAAGTGGCTCTACACACTCATTCCAAATTAATGTGTAGGTATGCACAAATAAATGTCAGGTTATGTCAAGGTCCTTCAGCTTGTTTAGTAGTGTTGAAACCTGCATGATATCTTGACAGATTACGTACACAAAGAGCTTCCTCTCAATGATGAAGAGCTCAGCTGCAGACACAGTGCTGAAACATTGGTTGGTGGTGATGAAGAAGAGGGCACCCATCCTGCAATATGAACAAAAAATCATGAACACAGAGCAAACCGCGATGGAAACACGATCTGTAGTACTGCAGTGCTTTCTTGTTACCCAACGAACAAAAGGAGGGACGAGATCATTTAAAGCACAGCAGCCATTGTGTGATCGACAGTTTTCTTCACTTAATCAGTCTGCCATTCACTAGTATACTCATTTATTACTCATTCACTCATTCAGTTTTATTTCATGTGAGACCCTGTCATGCCCCCCAGGTTATGGATTTGTCCACTGTCTGCTTCTATCAGCTCCTGTTAGTTTCCATCCCATAATCTCTTCACAGACCCACACACCTGTTCCTCATTCCTTCACCTGCTCACCTTCTACTCACTTCCAAGCCATTTTTTCCAACATTTAAGGAAATGCTTTTATTTGCCTTCAAGAGTTTCCAAGACTCATGTCTGTATGGTAAATATGAAGCTGTAGAGGCCAGTTAGCTTAGCTAGTTTAGCACCTGTAACTTTCCTTTAACCTGTCTTCAGAAATTTGGAATGGTTCTGTTAATGGTTTTAAAGACTGAGAAACACCATAACATTAAACTATTAGTTTACATGTACCTCAAATTGTACGTGAAAATTGTATTTGAAACAGCTTTGCCTTGAATTCTGTGGCAGCATCTGAGTGTTTATGTAAAGGGAGAGTTGGCTAAAGATCAATCAAACAGCCAACACCATAAAGATTACGGTACTTAATGTGCTGTGGTTCATATGTACAAATGGACTTAAAAGGTGACTGACTCCACCACGGCTCTGCACACAATGAACAGGAAAGACGGGTGAATAAGTTAAGACATTTAAGCCGCAAACACCGTTTTCTGCCATACAGCCTATGGATTGACCATGAGTATAATGATATTAGAGCCTAATTTTTCACTGAACCATGCACGGAGAGAAAGAGGGAGACCATTGAGGTCTCTGATGGGCTTCACTGGGCTTCTGAGTACCAGGTTGTGCCCAATAAAATATTGTAAGAGGATTAGCGACGTAGTAATTGCTCTACTTTTCACACTTCTTTATTCAAAGCATTTACTGACTTACAGCACTGAGCTCACAAATTCTGACGGTTTATTTTTTTATGTTCTTTTTGAACAACTTTGGCTAATGACTTTACTGTGCAATGCATGTTCCTTAGTTAATATTTTGATCTGGACTTCAAAGGGACTACAGACGTTAATTAGGTCGAAGCTATAATCTAGTTCAGTGCATTAGATTATGATATTTATGTTTGAGCTTTACATGATCCCTTTCAGAAAATAAATTTTGAAATAAATAAGTCAGTATCTACAAAATGTGAGCAGTGATTAGGAAAAAGTGCAATAATCATACCATGGAGGCAAATTAATTAACATAAATAATCTGAAAAGCAATAATAAAATAAAAATATAATAAAAAGCAATACATAGCAAGACTGTACAATATAAGTATGCTGCTGAAGCTACAAAGAGGTCAGTTCAGTTTTAGTTCAAATAAATAAATTACTAAATAAATACAATTTTTTCTTTTAGATAAAAGTCCTTACCAAAAAAAAAGAATTTATTAGTAATATTATGAAAGTTACATTCATGTTTTTTTTTTTATCAGCTTTCTTAACCGACTTGTTGATTTTACAACATGACATATAAAAAAAGAACATCCCTTATAATTTCTACAGTGGGGGCAAATTTGCTCAAGGTACAGCAGGAAAGTGAACAAACTACAATTGAATATCTGAGTTATTGTGTTAAACGGAACATCTGGGATGACAGTGGGTTTTTATGTCAATAATTATATAATGTTTTCACATATAAAAAGGAACACAACCAGGAATTTTGAATTCCTGAGGTCACATGTCCAAGTCAAAAAAGTGTTTTAATGATTTCTTTCACATTTCATTTCCTCAGTCAACACTTCAGTTACATTAACTGTAATTTTTTCCTATGAGAAGTTGTCTACATGCTGTTTTCAACACAGCCAGGAAAACATTTCTGGTGGAAAAATAACAAATTCTTTATCTGTGCTTCAGCCTTAAAAATAGCCTAAAAAAATAATTGCACTATGGCAAAATCTAACCTTGTCTAGGGTGCTAAAACAGTGCAAATTCCCAGAAAATATGGAAATTGTTGTCCCCTGAGAGCTGTGGCGCTCACGAGGACATGTGTGGTGTTAATAATCAGTTCTCTCACCGGTTCTGGATACCACTCTGATCATCTTTGACCCCAAGGAAGATGGCCCCCACGATGAGGGCGAGGAAAATGTGGACCCCCACCTGCACAGACAAACTTTGACATTAATAAGTGGAGACTGAGACAACTGAAGCCTAGAAATCATTAGAAATCCTGTTTGAAAACTTGAAAATACTGACAGAATGTTTGCAAGGTGTAAGATGAGTATCCAACAAAGTTATCTTTCTTTTGCTGTATTTTTTCATTGATACTTATCCTATTTGAGAGTTTTTGTGTTGCATGAGGACCCTTATGAAGGACACAGGCTAAGATGCATTGGTCTCACAAAAAAAAGTTGTTCTCTATACCCCCATAAGTGTTGCTGGACTTTTGAAAAGTGAGCGCGACACAAGTTTAATCCTAACAATTTACAGATTATGACAGGGCTAAGCGGTTCCCAGGGTGAAGGGATAAGCTAATACGGTTGAGCCTTTTTCACCTCATTCCCCACAGCCCTTCATGTGAAAGCGGGGCAGTGGAATGATAGGTCATGACGCCATCATGTGATGAGTCCCAGACCAGGGCCAAGGGGCTTTGGCCAGATATGATATCAGTTCAGATCCTGGCCCAGAGAGGCAAGAGTGGGGTCACAACAGTCACCAAAGCCAATTATGGCGCCCACGCCACCCAGAGCCCCTCTTGTAGGATTATTTTGACTTATTTAGGGCCAATAAGCTGTTAATAATTCTTAAAGTGAGAAGACTTCTGAAGGCATTTTACTGCCATGAGGTGACTAATGAGGGCATTAAGTCTTGACCCGTCCAAAGTACTGTCTGTGCATCCTGCTCATGATGATAACAGCACTAACACTGATCATTTTGATCAGCTCATTCCACTCTTTGAAGTTGCTGAACAAAGTAAAGACGATAGTGGCACGGTATTGTGTTTAAACCTTTAAATAAAAAAACAGAAACATTTAAAAAGTTTATTCTCTGACACAGATGTAGACTTGCTGCTTGAACTTTGCACTAAAATGAAGACAAACTTAACTTTTCTGTTTTGAATGCTGAGTTTGACTTGGAACCTGAATGCAAAAAGCTAAAAAAGACTAGAGCTGAAAACTAGAGCAATCAAGTTTTTGACTTGGAATTTTAACTTGATTTTACTTCATGTTTCCATGTCAGGGGTCATATTTTTCAGAGGTCTGGTTACACTGGATTGCAGCATCAATTCTTGGCAGAGGCCAGTAACTTCCCAGAGTCTCAAGTAGTTGCAAGACAACTTTTTCCTGCAGCCATAATAATAGTATAAATTAATGTAGGAAACTGCAGACAACAGATGGCTTTTTGTTCGTGACTTGTTATATTTTTTTTTACCATTCATGATAAGTTTTGTATTTTAAATGAGTGGTGGGGATGTATCACCTGGGCCACAGATGTTTGTGGGTTCAACATGAGGTTCTGGAAGGTTCTCTTCAGCACCCAACGTAGCTGGTGGAAGAAGGAGCTGTTGTATGTGATGGTGCGGGATTTGGGGCATAAGATGCACTCCTTGTCCTGGACGATGCGGTCCAACTCAGCTCTTGTGTCACTGGAGTAGCTGCTGTTCCTGTACTCCTCGACCAGGCGCTCCTCAATGCTCTGCCTGGAGTGACTGAGCTCCTCAAAGTCCAGATCTGGCCACGAATCCAGAGGGAAAACAATCAATTTAAGTTATGGAAATACAACTGCGATAGACAGCAAAATATTATCATAAAGCATTGGATTAAATAAAAATCATATTTTTGTGAGCATGTGTGTGTGTAAGTGTGTATGTTTGTGTGTGTGTTAGACCAGCATCTGATTGAATTATAACTCCATGATTTTATTGTCAGAATATGCTTTAGACTTTATATGTTCTGTTAAATCTGCTTCTCAAAATCTAACCTCTACTTATTTTTATCCTGCACTCTTATTCCTTTAAAATCTATACAAAGAAGCTCACCACATCTTGTTATTAAAATCACTGATCTAAATAACAGCAGCTTAAAATGCTTTTGGAATTATTAAATAAAACCTGTCAAAAATCTATGTAGACAAAAGTAAAAACTGAGTTGCTCTGGACTGCATCCACTAGTCTAGTGTCATGAACAGAGCAAATTCTCATAATCTAAGAGTAAAATGAGGACAAGTTCTTCACTTAAAAACCTCCTGACAGTATCTGCATTACCTGTATACTCTTCACTCTTCAATTCAGGGACATTAGAAAAGCTTTAAAGGGGAATGAGGGGTTAAAAAGCTATGTTCTTACTTATATTTGTAAGTAACAATGCTTCTACATGTTAACAGGTCCTTTCTATTACAAATACAGAAATATGAAGACATCATATTAACAGTAATATGTGTGAAATTATCTCTTATTGCTGTTACCTTCAGACCCATGCACTTTAGTCATGGTTGTGGCACTGGAGTCTCCATTAATGACATCCAGAAAAAAATCAGCTGGGTTGTTGTGGGGCTCGCAGGGATAACCTGTGAGCACAGATCAAAATTATCCATGCTTAATATCAAAACACTTTCCAGAGTTACATTGAGATGTTGTTTTTTTATTGTCTGTTGTTTATTCATTGAAGCCTTACATGAAAAAAAAGCTACACAACCATCTACATTGCCAGGTGTCATCTTTTAAACATCAGGAAGCCATATAAACATGTCAGAAGTTATCTTGAGGTGATAATAAGTTTCCTCATAGTTACCAATGTTAGCAAAGTAGTCCAGAGCGTTTGGTGCTGGTCCATGGTACACCATTTTACCATTAACCAGCAGAGTCAGGGTGTCAAACAGTCTGTAGATGGAGTATCGTGGTTGGTGGATGGACATAATTATGGTTCTTCCATGACTCGCCATTCTGGAAAGACACAGAGTAAAAATTATGCATTAAAACTTGTAGTGAATACAATTAAGCTGCCTTCTAATTGCATTAACAAGGGGAGTGCAACAAACTTGTGATTACATTCAAGTTTTAAAAGGTTCTCTATGTTTTGTTAATAAACATTATAACTATAATGCTAAAAAAAAATAGCATTTTCTATCAGCTAATTAGTCTAACGCTGTAAAAGCGTGTTACAATTGCCCAAAAATTTTAAGGGAAAAATTAACAATAAACAATATTATGTAATGAGCAGGCAAGCATTGACTAGTGTGGCACACTTAAAGAGTTTCTCATTCTTTATTGCATTGTTTGATAAATGCGCCAATAATAGGCAAAAGGGCCGTAATAATAGGCAATACACATAGGTGCAGGAGGCCAAAGAGGCAGCCCTAATTTCATTACAATAGGTTGTTGTTGTTAGTTGTTGCCAACAACCTGCTCTAAATAAGCTCATTTTAGCTTTAAAACATAAATTTAAAAAATGCACTAACACCCTTCAATGGCCTTTTCTTTTCATTTTTTTCTGCAATGAACCCTTTAGATTGGGACCAATTCAGCTGATGCTATAATTAAGTGACATTCAAACAGTTAAAAGTAAGTGTTTTAAATGGTAAATTGACCATTTAGGAATGCAGAGCATTAGATACAGGTACAGCTGTGTGGACTGAACTAAGACCCATCTCTGATTGAAACTATGATAGAGTTAGATGTAAGATGAATTGTGGAAAAGTTCACCTTTTGAGTAACAGCAAGACAGAATTAGCAGTGCTGGCATCCAGTCCAGTGGTTGGTTCATCCAGAAAGAGGACTGAGGGATCAATAATCAGCTCCATGCCAATGTTAGTCCTCTTCCTCTCTCCTCCAGAGATTCCCCGGGTTATCTGTGTGCCCACCTGAGAAAAAACACCCACATATGAACCCACACAATCAGTCTGTCCTGTCCTGAAGCCGGAGGCAGACCAAAAGGTTAGACAACTGGGACATGTGTGTGTGTGTGTGTTTTTACCTTAGAGTCAGCCACCTTGGTGAGACCCAGTTCTTTAATGAGGTGATTGACTCGAGCCTCCTTCTCACTCTGAGGCACAGAGTTGGGCAGCCGCAGCGCCGCAGAAAAACGCAGGTTCTCCCTCACAGTCAGGGTGCCCATGACCACATCTTCCTAGGAGGGGAAATGAGAGCTTGAGGTCAAAGGTCACAGAGTTTTCTCTTTGGTTGCTCTGTTGTGGTGTCTGAAAATGTACATTTCCACAGACCTGTGAGGCAATTGTTGACCAAAAAATGTTTGACTCTTTAAAGCTACTATTCTAAAAAAATATTTTTTTAACAGGGATCAAACTACAACATTTCATATGAAAGGTGTTTTTAATAAAATTATCATTCAAATCTAAAGTCCTCCTTACTTTTTAAACCTTTTAATGTCTTTTAGAAATTTTTTAGGTTTTGTAGACTGCAACAGTACTGTCTGAGTTTAATCTTACCACACTCCTGAGCCTTACTTTTCCATGAAAATGCTCTAATAAACCCACTGTACACTCCCTGCCTACTACCCAAAAGTTAGGAGCAGGCCAGTGACCAAAGAGGAGCATCTATCAGCTGGATATCTTGATATTTGTCTCAGGAGTTAGTGAAGATGAAATCAGAGAGTGAATATCAGATTGTAACTAGGAGTATGAATAAGCAACTGCTTTCCAACGAGTTCACCCTATGAACATATAAGGCAATAAAGATGTAAGTGTTGTGTTTTTAGTGATCTAGTTCAGGTTTAGGTAATTAATATAATGCACCTGAACCACATAGCCAGAGAGGCATTTGAAGTTTGGAGGCTGTGGTGCTCTGTCGATGAGGACTTCTCCTGAGAGACCTGATGGATCTTTCCGTGCAGCCAGAATATCCAGGAATCTTGTATCAAAAAAAAAACAAACAAAAAAAACTGTATCTACAAAAAATGTAAGTGATTGTTTCAGATCTATTTTTTCTTAGAAAACACCATGATACATACGAAGATTTTCCACTTCCAGTAGGTCCAAGAATAGCATTAAGACCAGGTCTCATAATCCCACTGCAAGAGAATAAAAAACAATTCTCTGTTACCAATGTAACATGGATCAATTCAAGACTCATATTGGTACATATGCAAATTGTTTGTGTGAAAAGTGAGAAACAAGGTGGATTAATATAATTAATATATAATTAATATAATATAATACAAGTGCTGGAGCCTAAAGTACTTGGATAAGTTGCTCACAGCACATTTTCCAAACAAAATTTTTTACCGTATTTCAAATTAAAACAACATCATAAAAGAATTTTGCAGTTTCATAAGTATTTCTCGAAAGCTGTGCACACACACAAAAAAATATATATTGTGGTGCCAAAAAAATCTAAAGCAAATCCTTTGACTTCAGAGAGAATAGTTCAACAAAACCACCAGAAGAGTCAGTGATATAAAACGGAATTAAAAGACTGAATAAAAGCCTAGCAGTGGATCACGTGACACTGTTTAATTCGTTCCCCTGGCAGACTGCTCTTTACTGCATCAGAGAGATTATATGCAAGAAACCATGCTTAATATCATATAATTAACACTGAAGCGGGAAAAGACCCAAAAACTTGTGTGAAATGATTCATTCTTCCATGGGAAATGTCAGATATATTTAATACCATCAGAAACAAACCAACTAAGGGCCTATTCATTATTGTCCTGCTTTGAATAAGGATACAATGAGCCATATTGATTTGCCGAGATGAACAATGGCTCTATTACTCTGACACTGCCTTCCTAATTAGGTGACTAAAAGAATTATCGCAATAAATTCCTATATCAAGCCAAGAAATTATACACTTCATTGTGTTTCTGCAAGTCAAAAAAAAAAAACAAGAATCACCACATTTACATTTTTTTTTTCTGGATTGTTTCCTGAGAAAAATTTCATAATTAATCTCGAGCAGCAATTTTTATAACTGACTTGAGGTCGACCAGTATTTCCCGGGAAGTGGTTTTCTTTTTGCAGAGGAAGCCGCTCTTCAGCTGCATTTTGTACTGGATGTTGTGGAAGCTCACGGTGGAGCCGCACGGCTGCTTGTTCTGGTCCATGGCTTTGATGACCTTTGACCTGGCCGTCCCGTTGGTGCCAATATCTTCTGTCATTGTAATGTTGATGTGATTGGTTCTCTCCATCATCCTCTCTGTAGCAAACACATTGTAAAATGAGATCAGATAGAAATCAGTCTTTGTCATCTACTGTTGTGATGCAAAACTACACGGATATAAGTAAAGAATGCACCTCCACACAGATCTGTCCTCCAAATCATTACAGTCATTTTAATACACTTTTACATTTCCTTGCAGAAAAGAGAGTACAGGTCATTCTTCTTACAGAAAAAACAACAGATGTGATGTGGTAGAATATCAAGAATATCATAGAATAATCTTATTTAACTTTGAAGACACTTAAAACGAAAAAAACGACTTACTGCACTAGGGACACAAATCAGTCAATGTTCATGTTTATCATAATCAGTGCTATATATAAATATGTATGTGTGTGTGTGTATGTATAAATATATAATACACACACACACACACACACTCACATACACACAGTGGTCTTTAAAACCTTTACAGTATTTAAATCTCTCAAATGCATGTCTGTGCATTATTTAAAAATAAATAAATTAAAAGGGACAAATATTAATTGGTTTAAGGATGTTGTGAAGTCAAATCCAGATGGAATAGATAGTACTTTTTATCTAAATAATGCTCAACAGAAAATAAAACAGAAAATTCCACTCCTGCAATTTCTTTAATATACCAAAACCCCAATGGTAATGAAAAAGCTGTCCATCATCACAAAATATGTTTAACAATTTTTTTTTTGAGGAAAAGAACAAAGTAGGTAAAAATCAAGCCATTTCAATAAGAAGCAAAACTAAAAAATTTGTGTTCGTGTGTGACTTTAAGAAACAGAGCACATTTTGAACTTTATGTTTTGAGGTTGCAAATTTAAATACACTTACTAAAAGACGTTTTGTTCAAACAGGTGGGTATAGGATACCCTTGTTTTGTTTTGTTTTTAGGAATTTACTGAACTATTTTATCTTCCTGCATCTAAAACAAGGCAAGACAAGAAGGGAAAAAAATATCCTCTGAAAATGACCACCACTATAATGCTGCTGAAAGTACTGAAAAGTTTGACTGCAGCGACTTACCGATCTGTGAGACTATGAGAAGGCTGCTGGTCCAGAGTCCCGCTGCGGCTTTCAGGAGCACAGACTGACAGAGCAATGTGCAGGCTGACTAACATCAGCTCATGACAGCAGGGACAAGTGCCCCACCATCCAGCCACACACTCAGCTGGGATCCCACCAAGCTGCTTAGCCTTTTAACCCTTCATTTGACATCCAAATCCATTTTATACTCCTGTAATGGGTCATTAATTTATGTTCAGTTCTATTAACAGATTCATTAAACTTGTTGCAATTGTACCATTTATTACAAATGACACAAAGTTTGCATATTTTGTCATTATTATGTTACACTATCACTACTTGGTTCTACAGGGCCAACCTTTGAAATGTATTTGCCGCGTCGAAAGAAGTTCTCAGATTGTAACAACAAAAGTAAAAACTCTACAGTCTAAATTACTCTGCGATCAGTACAAGTGTTGCATTTAAACTTTATCTCTTTTTAAAAGTACAAAAGTATGTGAGTACAAAAGTATTCACATCACAATACTGTTAAAAGTAGCCTAACAAAGTAAAAACATACATTATGCAGAATGAACCATTTCAGAAAAATGTATATATTTCATTATTACAATTATTGATCAATTATTGTGTGAAATGCTGTAACGCTGCAGCTTGTAATAAATATGCTTAATAATTTACCGACTGATTTGTAACTTAAGTTTACAAATGAGTGTAGCATAGCTAAAAGTTCAATATTTTTCACTAAAATGTATTGGAAAAGAAGTATAAAGTGGCATAAATTTAAATACTTTCGAAAAGTTAATGTGCCTTATAACTGTACTTAAATACTTGAGTAACTTAAATTTAGGTCTGTTTAGTTAGCCTAAAATTTAAACCTCATGCAATAAAGATGTCACTGGGGAAGACAAAAGAAATGCAGACTGTGATGATTGTATACCTTCAAGTTAACAAGTTTCTGGAGTTTGATCAATTATTTTCAAACTCTAATTGCATTGAAATCAATCAAATGGCATGAGTGGAAAAATCATCTCCAGATTCTTAAACCATCAGCGTCATTGCTAATAAAAAAATAGGTACTTTCAAGTACAGTATATTTAGTTTGTAGCTCAGGAGGTAAAACACGTTGAACTATCTTGAAGTACAATTTTAAGGTACTTTGTTTATAAACAGTTGCTTTGAAAACTGTGCTGCAATTGTCAAGTTAAAACCTGAATTTAGAGTAATTTCTTACTGACCTGGTTAGCTAATTAATACTTAGACTAATAATTAGTATTAATTAAAAAATGTTTAACACCTCAAAAATTAAATATTATGTTCATAAGAATGTTTTCATTAGTGTATAATTACCTTAAAAACATGCAGTGTTTTCACTAACTTGGAATGAGCCTTTTATATCTTCAGACAGACCTTTTTAACTGTTTAAGCTTTCATCATGTTGCAACATGTTTCTACAGAAGCCCTGAATGGACAAAACAAGTACTGGCTCACATCTTCCTGTTTACCCCCTAGTTTGGCAATTTCTCTCCCAGGAAAGTTAATGGTGAGCAGGGGGAATATTCAGTCTGATGCAATCTTCAAGTTCACCTCTAGATGCCACTAAATCCTTCACACTGGACAAATCCAGTTTTATCAAATGTATTTGTATTTTAATAAACAAGAATTTGGTAGGCAGACAGATAACAAAGCTTACCTGTTAGTGACCTACTGGTAATTGATTATCATATATAAGTGGGGTTTTAACAAATTATTTAACATTTACACATTGATTCATTCACTTTAACAACCTTAACAATCCAGTGTCAGTCAGGCTTCATGACTCTGGCATTGTTCAGTACAATACTTAACAGACCCCCACAAAATAGATAAATTAATGAGTAAACACAACATAAAATTTGGTATATAGTTTTTAATTGAAGTATCTCACAAGCCGTCCAGACCACAAAATACAATACTAACAGAGTGTTGTTGAAACAGTCACATTTAGGTCCCAAAAAACAGATCCAGATCCACAGCTAGTTATTATACTGAAACAGCAGTGAAACACATTACAGTAAGTAAAAAACAGAACATAGTGTAATTTTTTTAACTTCAACGGATAAGGAGGCTTGTAATCAGGACGTGTTAATAAGTCAATATGTCGTTCAATGTGTGTATGAGAAGGAAAGCAGTATTTACAAAACATTTATACACGGTGTTTGAAACAACTGGCTATACAAGTCTCACAAAATGAACAATGCTGATAAATATAAAGTGTGAATTTGTCCAGCTTTGACAACCACAAAACAAAAGACCAATACTGAATAAAAAGTGTATGATCTAATGGTTTAGGTATTTTTCACTCACATCAGGACAGCCAAGACAACTTAAGACAGCTTAATTACTCCTATACCCTGTGGGGTTTGATTGTTTCTGTTAGTCATGGAGGGCATTGAAGCAAACATTCACATTGTCATACATGGCTCTTGGCTGAACAGTTCTTTAGTGTTGCATTAAGTGTGCTTTGCTCTTTCTGAATGACATGTCATTGGTGTAAATAAGGAAATACGCATTTTGACTGAGTCATGACTGAAATTAACTAGCTTTACACGATACAAGCACCTTGATCAAGTTCCCGCCTGTTAAATATTCAGATACCAGAGATTCCCTTCAGATAAGTGATTCAGAAAATGCAACATAGAACTATCAGTTTTTCCAGGTGTATATAAATAGAATTATTTACAAAACATAAACTCTACATGTCTGTACCCTGAACACTTACTAGGGCTGTGACAAGACCTGTTTCACATCAGTACAGATAAAGGCGTGAGTAATGTTTAAATAGCAAGAAACATGAATATCTTATTTTTCAGACTCAGCCACTAAACTTTTATTTTTTGTATAAACAGCTTTAGGCAACTCCATTCACACTAGTTCACAGAACATTTAGGGTTTCGTTCAATTTCTCCCAAACCATCAAGATTGTGCAATTTAGCATCATTGCACTTAAATGGTGCTTTAGTAAGAATTAAGAATTTTAAAAACAATAAGTGTTAAATGTTATTCATGGGGAAGTCAAGACCAAAACATTTTTAAAGAAGAAACTGTTAATGTTTATGTACCGTCTAAACTAGATTCACAAGTTAAAAAGTAAAGTCTAGAATTGACATTAGGTGACTTTTAAGACTGACTGACACTGACTTATTTTTGGGCAAGATTTTTATATTATCAGTTGCTTAAGAAGTTGTGATGTTCAATGAAGATCATCATGCCAAATTTATGCAATATATTATGGTATCATTCCACTCTTTTCTATACATGTAGACCTATCATTAATACTGAGAAACTGTCTACAGTAAAACAAGGTGTAAAATTGAGGGTTTTTTTTTTTTTTAATGAAAATGTAACCTATCCAAGTTAACCATGAAAATTAAGTCCTTTCTTGGGCATTTTTAACAGTTAAAAAGATAAAAACATAATCAGTTCAGACAGTCAGAATTTAAACTTATGTAGCCCAAGCTACATATTTGCTGGGTGATGGTTTGCATGTCATTGTTAATTCCTGTCTGCCATTGAAACACTTCTCAGCTTTCAGCACTTATAAGGTCATTGGCTTGCTAGTAGATAAAACCTGTATAGAGGATTTTATTCATTTAGTGCACATCATGAATTCACTGCCTCTTACTCCACAGAGACTAATAAATATCATGCAACTCTAAATAACATGTTACAACCCTCTGGTATTATTTTTTGGGGCAAACCACACTAGTTATAGTGTATCCACAAGGGCACTGTTGTTCGATTGTATTGCACACATTAATAAGGTCCAGAGACCACACCTTTTGATCCAATGTCCTGCTAACTACGCCCAGCGACCACTGGACACAAAACTTCTGCTAAAGGAGAAACTTGAGTCTGAACTTGCATGTTTTCCCCAAGCACCAAAGGGCACCACGATAATTGTGCTGTTGTCCTCTGAGCCGTAGTGAAGAGCCTGACAGGGAAAAAGGTCATAATATTGGAAAGTGGAATTTGTACAAAGATGTGCTTACTTAGCGTTAGCTAACTGAGCTCTCTGCACACTTTTAGTGAACAAGTGTCCTCGACCTAAGATGACCTACTTTAATGCCCCAGGACCAAAAAGCATACTTTTGCACTTTCTATATTTATGATGCATTTTTTATTTTACATTTTTCTTCATAGTAAAACCTTTCTTCACAAAATCCAATATACTGTACAACAACAGTTTGAGAGTAAAATGGATTCGTCAGTCAAATCTAAATGCGTTAGTGTGCCTTTAGATACTCTCCTGCATTCCGCAAGGCAAAACCTGCAGCCTTCTAATCACAAAACTCTTCTACTTTACAAAACACAGCATACCATCTTACCTGGTCAGATATTCTCTGAGCTGCTTCCTTGGGGTCGTGGCACTGGTTGATGACATTGCAGATCTCCTGACTATTCATAATGAAGTTAATACCATCTGTGGTCAGTGCCAGGAATGAGTCATGAGCATGGTGCAGCTGAGGAAAGGAAACATGGAATTTAGCAACATTAATACATTTTCTAAACTTTTTCCTCACCATGTAGCAATGAATTAGCAGTATAAATAAGAAAAAAATAACATAACATTTGAGGAAGAAAATACATCAATACAAGAGCAGAGCGTAACAAAAACCAAATTTTTGACTACGTAATTATACAGTGTCTTATGTTTTATGTATTTACAAGTTGAGGCAGATGTACAATTGTTGGTTACTCAGAAAAATGTGCATTAGGAACCAGAGTGTTTGCCTAATGCATTTGCTGCCACCTTCTTGCTGTATGTACATTACTGACAATAAGCCCATGTGTTACATTATAAGAATTTTAATTTTTCACACAAACTGTTCAGATCTTAGCTGAGTAAGAGAGAATCCAGTATAAAAGAGCTTGAAAAAAGTGCACAAATGTAGAATATGATCTTAAGTGACTGTATTTTTAGAAACTTACTGATATTCTCTTGGTCTCAGGCTCAGCAATGACCCCCATATTCTTCAGGTCAAAGTCTCCAATGCTGCGTGTCATGGCCAACCTGCCATTTACATTTGGCTGTCCCAGGCTATTCCAGGTGATAAAACCCCCACTTCCCCTTATCCTTGAAGCAAGAGCAGAGGAGATAAACAAACATGGTTTTCAGTTCATAGAAAAAAGGGACAGTTACGATATCCTTCTCATTTATACAGATACAGATGCGCTAAACATTCTGGGAATTTTTTCATAATACACTTGTTTGTTCTAACAGACACATGTGCTCAGTAAACAAAGCTCAGTTTGGACAAATCAAATTTTATACTTGTTTTATGGATTTTTGTGCCTTGGGAACCATTATGTTTCATACCACTAATCCCTGCTGATGCATTTTGCTTAAATAAACAAACAAGACGAAACAGACAAAATCCTGGTACCTTTCTTTTTCATCCTTCCTCTCAGGAGTGTGGTCGACAGTGAGTTTAAGGGCTTTGCCTCTGCGGCACAGCATGGCACGGCTGTCACCCACACTGCCAACCACCAGCTCAATGCCGTCCCTCAGCAGGGCCACAGTGGCAGTGGTTCCTGCATTCATCCCAGGTACTACAAAGACATAGTAGGTAACATTAGAGATGGAACTTGCTATAAAAAGGTTCATACAAAAATGTGCTTTTTTACAGCAACCACATAGTGAATCTCACACTCTCACGTCTACACACTAAAACATAAACACATGGGTGGGAAGTTACAAAGAGGACTTACAACAAACTGGAGGTTACACATTAACAATAGAAGAGGCAGTGATACATGCAGGTCAAACTGTTTCAGCAGAGTTCAGGTCCAGAGCAAATTTTACAGCAGACATAAGCCTAAGACTGAACCTAAAAATAATTCACATCTGATACAACACTTATCAGTAACCAGTATTGATTGCCAAAAGACAGACATAAACTAATCTAAAAAACAAAAACAAACAAAAAAAAACTACTTTTCCAATGTTTCCTGAAAGGGATGGTGTGTTTTATTTAAAGTTTAGTATACATTTATTCCATTAAAAAAGAGAAAAGGAAATAAATGCATCACTTATCCATCATAGATAAAGTGACATTTTATTAAATCTACTAAGCACTTGATAATGAAAATTATCAAAATTTATTTCTGTCATATAATAACTGAACAGCAGATATTTCACTACGCACTTCCACCAAACCTGGTTTCTTCAGGAACAACAAAATTGTTAAAGTAGGATCAAAATTTATTAACTTGATTTGTCTCTTGACATTTGAAGGCCTGCATTACACTTTTTTCTTTCATCGCTGAGGCAAATAGATCACTAATTGTAGAATTTAAGCCATATATTTTTATATTTTTGGCAAAACAGCGTTTTTACATGCTTCATCTCAAGGACTAGATTGATCACTCACAACATACAACTCATACAACTTGTCAAATTCAAGCACTGTCTCACAAGAAGCTTTGCATACACTTGGTGAAAGAAGAAAAGGACGCGAGAAAGAGAGGAGGGGAGCGAGAGAGAGAGACGCAAGAAAGAGAGAGTGAGAGAGAGGAGTGAGAGAAAGATAAGGAACCTTCCAGTAGTCCAGGAATTAGGACCCGCTGGACTCTCCTTCATTATCTAGCCTCTCGTCATCCACATTGGTGCCAAGGGCCTCCAGCTCTTAGCTGGGTCAGCAGCTGCCGTAGATAACATGCACACACACACACAGGCATATTGGGACATTTCACACAGCGTGGCCAATATATGGCCACATTATTGATATACTAGCTTATATATTAACACATAACTTTAATTGGACATAATGTCCGTTGAGAAAAGTCATGCTAATTTTAAGATTTTCTACAAGACAAGGGCAAACATGTAGACTACACTTTTTTATTGAAAGAAATCTTTTGCTTGTCCTCTTTTGAGAGGGAGGCTCAAATTATCCTCAGCATTCATTTCAACGCCTAGGATAAACAAGTTACTTCGCAGATTGAGAACATTGTAAAAGATAGGTGACAAATTAAAGGAAACAAAAAATCAAGTTTCAGGCTGCCTGAAGCCTCAGTAACAGCCCCAGTGTCACTTTGCATGATGACTCTACAAGTCCCTGGACCTCTGCTGTTTCACAGGGTGTTTCTCAGATCTAGTGACTGTGAGTACCATAGTATATGATGCATATGATGGTCCTGTAAACTACAAACTTGGAGAACTGGCTTATAGCACTTGGACGGTCTCTCATGAGCTCATGTCTTTACTGAAAGTAACCTTTAACCACTACATTATGTTTTATTTGGTTTTTACTATTCCAGTTATTTAAATGTGTATCAGATGAATTATGTGCAAGGGCTTGTTTATTGATGTATGGCTGTATCCTCCTACAGACAGACAAGGTTTTTTGAGTATTTTTTTATACACATGGGTCAAATTATACTTGGATTTTCATTTATGTTTTATTTATATTTTGTTTGTTTAAAGCCAACATCTAATCTATGAATATATTGTTTGAACATAACTTCTTGTGTCCTGTATGCAATGAGCCACATTTGTCGTGCTTATCCAAGTGTGTAATTAGGGTTTTCCTTTAATTTGTCGCCATTCTGTCTGTGTAGATGCAGTACTAGAATCAGTGAATCATTAGCACATGCTCTACCAGAAGCTGGTGTTTGTTCATCAATTATTAAATGACTTTGGCTTAAATGACAGACTTCTAACCAAAAGTGCTCAGGTCATGTCAGTTGGGATATCCAATGCTTCAAAACCTAACTGGTTGGGTTTTGAAGAGATAGATAAAAACCGGAAAAACTCATTATGTAAAGAGATGTGTGTGTCTGTTATTATATGTACATTTAGATAGTATAACTGTGTAGACGTAACATGACAGAACCTACCATTTGGAGAGAAGTGTAAGTGCCTTGCCAGAGCTTTGTCTACTTCAAGAAAGGCCTTTGTTAAAACTGATTCCAGATCAGACTCCTCTGCCACAAGGTCCCTTAAACAATGACAAAAAGACAACACTGATCAGAATACCAGGATACAGGCATGTCTTTTTCTCCACAACCATCAACTATTTTCAAACATTCAGCTGAATCAGTTACTTCTTGTGACAATGACTGGTATCAAAATTTTTATAACTACACATGTTATGCTTTCTTACTTGATGAACTTCTCCATGTATTTTTCACAAAAGTCAGCTGCTTCTGGCCCACCATGTCCATCGAACACAGCGAAGTAGAGGATGTTATCAGTCATTTGGGAGACCTGGGAGCGGTCTTCATTCTCCTTGCGCTGACCAATAAGTGAAGCACAGCCTACCTTCGATAAGCTGACTTTGGGAATGGGCTTGCCATAGCGAATGCTTGGAGGCAGTAGGATGGGCTCATCAATACGATTGTCCCAGATGCCAAATGAATCCCAAGTAGTGGGGCGCCCACTGCTGTCAGGATCAAAGCGTGTGTTACTGGGTCTTTTTCCTGAAGGGCTGTATAGTTGTCTCCGGAAAATTGTGAACTGGGAGCAGCTGTCCTGCTGGAATGGAAATGGGGCTAGGGCTGTTTGTAAAAGAGCACTCCGACCCAGATTAGGGCCACTGCACCTTGCAAGGCGCACAAGACAGGCTGCTGACATCACCCTTGCAGCACCAACACTGGAGAAGCACTGGATTCAGTGGTAGATGGAATTGCTGTCCAAAGAGCACAGAGGAAAATTTTTTGGTTAAAATGGACACAGAATTTTGTATTCAAACATAAAAAAAGGTTGTTGGATTAGAGGGAGTCCACAAAACCAGAATCTCTCAATTGTTGCAGCTATTGGCACCAGTTCAATGTTATTGCTGATTTTCTTTTTACTAAAAATAAGCAAGTGCTTCAGTTACCCCTTGTATCTAAAGACAAAAACTCTACTCTTTAAAACAGGTTCTCAAAACAGTGGCCTCTGTATCAAATGCTTGATTCTTTGGATCTCCAAGCATTTGATACAGAGGCCACTGTTTTGAGAGTACAGTATTTAATCATCAGTTTTAAGTTGAGTTGATTCATTTAGCTGACAGATAAACTGTGAACTGTTTTCATACGCGATTAAATGTCCAAATCATTCATCAAGCAAAAATGCCAAGTATTCGCGACTCTCCAATGATATTCAACTTAATATATCTTGTAATGCATATGTAATGAGCTGAGTATTTTCGACTTTTTGGCAGTCACCCGACCCGCATTGAAATACACCTCCATTGCCTATGCTAAATGTATTTGTTAATTTTCTTATACTCTTTTTTCCATTCAAAATAAACCTTAACAGAGAATACAGGTTAATTCAACACTGAGATAGTAGTCAGTTGCAACCCGATGGGCCCTACATACGTATATATAAGCTTTCTATCCGATAAAAATTACAAAATGTAATAGTTGTGTTACATCAAGATACATTTCTGAGATCATAGTTGCGGTCAAGTTAACGCTACATGAATGATGCAACTCTTGGCAGTATTGTGCTAGCCCATTGCTCTAACAATAAACCAGCATCTCAATCATATCACTCAGGTGTCTAATTTCATGTGTCCGTTTATCAGTTAAAAGAGCTCTATGCTCGTATTTACACATGACTTAGATATTGCAGTTTTGAAAACAACGACTAGACGTCAAAGTCAGCGGCTTTATGTCTCGGCGCCGTTAGCATTGTCTAGATAGCAACATGAGCGATCTTTAGCGAACTAGCTAGCTAGCTAAGCGGCTAAATTTGCTAGAGGTTCGCAGTTTGTTATACATTACCGAGACAGCCCCTTAGACCCTTCATTTGTGTATTAACTACAGATCATACCTTTAATGACTTGGATTTATTAATACGATTAAATCATCAGCTGGTTTCTTGAAGAAAGCTTGCTTATATCTGAATGAAAACCTCCACCCTCTTCCCTCTGTTGTAAACAGTCAATGTTATCAAACATGGCCTGTGATGTAACAGGGCCAATCAGCATGCACGAAAGACAACGCCTCCTTTGACGCCCCATGTTCAGTGCAGATAATTGGTCGACGGAACGATTAGTGACGGCAATTTGGACGAATCATAAATTGTCAAATTTGGCACCGGGCAGCCAATCAGGAAAGCAGTTGATGTTGAAGGACCCAGAGTTAACCTTCTATTATGTAACTTAAATCTTGTTTTATTTCTCAGTGCGTGCCTTTTATTTCGTGTACATAATCTCAGTCCCAATGCATCCACCATCTTTTTCATCCATGGCAGTACTCTAAAGAAGATTTCTATTATTCAAGGCCTGAATTTTTTTATATAAATCGTCCTGTGTCCAAATCAGGATAGGCTGCAGGACACAAACTTTCTGCAGCTGCTGCCATGCCTTCTGGCATAATGTAACACATTAAACAAGTGCCACTGTGTCAAAACGGTCTGCTTTTCATTTCTGATGTGACACAATGAAATTTGTCCAAAACTTTGCAGCTGCACAGCCCAAAGTGAGTGCCAAGCCACATTGTCTTGTCTTTCACAAAGCAGAATTGCAATTCATATCTGATTAAGTGATTAGTAAGAATACCTTAGGATGCTTTCTGGAAGTGTTTTTGATAGAAAAGCTACAATCCTGCTGGTGTGCATAAGAGAAATTAAATTTTCCTGCTCCATTGTGCATGTGTGGTGTCTTCAAAGTTTTGTCCACCTGCACAGAGTTTTCTGTAGAGATAAGTTAAAATCCCTCATGATTCTTACACACAGAACTGAAACCCAACATTTCTGATCTCGCAATCATTCTGTTTCTATCAAACTGCTAGAACCCTGAGACCTGAACCGAAAACATTTAAACCCCATTCAAACTACAAGCCAGGAAAAAAAACATCACTATTGGGATATGAGCTGGAAGGCGGAGGATGCTGCTTGCCTAACTGATGTGACTATCGATAAGTGTGTGCTCACCCCTGAGCAAGAGGGAGGGAGGAAGGGAGGGTAGAGACAGGGGAAATCAGAACTACACAAAGTCTAATCTAGCAAATTTACATATGGTGACTCTGCTCACTTATTAATTTGTGCAACTACATAAAAATATGAGTCATCATAAGTACACTGTTTTCTGGAATTTTGATTTAGAAATTTACGCATGGTGACTCTGCAACTTATTGATTTATGCAGTATTTGTATAAATCCGAGTCCTCATAAATACATGGCACATGAAAAATTTCTGCATAAAACTGCATATAAGGATTAGGAATCCAAACAAAAGTAAATGTTCTTCTGTCAAGGGCAGGATAACAGCTCATGGATAAGAAGTTCATAGCTTGTACACCAATGTTTTGGTTTATAAATGCATACAAACTGAAAAAACACAAATTTATCTGTCTTTTACCAGATAACTGAACTGATAATTCAGAGGTAAACAGGTGGAGGCAGTTAATGATGAAATCACTGGGGATTATTAACTAAAAACATGCAGTCAATTAGTGTTTACCTCAAATTCCCTCCTGCTGCTGCCTTCATTCAAACTCATCTGTGTTTCTTGGGTTGTTTTCCTTCCAGAGTGTGTTTTTGTTGATATGAAATGACACACACAATATTTTCAGAATGATAAAACCTGATAATAAATGATGGGTTTTCATTTTTTCCTCCTGCATGTCTACAGATGGAGCAAGGGGTCGAACAGAGACTTTGAATTGCAGAGCTGAAATGATGTAGTCGAGATAAACAGGGCTGAGAAATTTGTTAGAAGAATAAAAGGAATATTTGGTTTTAAAGAAATCTTGATATTAAGTCTTTGGTATGTTTATGATGTATGTGCAAAAGGAACCAAAAGACTTTTCCTACTGAGACCTGTCCACTTCAAACCAGTGAACAAAGAAACAATAGAAACACGTAAATCTCTCAAGTGAAATAACCAAAGTTGTTCTAAGCGGTGTGTTCATACGGGACCCCATCACCAGTATCCTGTTAACTATTTACAGCTAAATAGCCTTTGTGACATCTTGCGAGATTCTCTAATTATTGGCATTTTATATATAAAATGCTGATAGCTAAAGATATGTATGGGATTAAAAGCGATTATTGACTTCAATGTTCACATTTATCGGGCCTACTATATCAGTTTTCCTTTTTTCTTTGTCCTGTTTTCAGTAAGGTTTGGTTAAGCAATAAAATTTTTGGTTAGGATGTAGGCATCAATAGTACTTTAACTCTTGATCGGCGGGCCAATCGTAGCTTAGCAAATCGTAGCGGGCCAATCGTAGCAACAAACTGGGATGTGTCACTGCTCCCTACGTCACTTAACGTAGGCAGCAGTGACACTTCCTAGTTTGTTTGGTGAGCTGAGCAGAAAGCAGACGCTCAATTTCAGAATGTTTCTGTCCAGGTAAACAAATAATTTCATATTTTTCTTGACCCAGCCATATTACCACACCGTACTAATTGAAATTCAGACCCCGGTTAACTAATGGGTTTCTGTTTGTTAGGATAAGGCTGGCGGTCTGCGATGCTGTAGCTTGCTAAGGTTAATGAGCTAACTGTTTACTTAAACGGCTTGTGTGTGGGTCATTAACCCGTCTGTTAATGTCTAATGTAACCAGCTAATTTCAAAGCAGTCACTTAGCTACGCCTGCACATCGTGTTTATCATGTCTATTCAACGCCTACCCAGGCCACTCCTCTTTACTTGTCGCCAACAGCAAGCTACCATAACCTTAAATGCATGCCCTCGCAGATAGTAAGTCTTGATCATACCAATCATTATGTAGTAAGCTAGTAGTTAATATGTATGCAAATTTAACAAATTGTCATTGCGTCACTTTTAAATAGTAATCTCTCACAAGCTTAAATATGGACTCAAACTGTGTCCCATGACCCCCGTTTCAAGTTTGGGGTGTGAAAGCAAGCTGGTAGGAACTAAAATAAACTTATTTTGATTCTCTGCAGCGTTTAATTACGTGTGTTAAGAGTATTAGCTGTGGACTTGCAGGTAATTTTTAATATTTTCCTTCATCCTGTCAGTATGCACTTTCTAATGAGACAAGTAGGAACACTTAGCTAAAATAAGGTCAGTCTACTCCAACCACCATACATTACCTTCATGAACATTATGACAATAGGGTTTTGTTGAAGGGAGGAACAACTTTTCTAAAGGGGGTCAGATGGACATAAAAGTCCATAAAAGTCCATTTGATGGCTGATTCCATGCTGCTTTTACCTCTTCTTTCTGTTTATCTCTGGATTTTATGTCATGTTAGTTTTTTTTTTATCAGGATCAAAATCTGCTTAATCAGACAAGTGTGAGCCTCAAAGTACAAGGAATTTCACTCATTTTTTTTGGTTGCTCTCAATCTTATAATGTTCTATAACCATTTGTTTATTATGTTGGATACCTTGTTTATTAGCATGCATGTATTGCATGTGGATTGGACTGCCTGGATGGAGCCGTTTAAGCCGGGATTATACTGACAGGGTTTATTTAAACACACCGCCTGTTCCTCTGTCATACCACTTACATCATTCTCACTAACAGCCACACCCACTCTCAACCTTTCTTTAGTTTGTTCTTAAAAACATCAGGGGTTAACCACAGTTCTCAGTATGAGCTTCTAATGAAGAAAGATGACATAATTACTCAGTTTGTTTTTGTTTCTTTCAGGATTGGATGTTACATGAAGAGGAGGAAGCGGGGCTGCTCTCAAGCCTGAATATTTTTTGTCTTCCTCCATCTGGCGATCACTCTCTTCCTCTTCAGATTGGTGCTCTTCCCCTCCCCGCTTGCCAACATGCTGTGTTGGGGGAATGCTAAGGATGGACAACTGGGTATTGGTGTGGAAAGAAACCCCATGTTTGAGCCCAAGAACTGTTATGCGTTCAGTGGCAGGGGGCTGAAAGAGCTAGTCTGTGGCGGGCAACACTCTGTGTTCCTCCTACAAGATGGTAGTGTGTACACGTGTGGTTCCAACAGCTGTGGACAGCTGGGCCATGACAAACCAGGGGCTACACCAGGTAAGTTTTCAGTGTGAGCATCAGATTGATTGACTTCATTGCAAATTGAAAGTCATTGCACCACCCTGCAGCACTAATCTTTGTGTAAAACTGGAGAAGCATTTCAAAAATGAAGTAAAATGTCTTTACATGTCTTACCATGTCTTACCAAGTTCAGTCATTCTTGTCCTGCAGTGGCTAGATATCAGCAAATCTGAGTGACTCTAAGCAAAAACGTGGCAATACTGTAAGCCTTATTTCACAACTTATGGATTTGATTTAATTGTCTTAGACATAAATTCTGTTCAAACCCAAAAGTCATCTGTACATTTTATCAGTATTGTCATATTTTTTTAACAAAAGATGTTTATTTTTGAGTGGGTTCTGTAAGAAACATCAGATCTCATCACATAACCTTTTGTAGGACATTTTGAACACTCATTGCTTGTGAAAAGATTGAGGACAGTAGTGGGTCTGTGTTGGTATCATGTGGGCAGAGGTTTGTGTTGTGTGTTACTTTGTATAGACATGTGGGTGAAGCTGTAACAACAATGAATAAATGTAAGAATTACTGCACCTTGAGCAAGTAAATATACCTGTTCAGTAGAGGGCACTTGCATACCTGTAAACCTTGAGACAAGTGAATAGAATAGAGACCGTCTAGATAATGTCACACAAAAAGCACTCTTTTTACTTTATACATGCATACACATACTGTACATAAACTTTATGGAATAATGTTTTGCTCAGTAGGCCTTCATCGATTGCGTTTTGTTGAAAATATAAGCCTGCAAAACAGATTGCTTTAAAATATAATGTTTAAAACTCACATTGTACTGGAAACAACAGGATCCTGTTATGATGTATTTGATTTTGTAATGTTGTACTTCAAAAATGAAAACAACAAACCATTTTGTTGTCAGTCAGACAAAACCAGTGCACAGTTTCTTACTATCAGCACCACATTGCTTCTTCACACAAGCCACTTACTATATTTTTCAGGTTTCCAGGATGTGACACATAATATCACAAGGCCACCATTACAGTGCAGTTGAAAGCTTGACTTCCTCTTTTTATTTTTGTATAATTTAATGTGTTCCTAGCTTCTGAATCTCAGGTGTATTTTCATTTGTTAATTTAAAGAGAATCTATCTCAAAGTTATAGCAGTCCAAAGCGTTAGATAACATGCCCACACTGAGTGCTGTACATGGATTGGGTCTTTGAGGACATGAATGAATGCAGACTAGAATGTACCAAATGAAATGGTAGCTTCAAAAAAAGGAAAATCAGTAAAATGAACGACACTTCCCTTTAAGAGCACCTGCACTCTAAAATCAAGGCTGTACATACTTTGATATATTTTTTTGTCATAGAACTGCTGATCTCTGATGAGCTTGTCGTTCTCTCCACAGAACTGGTTGGAGCACTAGATACTCAGAAGATAACAATGGTGTCGTGTGGTCGGGCCCATTCAATGGTGGTGAATGAGCAGGGTCAAGTGTTTGCGTGGGGAGCTGGAGAAGGGGGCCAGCTCGGTTTGGGGACTGCAGAGGTGGCTGTTCGAATCCCAAGGTGAAAGAGTGGCTCACTCTAAAGGAATTAATTAGCACACTAATGGGAGATAAAAAACACTACAGGCTGAGAGCATTGCAGCAGCAAAGGGGTGATAAAACAATTAAAACAGATGACAGGGTTCAACTTGTAGGGTGCCAGTTAACCAAAATGTTAATGCTATGAATTATCCCTCTTCCATTAAATTAAATTGTTAAAAAATAAATATATTTTATTGAATATTTAAATATTCAAATGCAGTAAATTGTCAGCTCTTATTAGAACCCTTGTTAAAAAAAAGTCAGAATTAAAGTTTTAATAAATTATTGCACATCAGCAATTTGAGGAAGGATGAGACATCCTTATAATGTTGATATTTTTGGCCTGTAAAACAAGTGTTTGTTGTTTTTTTTGTTTTGCCTAGGTTGGTCAAGAGGCTGTGTGACCACCGGATATCTCAAGTAATGTGTGGGAATCAGCACTGCATTGCACTTTCTAGAGGTGAGAAGAACACAGTCTCTTCAAAACTTAGCAGTATTTTTCAGATTTAGAGTCTTGTGTCCATCTACTCTATTTCCAACCTCTATCCACAGCCAGTTTATTCTGATAGCATTTTATGCATCAAGAATGCGTCTCAAACTCATCGTGACAGACAAATTGGGTTGTATTTGGAAGGGTTTTTTAAATTATTTTTCTAAGAAATGCTATAAAATAAACATGTGGCAATGTAAATTCAGGTTCAGGACACAACCATTGTCTCTGTATTTTGATTAAGAAATTAACGGTTTTACAAGAAATAATGGATACCATTTAGGTCATTTGGCTTGCCTGACAACCAGTTTTTTTAACATGTTATCTCTTTATGATTGCCATATATGTATGATAACAGGACACTGGTAGGATAGAGTGAGAGACCAGAATCACACTGAGGATGTCACAGATGTATGTTATGTGTTACTGCAGAATCCATTGCCCAAAGGTCTTGTTTTGGTTTTGTTAAAACCTGAACTATGGCAAAAATCTGGGCTGCACTTATCTGCCCATAACTGAGGTAGGAGCCATAAGAATGAGGATTTGCAAATCCAACTAGTATCAGATTACTGACAAGTAGTTGCCAGGGCTTGTTGTAACAGCAGTAGATGTACAGTTAACTGCTTTCCTTCTCTGTCCTTTTGCTCTCAGATGGCCAGCTCTTCACGTGGGGCCAGAACACCAGTGGTCAGCTCGGTTTGGGGAAAGGAGAGCCCAGCAAGCTTTCCCCTCATCCGCTCAAGTCTCTGGCAGGAATTCCTTTGGCAAAGATAACAGCTGGAGGAGACCACAGCTTTGCTCTCTCCTTGTCTGGAGCTGTATTTGGTTGGGGCAAGAACAAAGCTGGACAACTGGGACTCAATGATAAACAAGGTAAAAAACAGCTGGATAGAAAGAAGCCAAATGCTGCTGTGTTAAATAGATAGAGGATGTATTACTATTATTTATTATCACTTATTGTCAAAGCCGTTTATTATCATGTTTCCAAATGATATGTATGTAAATTTAACATTGCACATAGCGCCAGAGATTATTGTTATGACAATCTTTGCATAGCGCAGGAAGTATGTTTGTTTTGTTTTGAAAAGTGTGTCACGAGTGGTTATAGATGGCCACATTAAAAGAAAACATCTAATGCAAAACCTCTTTTGCCTTTTGAATGATTATAATAGTTATGTTTTTACTTGTCATGATAATAAAATCCTATAGGACAGTGTAGGTACTTTTTGACCACCAGCACTTTCCTTGTTCCCTCAGCCTAAGCCCTCATTTGTGGATGAAACTAGTAGCAGTAAAGAACAATGTGACCTTGCTTTGGTTGATTTTGTTCTCCTCCTCAGACCGTCCTGTCCCGTGCCACATAAAATTTTTGAGATCTCAAAAAGTTGTTCACATTAGCTGTGGAGATGAACACACAGCAGCCCTCACGAAGGTATGAGCATCCCCTCATGTGCTCTTTTAGTTATACATTAAACAGTGGAAGCTTATCCTGTTTGCAGTCAATTTAAAATAGTGCATTTTGGTTAGTTGTTGAATATCAGTTAGATATTGCTGCCTAACCTCAACTCATCTTAATCCACCACCTGACACTGTACCTTCTTCCTGGCAGGATGGTGGCTTGTTTACATTTGGTGATGGCTCGTGGGGTCAGCTGGGTCACGGCTCCACCAATAACGAACTCTTACCCAGACGAGTGCTGGAGCTCATGGGCACTGAGGTGTCCCAGATCACCTGTGGCAGGTACTGTGTGTTGTGAACCGGTTAACCATTTCATTTAACAGTCTGATGCAACACAATGTAATTCTATCTTTGTGAAGCCTATACTCTGTTAAGTAGTTGATTAAGCTCTGTGGTAATTGTTGTTGCTACATTTGTTCCTGGTGGTATTGTATACTGCATCAATTTTAAAAGGGTAATGCTGTCTACCTAATTTCAACTCTACTAAGGCCTAAAAAATAAACTGTATCTGGCAACTTATGTGCTAAATCTTGCTGCTTTTTCCTTTTGTCAGGCACCATACGTTGGCGTTTGTGCCTTCCTCAGGTGTTGTGTATGCGTTTGGTTGCAACAGCCATGGCCAGCTGGGCACAGGAATACTGGGAGATGCCAAAAGCCCAGTAGCTGTCAAGACCAGTATCCTGACAGAAAATTTCCAAAGAGAAGGTGAGCAAAAGACTTGATACACACTTTATAGTATCTTCTATAGTGTTCAACTAGTATGTATGTAGGCATGCTCTCCCTATTGTCTAAGACTTAAAAGCAAAATGGTCCTGATGAAAAAATGCTGTGTAAAATTTTTTTTTGGCATTTATTGTTTATTAGATTTTTTTTTAGATTAGAAATGACAGTTTTAAAGTTGTGTCAAAGAAATCTGTGTTGTGTTGTGTTGCAGAATATCTGCTGAAGTGAGCATGCGAAGCAGCTAGCCCCAGCCCATCCTGTCTCGTAGTACCACTTTCTACCTCAAGAGTTGATAGTCTGAGTGTATCTTAGGTCTCTGATTGATACCCGACCTCCCCCTTGCCCCTCTCCTGCCTTGCAGCGCTGTCCCTGCCTGAACCCACAATGTATTTATCTTTCCTGGAGTCACACTCCTGGTCAGAGCAGCTTTAAATCACATCTGACTTGGAGGCTGTGTTTGTTTCCAGTCCAACTGTGTATACTGAGAGGGTGCTAGCCTGGTTTCCCTGCCTGCTCCTGCTCTGGTTGTGGGATTCAATTCCTGCCAACATTTCCTTCTTTGTCCCCCTGGTACTGGGCCTGGAAACCTTCTCCTCTCTGCAGCCCAAAACTCCTGTGTTAATAATGTAAACAACACCTACTGCTTAAGCTCAGAGTTAACAGTTGTGCACAGTCAGCTAATAGGACCCTTTTGCTGCATGGCTAACTGAGCTAACAAGCTAACAGCAACTACAGTTTGCGTCATTTAGCTCTGGTGACATATCGCTCCTTATTTGTGAGTAGTATAACTTACTAAAGGTGGCCATTTTCTACATATTGCATCTTCAAAGACTGAGCCACAGTCAGATTTATAATACTTAAAGCCAAAAAGGACACTTGAGTCTCGGTAGAGGCCTTAAATAGGTGTAATCAGCTGACAACAACCTGTTACAACTTTCTCTCAAATAGTAGAGAAAAGTCTGATTAGTATTTAGTCAGCCTTCAACTAATTAATTGTCACATGGTGTTGCAATGCTGATGTACAGGGGTATTGGGATGAAAGACTGATTTTGCTTAATAAAGTGCAATAAAAGCCCTTAGAAAGCTACTATGCAAATGACAAAGCTATCCCTCTAAAACCTGCTGTACTAACAGTGCAACTGGAACATTTAGAATTTAGCTTATGATGTGTTTACTGACACATCATAATGACATAACTGACACGTTATAATGGAGTGAGTGATAGGAGAACCTTTTATAGACTGTAAGATTTCCACGAAAACACTTGATAATGTGTATACACAATATCTTATCCCCTATACACAAGGTCAAGTTTATTTGTAAAGCAAATGCAATTCAAACAGTTTTAAAGATTAGGAGACAAAAAAAAGACATACAACCAATCTGAGGAACTATTTGACCAACTGTTGTAAAAGTTTGTCAACTTAACATTTGCTGTTTCTCTCTCTTTATTTCTCAGGATCAAAACAGTATACAGTGACAAAAATCATCTGTGGAGGAGACCATAGTTTCTTATTGTACTCTACTGAGGTATGTGATCAAGACTCAAGAATCTCTCTAAAAAGCTTGTTGCCAGAGTAAATATTGTTGTCATATTTGCATCAGTCGACATCAGTCTGTCTATAAATAGCTGTCCCCTTTATCCCGTTGATTGTTGTCACTCCTCTTGATTTTTCGCCGTTGTTTAATTACAGCGATCAGAATATAATAACAGTTATAATATTTTTTTCAGGATAATTATCACATTTGGTATTTAATTTGATACAAGCTGTATTACCTCAAGAAAGAAATGCTTTTCATTTAGTCTGTTCAGTTTCGTACCACAAGGGGGCGTTAATGTTTAAGCTTTTACCAGCTCTCATACAGCTAAACTGTGCAGGTGGCATTTGTCTGCGTCAGATCTCCTGCAAATTGTCAGGAATGTGTGCTGATAAAGTCATAACACAGATTTAGCCTTTGTAGCAAAAATATTTAGAGGTCAGGCGTGGCTCATTTGTTTTATCTTCATGGAGGAAAGACACAACCCAGACTAAAGCCCAGATGTCCCAGTGCTGAAATGTGACACGGTCACACACAGTGGAAGTCCCAGTGCAAACAGTCTTCCTAATATTTTAACAGTACTGTTCTGTTGTCTCTGTTTGTCTTTCCCTCTGCAGAGTTTTATGCCCCCTGAAGACTTCAGAGTGATTAACATCAGCAGATCAATTTCCCCGATTAATTATGAAAGATTAAATTCATGGCGGTTAAAACTGATGTACAACACAGATTCAAGTGTAACAAAGTAAGTCCAGCAATAGTTCAAAAATATTAAATAAATAAATAAACAAACAGGTAAATAAAGCTAATTTTCTGGTAGATTTTAGGTATTAATGGTGCTTTTTCACTGCAGTATTTTCCATGCAAGTCTTGATTTATTTTTTATCTCAGAATATCTCTCTACTTGTTGGTTTGTTTTGTCTTTTGTACATAGTGACATCATTATTCAACTCTCATCTACGGCTTGTTGGAACGCCAGCTTCTTGGACCAAAGGTACATAATCATAATGTTAATATGTATTAATCCAACCCAGTGGTAGAAAGTACCAAGGTATCCACTTTGTTTTTCTCACAGCTGCAGTTATTAATAACTAATAACTAAAAACAGAGGATAATCTTTCAAAGCTGAATTGTTTGTAGTTCCATTAAAGGGGTCTGAAAATCCAATATTTCAATTAAAAGCAAAGATTACAACAAAAATTAAAAACAAATACCAGAAAGTTTTGCAACAGACCTTTCTTTTCTTTTCTTTTCTTTTCTGCCCCACTTGGGGCTACCACTTGGGGGTTACAAAAAATAGACACTAATAAGGACTTGGCAATAAAAAAGGCGACATCATGTTTGTTATGCAAGATTTAATGAGAGCAATCACAATGGATACTGTGTACATAACTGTGCTCAGTGTGTATGGCACTTCTCATTTTTATAGCCAAAAAGTTGGCAGAAATACACTAACTGTTTACTGGGTTTGCTGGTTGCAAAGTGTTCAATTAAAGTTAAATAGACAACTGTGGCATACATAAAAAGGTTAGCTTTACTTTTGAGAGGTCTACCTGTACTCTATCACAGTGTGTTCTGTCAAAAATAGAGTACACGCCCAGGATCTATGAGCCTGATGCATGCCCTTTGGCACACAGACATTCACTACATATTAATTATATGTAGTGAGTTATAATATACATTTCAAATGTAGTGCAAATATATCTATGGTCGTTTACATTTCAGCATGCAGCAACTGGGTTTTCCCTCTAGACATAAATGAAATTTAAAAGAAAAATGTACATATTATGCAACTAAAAAGTGTGCAGCTGTATGAACAGACTCATGTGCAAGCATCAGTCCTGGGAATATGATCAGCAGCCGTCTCACAGGGTTCACTTACTTGTCTCGCCTTCATGGTGTGTCATCTTATCCAGGAAAACATGCTGATCGTCAGGGCTGGTAGAGATGCTATCTGCCTGGTCAGTGACATCTGTGGGACTCTGACCATCAGTCTGTGTGAAGGTGTGATGACTGTTTAGTAAAGACTCATCAGCAGATATTTATCGTGTCCAGAAAATGAACCGTGGAGGCCATCAGGGTGGAAAACAGACTTCTGCAAAGTATTAAATACTTTCCACTGGAACAACTAAGACTCACCAGGAATTAGTATTCACTTAAACTTTCAACAAGTATTCTCATTAAACCAGTACCGTGTATTAACTCAAGAACTGTACTTCGCAGTACTTTGCTTGTTTTATACTACTTTAAACTTCTCAACTGCATTTTAGATCCAAATATTGTACTTAAAATTTCACTACATTTATTTTAAAGCTTTAATTATCAGCTACTTTGCAGATTCAGATTGTCGATACAAGGTATATTATCGAAAGTCAGTCATGATAAATCTAGATTGTAAATTAGCATCATCTTTACCAGCTGAACATGAAAGTGAGGTGCACAGTAATTAATTCCAATAATATATATTAGTTTGACATGGGCCATTCTGCATAATAACTTGTTTCAGTTACAGTATTTTATATGTATTTTGTTAGTAAAACTGTCATACATTTCTCTTTTCCTCATGTAAAATGTTGGGGTGCTCAACTTGCAACAGTATTTCTACACTGTGGTGTTGCCTTTTTTACCTATGTAAAAGATCTCAGTACTTCTTTTCTGACTGATGACACGTGAAAGACAGAAAGCATATGAGTGGCATCTGACAGTATTTGAATAAAACTATGTCAATCTGGTCTTTGTTGACAATAATAGTTTTATATATCTACATTTAACAACACTCATTACCTTGATCACTAGGCAAACATAAAGCACATGAGGTTGAATTGTCAAATAATCACTACTATGTTTACATTTAGATAAATTTGACCTGTCCACAATCCAAACATGGTCATCAGAAATATTAAGTGTACTTCAAAATAAGCTGTTGTTAGGGACCTAAAACCTGTCATCATTCTCAAATGCATTGTTGTTCCACATGTGACCCAGAACTGCATTTCTGTCTCCCAGAGTTCTCAGAATGAACTGGGTCATGGCTTTCAGTGTACTATCTGCATCAGTGTTTTTTGTTTGGCAAACACTGACCACAATCTCATATGCTATGTGTTTGTGTGATGACTAAATAAAACCTGTGGTATGAGAATGTGGAGGATTACACCGTAAATAGTTTCTGTCCTTCATGCTGAAGGGTTTTGTTGGCTTTGTGCAGGTGATGGTGTGGGCATGTTTATCAGTTTGCACTCCCTCGCATCCTGGAGAGGAAATCTGCTGAGGGATTGACGTAAATACCTTTAGGCTGTGTGTTCTGTGTGTGTTTAGGCGTGCAAGTGTTGAGAATTAGCACATCGGTGAATTTGGCTCACAGATGACCTGTCACATGACAGGTTGGAACAGACTGGTGTTTAATCCACTTTAACATGTGCCTTTGAGGCTTTGAGGCTTTAGCACAAAGTCCCTGAACTTGATCTCTGACCTTTTTTAATCCTGTTGGTGATTACTGAGACATCATATAGAGTCTGCACATAATCATCACATAATCATATGCTTGTTCCTCATTTTCAGTGATGATACCCACTTCAAAACCAACCCAAAGATCCCAGGCATTGATCTCAACTCTGTCAGAATGCTGTTTGCTACACTAAGCAAACCAGCTTTCTCTGGACTTTTGGAGCAGGTATGGACTTGCATTCAGGAAAACTACATTTTTATGTTATTTCCTGTATTCCAGGGATGAAAAGATGTAGTCCTTGTTTATCATACCTCTTATTGTTGTCCCTCTTTCCTTATTAAATAGATTAAAGATGGAGGTCATAAGTCTTTAATCTATAAGTCATTCCTTGCTTAGGGTTGTATTCAAGTCAGTCAGGTCACTTATTGTGTGTATCTCTGATCAAATAAGTTTTTATACTGATGTTGGGTTGAAGTATGTGATAAATGTAATGTGAAAGGTGTCACCTCCTCATAGTGACAAAACATTCAGCTCTACACTGTGTTTTAGCATTTTTTAGCACATTGTTTTGGCGTGACAGTCCAGATCTTTAACTGTTAGTTCATTCTTACCACATTAATTTACTTCTTTTTCAGCAACAGGCAGCTATTATAATAAAACAAACTCTTGTAAATCCACTGGATTGGATAAAAAGTTTTGGATGTAAGCACCTCAAACCAACATGACATATTATAATATGGGTGTGAGGTAAGACCTCATTGCAAACTACCAAAAATCTTTAAAGAAAGTTTCTCCTGCTGCCAAATTGACCCAAGTGGAATAGAGAAAATGTTCCATGCTTTCAAACATATATCAGTACACTACACTTCAAATACTTTCCTCTGTGTTATAGTAAATATTGTTGATCAATGGGATTTTATACACTATGTCCCCTCCCTTTTTCCTCTGTCTCGCACTCTTTTCAGGCCAGCAAGAGTTTTGAGAGTCTGTTGATCCCTCAGTTGCCGCGCTCTCCTCCTGACGTTGAGGCCATGAGGATCTACCTCATCTTGTCTGAATACCCCGCCCTGCAGGACTCCAAGAACTACATCCGCCTCACTATCCCCCTTGCAATGGCCATCCTCCGGCTAGATGCCAACCCCAGCAAAGTATTAGGTATCGTACTATTGATCAAGTTGTTTGAAATGGCCTTTGGTAGCTAATAACATCCTGTCCTGTAGGCCCTGTGGCATCATGTGCCTCTTAACTTATCATCTAGAGTGTATAAGAGTCTCCATCAATTTCCACTTAAGTCACCTGTGCTTAGGTGTTATCTTGAGAACATTTAGGATGCCCCACCAAACAAGAAAATGGTTCCAAAAAATCAGATATAAAAAAATACTTGAAGTCAAAAAAATTAAAAGGAATAGAAATTAACATAAAATGGAAATAGTCCAGTAAAGAGAAGTATCTCAAAATTGTACCCAAGTATAGTATTGAGTAACTTTTCTACATTCCACTAGTGGTTATAGTAAAATACTGTCATGTTTGGTATTTGCTCTGTAAACTAAGCTGATGTCTCTCTCTCAATTCCTGCAGATAACTGGTGGTGTTTTGTGGATGGCAGCTTTTTTACCAGAATGGTTGATATGTACAAGAGCATCGTCGTGTTTATGCTGACAGGGGGAAAGACGCTGCTTGTGCCCGTCTTCTATGAAAACTACTTTGTTGCCACACTAAGGCTGCTGGAGAAACTCCACAAGGTATCCACACACAGGTCACCAATCCGTCATCGTCCCTCAGTACAGTCTGAGGAGGAGATGTGCGTTTCCTGGTACTAATCTGTAGACTAGTGTGTACCTGTGACATTTCCTAGAGTTGAGGCAGGTGTTTGTTCCATGTCACCAGGTAAACTTAAAGGCCCACCATGTGGAGTACAATCGCTTCTATATCCCTGACATCACCAACCTGGTGGACATCCAGGAAGACTACCTCAAATGGTTTCTGAGTAGAGCTGAAATTGTGAGTACTAACATTTTCTGATAATGTTTCACTTGACAATTACACATCTCTTGTTTTCCAGTAAGTGTTTAAGTTCACAAACAGGCCCTCATGACTTTTTGGACTTTATAGGGATTTTTTTTGGGTCCAGTTTAAGTTTCATTTCAAGTCAGATGAAATAACTTTGCTTTCTGTTTTGTTTTGTAGAAAGTTGGATCTTCTTCCCCTTCACAGGTACTCTTTGCAAAGATTGCACTTTAACATGTAAAAACATGTAAAGTTACATATTTGATTTATTTTACTCTTTCTCAAATACATTTCCTGCTTCTCCATGCAGAATGACTTTCCCTCAGTGAACCTATGTGCCTATCCGTTCATACTGAACGCTCAAGCCAAGACAACCATGCTGCAAACAGATGCTGAACTGCAAATGCAGGTACCTGCTGGCAGTGTAAAACCATTTCTCTCAGGGTTTCATACACTCTGATCACAGTGAAGGTTTTTTGATATATATATATATATATATATATATTAAAAATACATATATTTTTTCAGTTAAAAAAATTTTCTCTGTTTGTGCTCTTTCTCACCTCTCAACCTGTGACCCTTACAAAGATGGCAGTAAGCGGTGCAAACCTACACAATGTCTTTATGCTGCTCACGCTGGAACCCCACCTTGCTAGAAACCCCTACTTGGTGCTCCATGTACGCAGAAATCATTTAGTGAGTGACACGCTACGAGAGCTCACCATGTACTCTGACGTGGACCTCAAGAAACCACTAAAGGTGAGAGCTGCTCCTAAGCTTTTTTCTGTTTTTTTTTTTTTAACAAACGCTCTGAATTACACTGATCTCCATGTGATCTGCCTCCTCCAGGTGATCTTTGATGGAGAGGAGGCCGTGGATGCAGGTGGAGTAACGAAAGAGTTCTTCCTGCTGCTGTTAAAGGAGCTGTTGGATCCTGTTTATGGGATGTTTACTCATTACAAAGAGTCCAACCTGCTGTGGTTCTCAGACAAGGTGAGTTACTCAGAAAAGCAACGCTGAATGAAAAAAATAAATGTTTGTTTTAGCTGCCAAACAAAGTTATTGGAAGTTAAACAGAAATATTAACTAGAAACACATCAGTTCCATACAGATTTTTTACACTAAGTAGCACATTTTCATCATTAGTTACATCTAAGTTGCTATAGTACAGTGCCTCCTTGCCTCCACCTTCAAATTTAGTGGTTAAACAGTAGTTTGACAAAGTAATGAACAGGGGCCTCTTACTGCCTGTATTTAGAGCTTTAAATCTCACCCTATGGATACAGAGTTTGGATATAGCTCAGTGCGCTCATTTAACCTTAGTATGTAACTTGGGTCAATTTATATATTTTTTTACTTACAATTTTTTTAATCTTAAAATACATTTACCATGTGCTATTTAAATGGAAATAAAATTTTGAGACCATATTGCAAAAACTTAAATGAAAGTAGCTTTCGGTCATTTTGTTTTTTGTTTGTTTTTCAAATACATGGCAGCAGCTAGCTTAAATGGATCTCTAGATTGAGTGATATTTGTACTGCAGCTGTGTTTTCCCTAAAGAGCTGCTGTTTCAGTGGCAATATTTAACTTTAACAAAACCCCTCCCTCTTTAAAGAAACATGTCCCTGAGCTTTGGCATTACTAGTAAGTTACTATTTAAGTCCAATGATAAATAATCCTGTAATGAAACAGAATCAACATGACCTCTTTTGTTCCTGTCTTTTATTTACGCTAAGTTCAAGCTGCTTTTTTAGAACCTCTTGTTTGTTATTTAAACTTGTTAAAAACATAAATTAAATTTACTCAGAGTTTATGGGTCAGTGAAATTTCACACACACACACATACAGACTTATTTGCAACCTTAAAATATGTATTTTCTGTATGAGTACTAATCAGTCATGTTAAACGTAATTAATCATCCATTTATTTCAGAGACATGCTTACATTTTTTTTTGGCTGAGTTTTGGATTAAATCTTTAACTGAAAATTTTCTATCATTAAGCTTTTTGGTTAAAAAAAACGCTGAAAAAATGTGTAAAAACCCTAAAGTGTGTTCTAATTATTATCAAGCCCTAATTTAGTCATCATATGTATTTATTTTTAGCTTCTGAGATGTGTGGAGTTGTCAGTTAAGTTATAATTTTCTCATGTTTCTTTTAGTGTTTTGTTGAACAGAACTGGTTCCACCTGATCGGGATTATCTGCGGTCTGGCCATCTACAACTCCACAGTGGTTGACCTTCACTTTCCTCTGGCTCTCTACAAGAAGCTGCTTGAAGTTGCACCAACGCTTGACGACTTTAAAGAGCTGTCACCCACCGAGGCCAGGTAACATGTTACTGAGCTTTAACAGAGAGGAAACACAGTGCAGGATGTTCAGACAGCAACGTAAAAAGGTTTCGTCTTGTGTGAAACGTTACACCAGCTGCAAACAATTTAGAATGATTTATTAGTCAGAAACTGGGAACAAGATGTGGGATTAGTTTTGTTTGTTTTAAAGAGAAAACAAATGAGGCTCCAAGAAAAAAATGTTCCTCTCTGTTAATCTACGAGTGAAGCTATGTGGTGTAAGATCGCAAAAACAACAGACCCAGTTCCTGTTGTGCTCAAACCAACATAAAAAAAAGTTCCTTTTCAGATTTGTTATCTGGGTGCAACAGTGTGTCACTCGCTTACATAACTAGAGCTTTTTGTCTTTTAAGCAGTAGCAAAACTGCTGGTAAATGCCTCTTCACTGAACTGCAGCAGAGCAGGAAGGGAACACTCAGTAATTGCAACCGATTTTGTCCGGTTGAGTATTGATTTTGAGATTAGGCTGAGAGCTTAAAGCTGTGAGTTGGGCTGCACAGCCTGCAGTGTTACCTTTAGAGACACCACAACCTTAGTGGATGTGAAAAAAAAAAAACATTTTAAAAGCTTCATGTTTTCTTTTCAGTCTTTGAAGTTAACTTTTAAGTCGACAAACCAAAATCACACACTGGTTACCTCACACTGACAAAAATGAGTGAAGACACTGTTTAAATAATTGCGTGAAATGCAGTAGCTCCAGTTTCTGAGGAGATTATTTAAAAAAGTAATAATTGTATTGGTTTTTCAAAATTTTAATAAAATTGCAAAATTATCTCCTGATTCTCCTTTAATAGTTAGCATTTTCTCCACCATCCCAGCAGTCCTCTTCCCATGTTTCCTGAGTTTTGTTAGTAAATATCCAGCATCCTCTTTGCAGGAAAACTGATACGCAGGCTGTAAAACAGGCGCAGCTGATCCTTTTTTTATTTTGAAAGTCAAACAGGGACAGATCAAAACCTGGGACAGCAGGAGAATGTTACGAACTTTTTTGTAAAGTCGAAAAAACAGGGCTAAAGCCCCCCAGGTGTTTTGCAGCTTTTAGAAAAGTTCTGTAGCATGATGATACCCGTCCATGATGATGTGTATAAATGGGCTCTTTTTCATATTAAATGCATTTATTTGTTTCTCCTGATCTCATCATACCTGTGTGTGTGTTTTTATAATGTGATTCTTGCCTTTCTGTCTCAGCATTTTATATCCTGCACTAAAACGATGATCATTTGTGTTTTTCCCTGCTGTTGTGATCATGTGTGATTGATGTCGTTGCTTCCATCTTTTTTTGCTCTTCAGGAGTCTACAACAACTTCTAGACTATGATGGAAATGATGTGGAGGAGACGTTTCTTCTCAACTTTGCTGTAAGTTAAACAATAATTTCATTCATGCCAAATTTAAGGATAAAGTTATTTTTTTCTTTTGTCAGAGGAAATCCTATGAAAAGACCAAAGCAAACGATCAGATGATCTGTGTCTTAATATTCAAACCTCTGTGGCACTCGTGTACAAACCTGTTGGTTTCTACTGAAGACATTAATCTTAAAAAAACCACAAATGTAGAGTTTAATTTTTGAAAAAGGCCAAATTTTTTAAATTTATTTTGTTTTTGTAAAAATTCTTTTAATGGATGATGGTGAAGCATGGAGTCTGAAGGCTCTGGGTAATTAAAAATTGTATGTCAAACTTTGGCAATACATGCAATAAATGTTTTGGTAATTCAATTCAGTTCACTTTTTTTTCATCCTTTCATGGGATTTGTTGAAAAGTATATAATATCAGCAGAGTCACCCTCTTAACTGAAAACTGCTTACATTTCAGATTACAAGGGAGAACTATGGCATGACAGAAGTCAAGGAGCTCATCCCTGGAGGAGAAAGCATCAGTGTGGACAAAAACAACAGGTGAGGCAGCTTCACACTTCAAACACAAACTGCTTATAGTTTTCATGCAGCATTCGGTCATTTTAAGAACAAACTCATCAACTCATCCTTCACTCAATGTCCCATTTTAAATGACCCTGTTTTCAGGAATATTTTTATTGCTCTACACTGTGTTCCCTCTGCAAGACAAACAAATGAGGTTTTCTAATACATTTTTTTTCTACCCAGCATTGAGATTATCATGTGCTCAGGCAGCTGGCAGTTCATGGCCCATTGTCCTCATGTTGAAGACATACAAATCTAAGCTTGATTTTGGTATTTTAAGCATCAGTCATCGTATTTTTCCACCATCAACATCGCGTTTCTGCGGCTCGTCCTTGTGCCAGTGGCATTGATTACAGTGCTGGGGAGTCTGCAGAGAGTTGTTGGGCGGGTGGTGTCAACATGTCTGGCTGCTGGTGTTGAACAGATGGTGGGAGCAGCAGTGACCCGAGCTGCTCCTGCAAAATCCCCTCAACACCCAGACATTAACTGTAATATCAGACATAATAGAGAAAAGGGTTGTTGCTGTGGTGTGAAACATCTACAATCCCACACACTGAAGGAGAGATGCTGATAGACTTGAGGTTTATATGTCAGACAGATGATTTGCTGTCTGTGCGTTTCTTTGTGTCAGACTGAGTGTTTATTCATTTTGTGGGTGAGATCCCTTTTTGTCATCAGTAGTGTTTCACAGGGTTATGTATCTTTCTGCAAGCCCACTAATTTGTACTTCACTAAGTTAGTAGTTATTTGCAAGTTAGTAGTAAGTTAGTAGTTTCATATTTGTAGAGTTGTTGTACGAAGCTCCTGCAGCCCAGTTTATATCTCAGTAAAGCAATATTTTTGGAGCATCTTGCTTCCGTATTTTTAAGATTTTCCTGTTTTTACAGGATGTTGTGAAAGCATATAAAACGGCAAGTCAGCATTTCTGTGTGGCAGTCAGCACAGGGCAGTTGTACTTCATAAGAATGGTGAAAAAGTGGGATTTTAAAGGAACGTGTTGTTTATTTGTCTTTTTTGTTTGATTAGAATTTTAAATGAAGCAGCAGCCTCTGGTTCATGCCAGAATCTGTACTGTTTGTTTTTCAGATAGCAGTGGTGAAGCATTAAACTCACAGTGCCCCTTGGGTAAATAGTCCTTAGTACTTTGAATACATTTAATTACAAAGGCCTTTACAAGGAATTACTCATTCTATTGAATGACTTTGAATTTTTAACTTCAAAATTTTTTTTAAAGGTGGCTGTGATTTGTTTTAAGGGTTTTTGCATTTTAATGTTTGTTGTGTGTCTTTTCTCTGCACTTATTTCTTATCCAACTGTAAGCAACCCTGATATCAATTAGATCACATGTTTATCTTAAGTTTAAAATAATCTTAATATTCAAAATATTTTGGTATGAATACAGATATTTTTTCCAACTTTTATAGTGTTCAGATCTATTAAATAAGGTGCACACAGTCTTAGTATCACTGAAATTTCATTCAACTTAAACTTACAATTCATCAAATTTTTAATAAATAGAATCCACGTTACATCAAATAAGGTGTCTTCAGCTATATCAGTCTTTCATATTTAATCATGAATGTCATATTTAATGCTGCTAAAATTCACAATCACATGGTTTGTGAAGCATTATCTTAAAGTATTTTAATACTTGTATAGATTGTGTTGTCAGCTTGTTGTCATTTCAAATGTCGTATTAAAGATTTTCTTTAGAAATCTCTGTAGAAGGGCTTTGCTAACATTGGAATTAAATCTCAGTGTATTTGAATTTAATGGAGTCACAGGTTGATCCAGCTGGGCTGAAGAGATTATCGATTTAATCTACCTGAACATCTTCTGCAGCACAACCTCACAGAGATGTAAACAAACTCAGATGGGGGTGGTGGTGTTGATGAACTCCTGTGAGCCTTAATAAAAAAGTAAAAGCTCTGATCTACAGCTGGAAAAACTGATGAAATTAGTCGCAACACGCACGCACACAGACACACACAATGGAGGGGGAAATGAGTCTGTACAGTCACACCTTGAAGTTTGAGTAAACCTCTTTCCTAAAAAACTGATTTGTGAGGATGCAGCTGCTGTGCAGAACAAATTAATGATCTGAGTGTTTATGTAACTTGTGCTGATGTGTGTGTGTTTCAGGAAGGAGTTTGTGGAGGCCTACCTACGCTACGTGTTTACAGACTCGGTGAGCGAGCAGTACTCTGCCTTCTCCTCTGGCTTCCTGAAGGTGTGCGGAGGCGAGATTCTGTCGCTGTTCCAGCCCTCTGAGCTGATGGCCATGGTAGTCGGCAACAACAACTACAACTGGGAGGAGATGGAGAAGGTCAGTATGTGGTTTGGAAATGTTCACTCATAGTGTTTGTAGATGTGTCCAACAGTCCTTACTTGCTGCAAAGACTTTCCTCTGAATTAATTTACTGAAATAACCTGTTTCTCTTTTGTTCATAAGTCTTTTTATGAACACAAACAAACCTCAAAGTTGGATTAGAACGACTGTAAGCAGAAATCCTTAAATCCTCAGTGACACAAGTGTTTACAGACTGATAGCTGTGGATGTGATGATGATCACGTTTCAGCTAACAGAACTGTTTTTTTACATCATCATCATCATCTGGCATGTTAGTCACAGTATTACCAACAAAAAAGGGAGATTTCACAATCATAGGTGTAAACAGCAACGTGTGACTGGTATTATCCTGCTAACTCTTGACTGAAAAGATTTATTTAGTAGGTTAAGGTTTTGTTCTTGCTCAGCTCAATAAAGGGGCTTCTAGTGTTTGTTTTGAAGACATGTAGGACTTTTTTTAACTAGGAAAACAACCAAAGCAGCTTTTTGAGGTAATTGTTAATGTCAGCAGTTTAATTTTAACATGTTAACCATCTAAGTTTAGCATAATAGCTTACATACTAAAACTCAATTACTACTGGAGACAAAGTACATATGAGGTCACAGGGAAAATCGTTTAGTTACAGTATTTGAACATAAAACAAAGTTTTGGCAAACTAAAATGTTGACCCGCTGGTAGTTTATTTAACAGGGATATTGCTCAACAGAGAAAATTAGCAAGGAGTAGACATAAAGGTTCATATCTGTGCGATGTTCTGATGGATTTGAACAAAGATGCCGTGATGTCGTGACGCTTGAATTCACATGTTTCACTGGTGATATCAACACTTGTGTAAGGGGGCTGTGCCTGTTCCCTGTTGTGCAGATTACATCACATCAGTGGGAAAAAACTTAACAAAGATCCTTATGTAAGATAACACAGAAATCAAAGCAAAAATGAGAAAATGTCTGAAATGTATGTTTGTTTTGCAGCAGTTGGCGAAAATACAAGGATGCATGCACATCTCTGGGGAATTCGTTTTCCTGATACAGTCAGTGTTGTGTAAATGTCACTGCCAGAGAGGAAATGGTTTGGGTAATAATAAAAAAGGGCAAAGCTTTTCATGGCCACATCTTTTCTCTTCGCAGAATGCCGTTTACAAAGGGGAATATACAGCCACTCATCCCACAGTCAGATTGTTCTGGGAGGTTTTCCATGAGTTCCCTCTGGAGAAGAAGAAGCAGTTCTTATGTAAGCACTTAATTGCCTCATTGCAAAATCTGCGTGACAGTTATATTCTCACGCTCTCAGCCTCAAACATTTTATTAATACTGTTGTTCCCACATTAGAATGCATGGCAAAGGCAGAATCTGCATGCATTGGTCTTAAATGGAGCCTGAACATGTTGACAAGAGCTTTTTGTTTAATGCATCACTTCAAATGAGGAATTCCTCTTGTGTGGCACAAGCAGGAAATGCATAGAAAAGCATTCAAAAGATGCAGAAAATTTGTTGTTTTTTTATGCCATAGCAGAATTCAACGTAAATGTTTCAGACTTAAGTTAACTGTCATGTCAGCTTCAGATTTATTGGTCTGACGCTGTCCGAGCAATTTTTATATTTGAGCCCTGCATAGTATGTAAGTTTGTAAAAAGTTTGTTAATGCTTGAATCAAATTATTTTTAGACCAATCAGCAACCACATGGCCTAAAAAATGAAGCTAACACAGGAGTGCCAAAAGTTGCAGTTCCTTGAAAGGCCACTTGAGGCTTCAAAAGTGACTCAATTCCCATATTGCCATATGTCGAACACATGACAACACATGGTTTTGGTCTCTATAAATAATTTTATGTCGGCTGTGCAGAGGATGAATTTTTATACAACTCACTTACAAGTTATTTTGGGGCTTAGAGTCATGTATAATTAAGAGTGTATAATTAAGAGAGCGACAGCAGCCAGTAGCAGCATATCGTCTACTCTCTATTAACTTACAATTTGAAAAGTGCTTTTAGATTTTAATTTTGATATCAGACTGAAAAATTCTCAAATCTGTTGGTCTTCAGTTTAAAGTGGTTTAGGAGGAAGAGCGGTAATCCACAAGTCACAGGGCTGTAGGTTCAATCCCCAGATCCTCCTGACATCCACGTCAGACTGCCCTTGACTGATTCTAAATATAACATATTATGATATGATATAAATGCAGCCTTGTATTGTTTGTGCTACTGTATGTGGGGCTCAGGAACATTTCTGTTTTTTTCTAATACTTGATTTCCAACCTCTCTGTCCTCTGTGGCTGCAGTGTTCCTCACAGGCAGCGACCGGATCCCCATCCATGGCATGGAGAGCCTGCGCATCGTCATCCAGTCCACCACAGCGGAGGAGCACTACCTGCCGGTGGCCCACACCTGCTACAACCTCCTGGACATGCCCCGCTACCAGACCAAAGAGATCCTGCGCCGCCGCCTCACTCAGGCTGTGGAGCAGTACGAGGGCTTCAGCCTGGTCTGAAGAGGGAAGATCTGCAGCTGCTTTAATGCACTTTAACAGCAATACACCATCGCGCCAGTGTCAAAAGAGTGGGTGGTACTGGGGGACTCTGACTGACTCCTACAAGACTTTTAAACATCTTGAATCTGAAAAGGTCTATGTATGTAAAGCATTTTATTATTGATTTTATTACTTTGACCAAAGTTTCTCAACCTTTTGGGGCCATCTGAAAGATTGTAAAGGCTGATGTACGGTATTCATGTATTCAATAAATGTTGTCCTAAAATAAAATACTAGATGTAAATGACTGTAATGAATGACAACCAGGGATCAAAAATATTTGGGACCTAAAATCCAAAAACCAGAGAAGGTTGAGAAACTCTGGCTTTTTGAGTGTTTGCTTGATTTCATTTCTGTCTTTTTTTGCACAACCTTGTATTTTATATTCAACTCCTTAAATTCTATTTTTCACCTTTAAAGGGTTATGTTATTACCTTTAGACAGTATCTATCTGCTTTTTGTTATTTTTGATTTATTATATAGAGTGGTTATTTTTTGAAGAAAATTAAAGTGTGTATATATGTATGTAAATATCACTTTGAATATAATCTTTACCCTTGACATTGGGAGGAGTGTTGTCCCCTGATCCTTTTAAATCTGGACACCAGCACATCCTCTCTGCCTGAAACTTAAGAGGGACAATAGGAGAGTATTTAGTAGGCAGATGGATGCAGGATGAGGCATGGTGATTATTATTTGCAATCCCCCTTTGGAGCTGTAAACCCACAGAGTTTGTCTTGAACCTGCATTCAACAAGTGTTGCCTTCTACAGCAAAACGTACATGAAAAGCTGATTTTTAAAGCTAATTTTTTTTGTGGTAGTTGTCTGTATGCATGTTCTTGAGTGAAAGCAGAAAACCATAATTGTGAATTAAAAGTTTGACATTTTGGTCATAGCCCTTATTTGATTTCTGATGAAGAGTTAGATGAGGAAATTGATGCTGTCAATGGGTTAGCGTAGCTTAGCTTAGCACAAAACAATGAAAATGGACTGAAACATCTGACCTTCTTTTGTCCAGCAGTGACAAAGCACACTTGTTAGCACCATTAAAGCTCTGTAATTAATTGATATCTCGATTGTTTAATTCACAGTGTAAACACGATAACTTTTATAAAGAACTATGTGCCAGACTATTGTTCCGAGGAGCAGTGTTGCAATGAATATTTGTGACCCATCAGATTTTGTAACCTTATTAGGATAGGAATTTATAACTAGGCCAATAACACCCCATTACTATCACAACTTTTATTATTAATTTATGAACCTTATCCCCTACCTTATTTTGATATCAGTTGCCTAAGATGGTGCAACAACGACATGTAGATAAGGTCTCAAATTGTGATAGATAATTAGGTCACATTATCTGCTGGGTCACAGGATTCAACAAAACACAGATCCTAGTGGCGTCCATTAGCTTGCACGTAACCCAATGCGAAAAACAGTGAAATGTTGTTTTTACACTTAGTTGTCCTCCAAATTTAACAAATAAGAATAACAACATGTAAAAATAAGTGATCTTTGGAGTTACTAGTTGCCATATTTTGTAAACAATTGGCTGAGCCAAACTAGCGCTTTTTGGTTTCCAGTTATTTTTTTTCCCCCAGGCTAAGCTAACTGCTAAGCTAAGCTAACCTGCTATTGCTAACCCTAGCTTCACATTTAACAGAGCAACATTAACTCTCCACCAGAAAACAAATATCTGTGTACCCAAATGTCCTTTAAAATTTAATATTTATTGATTAAAATAAGTAACTGTAATTAGTTTGTTTCCAAGTTGCAGATAATAAAAACGTGACATTTGTGGCAGGATGATATAACAAGTGCATATTTAACAATGTGAGCATATGACTTATTAGCTAAACAACTCTAGGTATTAAGTCTTTCAGTATCTATACTGCCCTGATGCTGTATTTAATCAGTCAAACGTATTAATCCAAAATAAAGTTTAATTAGGTTGTGCATTGGCGTGAAATGTGTAAAATGGTCTCGCATATATGTATATTTTTTATTACTATATTTCATACATAACAGTGTTGGTAAAGTGACTTTAGTAAGTAAATGACTTGATGTGTCTTGACTAACAGGTCACACTGACACATCCATTTAGCAATAACAGCCTGAAACAGCCCGGTAATGAAGAGGTAACTGGGTTATTCTTCTATAGGTCTTCAACACTGGACTCTTTTTGAGGTGTTTCTTAGAGACAGTTCCTCAATTCTCTTGCTTAGCTCTCTAATGCATGTAAACACATGTTCAGTCAATATTTGTCTAATTAAAGCTGATTTCTCCTGCAGAGTTTAGTCCTATGCAACGGTTTGTGCAGGCCTCGACCTTTTTGCACCTTTTAATGTGCTACTGAAAATGTGATTTTTGCATATTTGTCTGAAATCTACACAAAGCTCTCTGTTCCAGCCAACTTTTTAAATAAAACAGTACAGTATTAAATCATGATTCTTGTATGTTCAATTATTGTATCAAAAAATCCTTTTTGATCCAATTTTAAAACAAAATTGAGAAACGGTAAAAAAAAATTCTGAAAATTTAAGCAAAAATATCAAGTCAACTGGACGACTCTGTGCTGAGGAGGACCATGTGGCATGACTGACAGCTGCACAGCAGGACTGACGACACTGCTGTTGCCAACTCCTGTTTATTTTTTCATTCTGTGTAACGTTTCACAACTAGATTTATCTTTTATTTAAATCATTTTCAGGCCAACTTTTAACAAAATAAAGTGAGACATTTGAAGATGTTACCTTGGACATTTTACAGACAAAATTATATATTGTTATGTTAGCAAAATAGTTATTTGTTAGCTGATTTCTCAGCTATTTGATAATGACAATAATCATTTACAGCCCTGAAACAGCTGCTGTATATGATGATAATGATTTTTTTATATTAAATCAATCATCACAAACAGAACACACACAGCCCAAAAAATCAGTAAAAATATGATTTCATTTAATATATACAAAATACAAATACAATTTATGTACTAAAATGTACACACTCAAAATTCATTAAGCCTTGCCAGTGTTTATATTCAGTAAAAACGAAATTCACACTGATAATCATCCATTTTGGAGAAAGAAAGGAAAGATGTACTCGCTCACAGAAATGTAAACATACACAGTGATCAATTTTTACAACAGAACAAGGAAGAGCTCTGGAGAGGACGAGAAGGAAACACAGACCGCTGGGAAAACTGAAGCTTTTAGCAACCATTTCTGTTCTCCAGACTCGCCGGTCTCACAAACGTCCTAGTCAATGTTTTCTATCAGTGTGAGCAAACACATACCAGTGATTCCAAGACAAGAAATAGCTTATTTGACATAAAGTAAATAGAGAGAAAAGCAAGTAAATGCATAATATGTACAGTAAAATGCTAAAGAAAGTACCAGTGATCACAAAAATAAGTTGTTTATTTGAATATGAGTTATTTTGGTTTGCTGTTGTACTCTGAGTCACTGTCTTTGGATTGTGTTAAAATGAGAAACCACCTGTTTTAGTGAGTAAATACTCGATTTAACTTCTAGAGAAGCAATGTAAGATTATTTCAGACATTATATGACGGTCAAAACTGAAAAAGAAAAGCTATTCATTGAATGCTGTTAGGCTGATTGAATTTATATGAATAGTAACGTCTCCCTTAAAAAAAATACACAACTATCGATCACAAAATCCATCTTTAAAAAATAGAATAATTTCATAACTATTATTTTACTTCAAAGGTTGTTTTTTAAGACTTCTACAGTAAAGCGTGAGAAAAATAACTCTTTCTGTTTCAATAAAAACATTCAAAAGGATAGAAATAAATTATTAGCAATAGAAGTGTGATTCAGATTATCTGTGTGCGTCTTAGTCATTGAGAAAAGTGACTTCTCTCATGAAGGTGAGGTCTGGTTGGAAATGAGCCTGATAGGTGAAGCAGGTAACTTTATGTCGCTTTGAATCAGTTGTGGGTCGGCGGCTCTCTGCAGGCTCCAGAGTAAAACCGTGCTGTGCTCGACAGAACGGATTAACAGGCTGGTTCTCCATGAGCCAGAAACATGAGCGGCACAGATGGCAACAAGAAGAAAAAAAAAAAACGGATCGTTTCTCCAACAGAGTGTGAGATGTGTTTGAGTGTATCTGTGGAGACCAAGCAACAGTCCTTCAAGAGTCCTTTTTATTTGTTCTCAGATGAACTTGGTTGAGTCTCTTTTGCTGATGAGGACTTCCAGCAGGCGCAGTTTGGCTTTAATGTGCTTGTATTCGCTGTATTCCACCGCCAAAGGGGAGCGGTCCTCCTTCTGTACATTTCTATGGGAACAAGACAACAAACGTTAAGGGATGAATGAAGGTTTAGCTGTGGAAAACCCATTAAGTCAATGTCTGTCCATTATGCTTCCTCTCCTGTGTAATTTGAGCAACTTGTTCTTCTATTTACCTTCCGTTTTGTCTGAAGAACTGATCCTCAAACTCTTTGAGGTTCTTGCGGAGTCTCTTCTTCTCCTCTCGGGCCTCCTGGAGCTGCTCCACAAGTTCCTGGCTGTAAGAGAAAGAGCAGATATACTCATAAATCCTTCATAGTAATATTAACATATAATGAGGAAGTAAGCAGGCACTGGTGGAAGACTCCTTTATTTACAACATTATGAAAACATTTCACTCAGAATAGAAATCCCGCGTCCAAAATTTTTCTTATATTGTCTTTCTTTTTTCTCAGTGCCTTACGTGGTGGCAGAGTGCAGGTTGGACAGCCTCATGTCCATTGTGTTCTTAGAGGGTGAGAGTTCGTCCACGGGTGAGATGAAACCGTCTGCATCCTCATCTGTGTGGTCTAAGAAGCCGAGGATGCTGATGTCGGGTCGGACAGTCACAGTGAATTGTGTCTTTGAGTCTCCGTCGTCCTCTGAACCATCCTCTTCCTCCTGCAGGAACACAGAGAGGTCAAACTGTGGTCGAAAGTGAGAAATGGCCATGCCATGCTGCGGCATCGAGGCTTCAAGATCACATCACTGCAGCGTGTCCTGATTTTGCTGTGTTAGCCATCAATAATTAAAAATCATCTTGATGCAGCATACACACACTTCCATGGACTTTGCTCCTAATTCATTAGATGGGCTGATAAAAGCAGTCAACTAGAAGACACTGAAAAAACAACTGTATGTAACACGAAAGGCTGGAACCAGCTGACAGTCTACCTTTAACAGCCAGCAGAACGCACAGAGAAAAGTGATTTCGTTAGGTCACTTTTTTTCTTAAAACACAGTCCAAAAGGATCATTCTAGTTTATTATAGCTTGGGCTTAAATTTTGCAGCTTGGACCATCATTTCATTTGCTGTATATTGCTATGTATTCTTGCTGTATGTTATAAGTTTGTACTTCTAAGTTATTAGTGAGATCAGGGACATGACGTCACTCACAGCCAAATGAAAGAGAGGTTGTAAAGAAATTCAAACATTTATCTAGAATATAATAGTTCCAAAACTATTTTCCTGATGTTTCACCTTAATTTGCATTCGTTTTAAACTGGAGGTGTCTGTGTAGTTTTTTCAAAGTGGATACTGTTATAATGTTTTTGTCACTAAACTGAAATTTAAACACTTATCTGATCATTTTTATATTCTGCCTGTCAATCTGCAGTATTTCCACACTACACAACGCTGCCATAGACAAAACACATACACATTTAAAGTACCATTTCCAATGTTAGACAAATATGTAGTTTAATTTCAACCT
>JAPZDV010000020.1:2635028-2677438 GCA_029814665.1 Acanthurus lineatus
TGTAAGTAGGTTTTCTGAGCATGTATGTGTTCTTAGTTAAACGGTGTTTATTTCAGATACCTACAGTCCTATTTATGATGATATATTGCATGAAAGAGAAAAATCTAAGCATGAATAACAGCCGGGTGGCCTATAGCCTCACCTCCCCAGTTGTTGTCCTCGGTAAGTGCTGTCAGATCCAGCCGGGGCACGTCCTCACAATTCGTCTTCTCGCATTCCGGGTCCGAGCCTCGCACCTCTCCACCGCCGACCCTACCCGTGTCACAAATGACAGGCGACTCCTGGATCTTCATCCTTAACGTCTGCAGGACCATGAGAGTAGAGACAAGGGTACTCAACAATGATGACCAGCCTGTGAACACACTCTTTAAGTTGAGCCACACACTCCCTCAGACTGGCCCTGCCCTAACACTGGGGGCTGCTCCCTGCTCTTGATTGGCTGCAAAGGCTGGCCAAAACATCCGCCCATCTGCCTTTAGCTTGAGTGTGAGAGAGCTTGAGTGGATTGGCTCCGCCTTGTCCTTTGCCCACCGGAATCCCTCACCCCTCCCTCCCTCCCCCTCTCCCTCCCTCCCTTCCTCCTTCCCTCCCTTGTTTTCTTTCAACAGTAGTCCTCCCTTGCTTTCTGTCTTGCCTGACTTGCACATACTCCCCACCCTTGTGCCGCTCTGGACTTGTTTGTTTCGCAGCAGCGAGAGAACAGAGGGGGGAGGTGGGGGTTGTATGTACTGTGTTGGAGAGAGCGGGGAGGGAGGAGGGGAGGGAGGTGAGAACGGAGAAAAAAAAAGCAAGCCGATTGTGAGCCAGCACACGTAGGCTGACTGGGTGGTTTTTTTCCTCTTCCTATCTGTCTCTCTTTCTGCAGGCAAACATTCAGCTCTGAGCAGAGATATTGCATGCAAAGCCTCTCATCTAGCACCATATTATCTCTATTTCCTCCCATCGTTTAGCTGTGATTTACCAACTTCTTTCCTCTCTCCTTCCATATCAAACTGTCTCAAACAATCAAAGCTGTGTGATCAAATTCTAGGGTACTGTAAGTAATTTGGGGGAAACGCACTCAGCTGGTCATGTATTTAAAAAGTGTCTATGGATCACTTAGCACTAAGCCCATGGGGTCCCATTTCCTCTGTCTGGGCGTGGGACCAAGCTATTTTTAGGAAAAACAGATCAAGAAACACTGCTACTAGATCCCATAAATGCCACAGACGGCTTACGGGAAAGGGTGCACTTGAATCTGGTTACAACAGCCCCTATTCTGTTTTTTGCCCATGATACTAAGTTGCTGTTGTTGTTATTGTTGGAAGGTTTATGACAGATTACAGTGTAACAGCATAATAAGGCTCAAAAGCAGGGAGTTATCAAACATCCTCAACTGTTACACATAAAATTACTCTGAAGTGATGTGGGTGAGAGTTGGATACAAAGTGACAGTATGAATGCAGAACGTGCAGACCGTGATAGCAGAGCAGCTAAAATTTCCCCTCAGCAGCACTTACCGTCACTGCAGCCAAGTCACCCTCGACCCCCCACCCCTCCACAAGTGAGTACATATTGTATGAGTTTACTAAATGAGAAATCGAGGTCCTCTTATCACAATTCAAAAAACACATTCCTCTAAAAAACATTTGTGGAGCAACAACGTGTTTAGTTGTATCAGACCGACAAAAACAGGATTAGTACTTACATTTACTTCAGAAAAGGTACAAAAATGTAAAGAAATAATGAGAGTACAAATAAGGAACAGTCAAGAATAAACATAGAGCAAAGGTCTTTTGTATTTGTGTGCGCAAGCAATCTGGCATATTGATTTGAAATTTTGTAACAGTTCTATAAATATCATAAGGGTTTTTTTCTCTTTTGTTGATGTCAATAAAAACTAATGGTCCACCAGTTGCTGGTCAGCTCAGCTGCATCACGCCTCACAAGACTTTCTTTTAAATCACATGATGCCTGTCGAGGTATCCACCTGCCTATCTATGCGCACTCTGCCCATGCACTTACTGCGCATGACCACACAGAAAGTTTGGAGGCCAGGCCAACAGATATGGGAATACAGGTAAACTGAACAGTGATAATCTTATCAATACCTGAGCGAAAAATGAGGGTGAATTCAGGGCAAAGGAAGAGCTTTGGCAGATTTTTTATTCTTTATTTCTCTTTTTCATGTCTGATCCAAAGCTATGTCTGGGCTCTGGTGCTGCTTTTGCTCTGGGACTCAGTTTGGAGTTGCAGATCCAGGTCTGACTCTGGCTCTTTAAGAGACTTGTGTCTTAAATACTTCACTGTTTATTTTGACATATTAATTATTTATTTTTTGTTAGAGAATTGATAACTGTCATTTTTGAAAGCAGTGACTTATCTAATAACCTTAGCAATTGCTCTGTTAAGTTCATGTTTCCAGGAAAGTCATGACAATATAAAAGTGAGCCATTATGCTATGTAGACCTTGACACTGAAAAGCTAAAGAGAATTCAATCATGGTTATTCATAAATCAAAATTAGAATAATATATATTTATTATTTTATATGTATTCCAGCTGCTTTTTCGTATTGTGACATAGAAAAATGTCTCTGATACTAGGCACGCTGAGGGTGCAATAGCACAGTGCCAAATACTGCAAACAGCATTATCATTCTAATAGGAAATAATCTTAACATAAGTTATAAAGCTTTTATCGGAGCTTTTGACCATATATCACTGTTTTCCTTTGTGGATTGTGAGATGTGGGAGTTATACTCTAAAAAAGCAGTAAGAGGACCTTGAATTATGTTCTTTTAGTTTTTGTCTCACTGTTGTTGCTAAAGTCAGTAACAAACTTGTATGCTTAAATTCTTACAACGATTTTATAGGTGTGTTCAAGTGATTACTTTTATACCAAAGTCACACGTTGTTTGTAATTATTTTTTGTAACTGTTAAAACCTAATCACTGCATATTGTAACATGTAACATTATGTCGGTCTTTGAGGTTTTCCACCAAAAATGTTTTAGTTTTCAGTTTTTATTAGCCCCTTGTGTCTTATTTGTTCAGTTATAGTTCCCTGTTACTTACTGTACTGAAATTAAAGAAATATGAACCCATGAAGCTGCGAAACACAAGTGTCTAAACCCAATAAATGTTATGCATGTTATGTCTTAGAGGCAAAAGATGTTAAGAGGGCAACCAAACAGAACCATATGGCGTTAATACATCTGTGAATATAATATCTCACAGACCCTTAACAGGCCAAAAAGTCTCTCAAGCAAGCTGCTTTTGTGTTGTCAAACCTCTTTAGATGAAAATGACTCATTAAGAATTTCACTTGATGTTTAGTCAATCCTATTTTTTTAACTGATTATTAAATCTGCTGACAAAATAACCAGCAGCATCACTGACATCAATGTTGAGAGCACAGTGTAAAACCACTTCAAGCTGCTCTGAGGAGTTTCGCAGTGGATTAACAGAAGCACAGATGTCACAGTTCACCAGGGTCCTGCTGGGTTCAAACACAATTCAAATCTACTTCCACGCACACACCAGCGCACACACACATACATACAAAGATGAGTCCTCACTGTGCCCTGTTCTCTGGAACATCATCCGCTGTGTTCACTCAAACACACTCGAACCGTGATTACATCATCATGAGATGTCCAGCTGGTGTAAAGGAGGGGCAGATAGACAGAGCTACGATGTGCATGTGTGTGGGATGCATTAGACAATTATTAAGCTGTGTTTGGGAGGCTTACACAGACAGTGTACAAACAAACACAGTGTGGATTTTAAGGGGCATTTTTCTGAAATGGCACACAGACCAGCATATAACCTTGGACACACACACACACACACGCACGCACAAATTATTGTGGATTTGGCCTGACATAATCTTCTGTGGTAGAGCTCTTTCCATCCTTGTCATTTCAAAGCACATGTACACTCGTTCACTTTCTGTGGTGCAGATTGTCCTTTAAGAGCACAAAACTTGTTAACAAATGACTTCATGTGAAAAAAAAATGTCCACTATGGTATTAAGGTTAGCATATAATTAACATGTCAAACCTGCAGGAAGATTTTATGACAGTAAAACTGACCCCCGCACGTGAGCTGGTTAAAAACACTGCAGGTGTAAGTTTTTTTATAAGCTGTACGTGCAAGATTTTCTGGTAGAGGAGTCATGTGTGTCATTGGTTTACAAGGACTAAAGCCATACTGAGACACATACAGACATACTGACATGCAATGGGCCAACATGCCAAGACTGGGGATTAGTGTGTTTAAAAATTAACTTAAAAAAATGTTTTAATTCCTTTTTTAGTTTCGTTTTTTTAAAAATGAAACTAAAATGTATAACAATTTAATTTGATGGTACACAGATTTGTGAACAGGCCTCATACTTTTTTCCACATCAACAAAATAAGACTATATAAATTTTTTAAAAATTCTGTCTGTTTGATGCCCTTGTTGGGCCTAAACGACCAGCTGGAAGGCTGCTGCACCCTCTACAAACCTTCTCTCAGAAGGGTGCCACACTGGCTCCAGATGGCTGCTCAGTGGCACAGTTTGGTGGTGGTGGTGGTAGAGTTGCAGACCGAGCTGCCTCTGAATCCATCTGGGCTGCTCAGAAAGAGACCCAGCATATCAGTGCAGTGCTGGTCGAGATTAAAACAGTGGATGTGCAAATGAAGAGGCGATTTGTTTCCTCTTGCTCACTCCCACATCAATGTCAAACTTCAAAACAAAAGTGAAGGTTTTTCTACAAGGTTTTGGACAGATGACTAAGAGAACTATGTACTTTATATTTGGTTAGGAATAACGGTGGGGAAATCCCTTTCAGCATGAACTCTCAAATCTCCCTTTGTTAAGAGTGAAACTTTATGTTTCTGCAGAATTGACAGTGAGTTTCTGTTCAGGAAATCAGTTGTGGCATTGTAACCAAAAACTTGTCAAGGTTAGCAACACATTTGTCAATAAATAAATAAAAATAGACAGTAAAATTTCTGGGTTATGAGTTATCCTTTTCTTGTTTGCCATAGCTTTCAATCAGGTTCTTATCTGATTCTATATCTGATCATGTATTTTTTTTCCAGTGGCACACGCATGGCAGATCCACGAAGTAAAGAGAGGGAGGTGGAGAGCTGAAACAAACAGTACAATCTGACAAACAGAGGAAGGAATTGTGTACTTGATTTTACCTGTGGAGGAGAAGAAAAGCCATCCTCTGTTGAAATGTCGTTCCTGAAAAAATCACAGGGGGAACCACTTAAGCAAAAAACCTTTAAATGATCATATCAGCTTATAACAAACTAAACTTTGAGTTTATTTGACAGTCATTAACCTCAGGAAAACACAGACATATCAACGTAACAAATTAACTCTTACTATCTTTGCTGTGTGTCTTTATCAAATGAAGTGCGTGTTATAAACCTCATGGTTCACCTAACAAATAACAGAAAGCTTCTAGTGGAAGCTTATCAATGTGAAATAAATATTCAGGTACAGGTGCTACAACTTGTGTGTTTACAGAAAGAGGGAAAGACCATGTGCTATGGCATTTTTTGTTTTTATTCCTTTGAGGGATCAAGTTAGGAATTAAAGAGCTTACCCTTTCTGAAATGTCTCCATTAGGTTTGCTTCAGATCTCTCACCAACACATTCCTTGAGCTGGAAGAAAATATGTAAATTTAGAATGCAAATATCAACATACCTGATTTTATGAACCTTATTTATTAAAATGGAAGAAGCTTTGTTTCATTGGTATATCCAATACCAAAAAAACATTGATGTTAAGATAATTTTTATTTTATCATTATTTATCATTATCTTAAAACCTTTTCCGGTCACTGTTAAGGTTTTTGCAGGTATTCATATAAACACTATAGGCTCTAACAACAGCTGTCAAAAAGAGAGGCTTACAAAGTATAGATGCAAGCATGGTGAGGCCTTTTGCAATAACTATGCTAACAAAATGATTTTAAATTTCACAATATACATTCATATACATTTTGACTGTATAAGTTTACAGTGTAAGCATGTTGACTTTTGATCTGATCTAAAAATGTTGTAAAACTTATGCTGATGGTAACAATATCTGTTCTGCAGGATTTTTTTAAAACTAGTTAATTGTCAGCAAACTAAGCAGAGATCATTTAGGTAAAAACACTGTGTTTCAGACATATGTCGATTTTGAGATTTTTGTCTATTTTGTGTCTTTAATATGTCTTCATTCAGGGAAAAGAAAATGTTTAGGTGTTTCTTTTAATGAAGAATTTTATTCTGGAAAATATATGCAAATCAGTGCATATCTAAAATATCTAAGATCATCATATGCATTTTTGCAAAGTGGTGGACTGAGCGATGAACACTGACATCTTCATGGTCAAGCCGCGAGCTAACACATCAAACTAGGTAATGAGGCTGGAGACTAGTCTGCACTTTTATTGGTCCACTTTTATAAAAATTTACTTTGAAAATAGAAAAAAATCAAGTCTGACACAGCTGTGTTAACAGCTTCAGGTGATGACTGAAATGTATCCAAAGGATAACATAGAACAAAAAATACAGCAGACATTGTACAATGCTGTGCTGCTTTAAAATAAGCAACAACCCAAACAACATCCACGAGGCTCTCAGAGCCCTTAATGTTCCTCTTTGGCTCCTAAAAAAAAAAGCTCATAATTCACAGAGACATCTGTTCACATCAACAGAGACACAGACTGTCACTAAAAAGACCTCCACTGTCAGCCACTTAGCAAACACTTGTACAGCCAATAATAATTGTGTCAGCTTTATCATATGGTATATAGTGTATGTGTGTCACGGCATCATGTGTCAGTGCTGCTGTTACGTCAGGGCTTGGCATGGGGATTTGGTTCCTTGAGTGCAAGACTGTAAACTGAACAAAATCTATTTTCATTAGCTGGCCTGCGGGACAGCATGTCATGCGGCTAAACTTTACATTAGCACATATCATTTCTGAGCCAAGTGTGAATATTAATTCAACCAGCTTTTATGCAGCTGTAGTGTAAGAGCAGTTGTTAGAAACTTGATCATTGTCCTACAGCTCCATGGTTCACACCATGTCTTTGCTGTGATTTTAACTGCTATCACACATTCGTTGTACAGAGTTCTAAATGTCCTACATCACTGTTGGGTAAGTTTCAATGCTTCTTGGTTGACTAGGCCTTCTTGGAGAGAGCTGACCAAGTATTTTATTATCTAGTCATACTGGTACACTTGACCCGAAGGCTGGTCTATAGCATTTTATGTGAATTTTTTATGTGGTTTTATGTGACTTAGTCAATTCAGTTAGTCACTTAATTGTTGGTCTTCAAAATGTTAGATAACTCTTATATGGTAAATGTTTACAAAGAGCTACACAGTAACTCTTGACTGAATTATATGCATTATAAAATCTTTATTTTTTAAAAATTTGAATAAAAAATGTTTTGATTAAATGAAAAGAAAATTAGTAGAAATTCTAATTAGCATTCAACAGGGTTCCAACATCTTCTTAAACATTACATTCAAGAACTTTTTAAAGCCTTTTTAGGTCCAATTTCTTCATAATCAGGGACCCATCAAGTCATACTTTTAGCCAGGGATCAAGGTTAATTGCTCTTACAAAACTGAGACTTTTAAAGACAATGACTATGTGGTCCTAATGGAGTCTCAAATGAAGCACTGCAAAAAAATATGTAAATATGTGCATCAAACAGTGATGCAACTGTGGGAGACACACAAACAAACAGCAGAACACAGCCTGTTTACCAATGTTAATAGAAAAATCCTATCAAGGGAACTGTAATTTCTATTCCTGCACAACATTCATTAATTAGAGCACTCTTAATGATCCGTGTCTATTTATGTCTGATTTAAAACTTTTAAGGTCTAATATTTAAGGTCTTCAATATTTATTATTTTCCCTAAAATTCATGAACTTTCAAGGATTTTACAGTAAATACTAGGAACCATGACCAAGCTTTTAAGCTCAATAAACAGTGCAGTGGATATGTTTCAGTTGGGACTCAAACCCCATTCCAGTAACAATATATCTCCATATTAATGTAATAATAGTAGTAATTATTTTTTTGTGGATATTCAAAAAGGAATGTCTGTTTTTGCAATACTCTTTAAACTGAGTTCACCAAGCTGATGCAAAAGTGCACCAAGCTGATGCAAAAAGTCTTTCAATTCAGAAATTTCATAAATAGCCCCGCTTGTTTATCTATAACACTGCATACAATCTAAACCTAAAACAATGTTACTTTCAAGATACCATGGCAGAAATAGTAGAGAAAATCTATCAACCAGTCCCGAAGCTGTCAAGCCCACACAAAAAGAACAAAGACCATAAACCACTAAGATTTTATAAACAAGTAAAATAAACTATCAAAGTAACATCCTTCATTTGAAAAGTACTTTATTGCATATTAATAATTTCCCCTGTTCATAATATAAATTGTTGAGGACTCAACAAACCCCAAGTCTGGAACAATGTGGTCTTGAGTAGCCCCATGACAACAGCTGAGAGGACACGTTGCTCTCTGGTGCATCATCTTCTTTGGTGGATAAAAGCTGCAGCTAATTGCATGCTCATTTGCACTGCTTCTGGCAAAAGTGGTTGACATTAGTGTGGCATGTTGGACATTACAAGCTGCTGTACAATGAGAATGACAGGGAGCCATTAGGCAGCTGCACTGCTTCCTGTAAACTTTCAACTTGCTGCTATCTGCATTTAGAGATTCTTGTTAACTGCAACTGACAATTATTTGCAGTGAGTCAGGATTAAGGGTGACGGGGGAGTGAATGCTTCAACAACCTGTCAGCATCACAGGTGTGCTAGAAGAGAAAATGTGGTGATGCTGTTTGTGATGAAAGCTGTTGCTAAAATCTAGCTTTGATTATATAAAAAACAGTTCACTTCATTCCAAAGTAGCCTAGCTAATGCAATAAATAACTTGCTTTTTTAAGATTATTCATCAATTTATACCTAAGACTGACCTGACGTAGTTAGAGAAAAGGTAAAACACAACAGTGAAAGAAAGCAGTCACAAAAACACAAAAACAAGATACTAAAGAAGAGTCGGAGAGACACTGACAAGATAAACAGGGATGAGGAATAAAGGAGTATGACTCACTGCGTGGGCGTCCTGGTTGCCTGTGAGATGCACCAGTGTTGGGCTGTTTCTCGTCTTCCTGGGTTTGGGGGCTCGCTTGGTGTGACTACTCTGGCTTCCCTGTGAGTCTAAGCTACTGCCCCAGTCCTCCCCCACACAGCCTGATCTGCTTCGACCGCTCGATGGGACGTTCTCCTTGTTGGTGTCTGCTGTGATGGCTGCAGCTCTGTCTCAGACAGAGAGGAACACAGTGAGGAAATGAGACATCTATCTTTCATCTCACTCTCTCTGTTGCACACATTGGTCTGTCAGTTTGACATGGGTTTAAAAGTCCTTTGGGAAACCAAATGGAAGGGTCATCCTAATACCTCATTTACTTATACCTTTTCCAACAGCAAATGTGCTGTTTAGTTTTAGTGCTAATTCTATTTACTGTCTATTTACTGTCCACTGTCTTATGACATATTCTGATGTCTTTGGTCTAATGCGCTTCTCTAATCCATGTGTCACTGCTCTCTCAGACGCTACCAAATCTCCATCAACAAGGATTAGCTTCTTACTGCCATGACTCCGGTTGTTATGACTGTATTACATCTCAGTGGGTGAGCTTACCACAAAGAATGAAACATTACCATTGTTTACTGGCACCAAAACACCAACTGAAAATAGTGGTGTCGCAGCGAGACACTGAGGTCAAGCTTTAGTAATGAATGGCATCTTATGGTGCCTTACCGATACCATTCAAGATGTGAAAACCTCAGTACTAATCACAGAAATTTACTTAAACAAAGAGGTTTTTACCGCCCTGAATGTCAGGAGAATTTGAATACACACTAAGAGGTTTTATTGATAAATACAGCAAGAAATGGTGTTCTTTTATCTCTTATGCTGTGTCAATCAATTCTCTGGCCACAGTCTAATTATTGGTAAATCAGCAAGTCATTCATACAAAATGGTGTTTTAAATTCACAAACATTATATGTTTAATTGATGAAAAAAATCAAAAAGAATAAAGAAATCATTTACAATTATATTTATGGTTGTTTGAAGCCATAATTGTGATTAAAATAAATTTCTGTTAAATGTCCTCAGTTATCAGAACAGATCAGAGATTTACAATAAACTTCAGTGTTGCCACAAACCACCATCACTTTCATGTTGGTACCATCAACCACCAATGTCATAACCTGCCAGACCTTTTGTACCTGCTTCTTTCTTTGTGTCTCTGTGCCTCCACCTGTTGCTCTCTCTGGTGTCGACGTCTCTGTCGGGCATTTAGTGTGACACTTGGAGATGGTGGACACGGGGTCAACTGAGGGTCCCCTGAATTTTCATCCCCTGAAGGATATGCTTTGAAGAGATGATGCTCCACTGTTGAATGAATCGTTCTGTCCAGAATGCTATGGAAGAAAAAAGAGAAGAGAAATTGATCAGAAAATTTAGCGACTTCATGTTCAAATAACAATATAGTAGAATTGAAAAGAATTCTCAAAAATAATTAATTTAAAAGCTGGCATTTTATGCTGCAATGGTTACACACACAAAAAAAAGTTACTCACTTTACTACATCTGGTCTACAGTGGACAGGGGAGAGGTGGTTACTGAAAGAAAAACAAGAGGAAGAAGGTGAGTTACCGCTACAGAAACAGGTGGTCACAACAGGTCACTGAGCAACGCTGAAAATCCCTGGGGCTCTGATTCTGGCCCTAGGTGATCAAGGCATCCAGTGTGCATGAATGAGTGTTAACTTCAGCTGTGTTCAGAGCATAATTGGCCGGCTTCTTTGACTAACAGTAAGGCCTACAGTAGAAAATCCTACGATGATCTTCTTATCGTGATGTTTTCATATTGGTTGTCTTCATCTACACCTTTCTTTTTGGTTGGTCTCCCTCACTCATGTAATAGGAATCTCCGTAAAAACATTGATGATGTTTTGATGATAGCAGTTGTACTATATGTGCAGGGCTGTGTCCGTGTTTAATTAAAAATACCTATATCTCATATTACACGAGAGTTGGCAGCATCGATAAAGTAGTGACATGTTAACAAAGCAGTTTGGTTTGTTATTGTTAACTAAAACTAATTAAATACATTAGAAGATATAACTCAAAGAGCCCATGTACATTTATTGCATTGTCAAAGACTCTGATTATTTTGACTATCTCTCATTCGAATTTAGTTTAAAATCATAAAATCTGTGAAAGTCAACACAGTCTTATTGCTTGTAATGATAAAACAGCTTTCAAAGCAGAAGTCTCCTCACTGGCTGAGTGATTTGTTCATGACAACTTAATCCTAAAAGGAGATAGTTGTGGACTTCTGCAAAATCAAAAATGTGCCTCAGTTCTTGGTTACCAATGGTCAGAAAAGAGATCATCATTTCCTCTACTCTTAAATGGAGGGTCAAAGTAAACTATACAGTGCAGAAAGCACCTCAGTGATTGTTATTTCTGTGACAAATCAAGAAGTTAAATGTGTCAAAGGCAGAGATGTGTAACTTTAACAGGGCTGTGACAGAGAGAATGTGGTATGGTAACAGCTCAGCCGATGACAAGAAGAGCTAAATAAGGTCGTAAAGACAGCATCAGAAATCATTGGTCAGGATTTGCTAAGCATCTGTCATATTTATAACCCCTGCATTCCATGGATGGATTTGAAATAATCAGTGACTCCTTACACCTAGCCAAGGGACCTTTTGTCCCACTTCCATTAGAGTACAGGAAAGTCTTGACACAAAGCCTTTAGACCAAAAAATTCTAGTTCCTCTCACAGTACACATCCTGATGCAGAGATGGCCCCTAATTCCTTATCATAAATACAAAAACATTAACTGAACATGTGTCTCCTAGTATCACTTGTGGTTTATTTATTTATTTTAGGGTATCTTCTTATATATACTGTTTTGTATTTGTATTGTGGCGTTCTGTTTACCTCAAGCTCAAACAAAGCCATACAATGTTAATTATGCACCCAATAATCATCCTAACTTTCCAAGAAAACTTTAACTTTCATTGACCGATGTTCTCGAACCCTGCTTTTCCTGGTATACAGCTACCCCAACATGTATAAGGATGACCTGAAAAAATCTTCTGTAAACAGTGGTGTTGATAGTAATAACACAGCCTGGCAGAGGCCCTGTATGGTGCACTGATAAAGGCAGAGATAATAATGGAGTGATGGTGTGAAGGTGACTGTTGTGAACTTCTGTAAAGTGGCAAGGACATGTGTTGGCTTTATCAAAGCTGTAAATAGGGATAGTGTATCAGCTGAAAAGGTGGCACACCCTATACTGTGATAACAAGATGATTATTTTTATAAGTTTAGCAAGTTGTAATCAGAAACATAGGGCTGTACATGTCAGGTCCTTTTTGTTGTAAATCTAATTTAAGCTTATAAAGACCAAACAGATCCCATTTTTCACTTGAGTTTGATGTAGTCAGACAGCTGTGAACTATAAAAGACAAAAGAATGAGTGAAAGTAATGTCAAATTAAGCTCACAGTTGCTTCAGAGGCAGCAGACCAAACCGCTCAATTATCTCTGGCCACAGCAGGAAAAATATTATCCCTCTAACTAATAATAGACTTGGAACTGCATGCAATAGGTTAAAGCAACAGAAAATGGTTTAATGGCTTACTGATGCTGACTTGACCTTACACTTTAATGCCTGCAAATGTCAGAGGCCCAATTCATCAATTGCAGTGGACACATTGTGGCATAAAAAATGATTTATTTTAAGATCTGTCAACAACTTTTGACTCTATGGGCCATGAGTCTTCAGTGCTGCTGTATGCTCTTGAAATAAAGGTGATGAAAGAGTCAATTATTTGTATATTAATGAAATAAGTGCACAGTAAAGATAATTATCGTCTAAATTAAATTTTTAGCATTAACACTGTGAAATAGTTTAAGACAGTGGCTCTCAACCTTTTTGGTGTGTGACCCCTTGAAACAAGCACTCTCTACTTTGACCTTGGTGGGGACTTTCATAAGCAACCTTAGAATGATTTTCATTTCTTTGATTGAAGTGGAAAATACAGCCATATATCACGAAAAAAGGGGGAAAAAATAATCCCCTATACACCCTTTTACCCACCCCGACAAAAAACACAAATAAATGTACGTACATGCATACATGCATACATACATACATACATACATACATACGTATATACATATATATAGCATGTGTGTTTTTGTGTGTGTGTATACATACTCAAACATTTGCTTGAAAATGCATTGTTTGTATCTGTCTAGAAATTAAGTTTTGAAATGTCTTATTGCAAAAATGTAAAGATATTTTAAGGTGTTTGGTCTGTAGCTCATTTTTTCATGACACCCTGAAATACACATCGCTCAGGCACAAATCTACAATCCATTTTGGTACAACACGTGAATTCAGGTTTCTGATACGGCCGCTTGTGCCACATTTAGAGTGGTAATGAAATAAACAGCTGAGCATGTCTGCCTGTACGCTGTAATTAAATATCTTTTGGCAGCTATAACTGTCCCAAATAGACTTCAGGTTGGCACAGCATAAATGAAGTGTGGCAGTTTGGTAAATTACCAAAAGGAAGTGACATCTCTGGCTTGAAAGGACTTTGCACCTCTTTAGTTTTAACTAAAGATGCAACAGTGTGAAACCACTCTGGTATGAGACAGATTGTTGCCTGGTGTGTAATGATGACAGTCTGAGTCACAAACTACGGGCAAAAAAAAAAAAAAAAAAAAACACCATAAGGAAAGAAAGATGAATTAGAAAAGCCAATGATTGATTAAAGACAAATATGGTAAAAATATATAAAGTAATACCACTAACCCCAGTTTGATGCTAGATCAGAAATGGGCTGCCACTATATCAGATTTTCACTGCATTACACTTCCAATGACTGATGAAAGCAGACAGCTAGTAGTTGCTGTTTCTCAAAGTGAATAACATTACGCATAATGAATTAAGCATTACATTTAAGAACTTAAATAACATATGAAGGCTGCCAAATCCAAATTTGGGTTTTTACCAGGGGTCATGTGCCTGGACTGTTTGTTGACCTAACCCCTGACCTCGCAAGTCAACTCTGTTTGGCTGAGTAATAGTCTGACACGAAGTCCCCTGTAAATAACGAATGGATTTGGTCACACTCTTGACTTAAAGGGAAAAATTAATCATTTTATGTGGCTGTCTAGTCAGTGCTGATGAAAATTATAGTCAGTTGCAGCAAAGAATTACCCAGTGAATGTGATACTGACTGAGAGAGCTAAGTTATTCTGCTGTAGTCAGGTCTGTAATGAAATGATATGTCTGTGGTTTTGATTCTGCTATTTGTGTTTCACTGAGTGAGAATTTAAAAAACCAGCAGTGCAAGTCTTTGTTTAACAAGAGCTTAAAGTTTGTTTTATATAATTGCTTCATTCAGAACCTTCTAACTAAGAAAACTGCCTTGCAAATAAATGTAAGACCTAAATAATATGTTTCAGTGGTAAGTGTTTGTGTTTCAAAGTCAAGTATTCTTTAAGGAATATAACGCAAGTAGAAAACAACCCCAAAGTTTCCACAGCAAAGGCTTATAGCATTTAAATCCCCCACACTGTGTACCAAGTGGCGTCCATTTAGGTAATCCAGTATTACACCACAGTCAGATATTAGCCAGGACCTTTAGAGACTTTGGTCAACACACACAGAAGAAAATTATGTTGATCTATGATCCATTTTGACTGGGCTGAGGTTAAGCTCTCATGTGGCAGTCTGAGAGTTTCTGAATGAGAAAGAATGCACGTAGACTTCAGCAGAGAGAGAGAGAGAGAGAGAGAGAGAGAGAGAGAGAGAGAGAGAGAGAGAGAGAGAGAATATCCGCATAGTATGTGTGTGACAAAGTACAAGTAGGCCCTGGAGTTACTCATTGATGAACGTGAGCATTACGAGTGAATGGCAGACACATTGAGAGGCAAAGGAGGACAGAAATCACCAGAGAGTAGTCTTAGTTCTTTGGAGACAGAGTATGACTGCAAGTTATATTGTTATCATCAACTAATTAGTTAACTATCTTCAACTTCATAGCTTAATATTTTAATGTTACAAGAGTATATTGAGGAGCTAAAAAAAAAAAAATCAAATATTTAGTCATTCTAGCAGCGTGGCTCTATGACTGGTGATGTTGGTCTGTCAGTTGATCCACTGCTTTGGTATAAGTTTTAAATATTCAAACAACAGGCTTCCATGGTCCCAAGAAGACAAACCTTGTTGACTATTGAGATCCTTGGCTTTTCTTCTTGTGACACCATAAGGTTAACATTTTGAGGGTTTTAGTGAAATATTGTATCAGCTGTTGGAAAGATTTCATGCAGGGGCTTGTATTTCTGTGACTTTCCTAGCAAAAAACTATGTGCAAAGTTATGAGATACATGTGTGTCTTTACATGTTCTAAAATGAGTAACTGAGACCTATGAAATGTTTTAAATGGGACTTTGTGTAATTTGCAAATGTGAGTGGCAAATAATGCCCAGTTTACTGAGTATGTACTCTGTGCAGAGAGCTTATTTATTACATACAAAATAACTACACATCCTATGCATCCATAAAAAAGGCAATAGTAATGTATTATAAACTCACACACTGTACATAGCTGATGCAATGACCGATCATGTCTGGGACTTAGATTAGTGCAGTAATTAGGACATTTGACCTTCTTTTATTGATAAGAAAGATTTATTTTATTACAATGTTACTAGCAAACAAGATGTCTCAGTCCAAGTTAATATGTTTGTTTTTTGTTTTTTTTTTAGGTTAACTGCTTTCACAAAACAATTTTGAAAAAGCTACAAAAGTCTGCATTAATGTACTTTAGTAATTACATTTTGTCAACTGTAATTTACATAGATACATACAAGCATTTAGGGTATTTTAAGTTATACTGCATTCTTTTGATGCCAGCAGTGAGCGCCTCACTGTCGTCACTCTGACAGTTATTCTGTGAAGCTAGTGTCTTTAGTTACTTTATGGGGGAAAAAAAAAAAATGCTTAATCACAAAAAACAGCAGCCATGGAGTCATATCAGTTCTAAGGTCATATTTGAAAACAACACCACAAAACGGTAAAAGCAGCTGTTAACACTGACTAAACAGGCTGAGGAGACTAATCTTTACGTCAACAGAGACTGAAGGCAAACTGGGAAACAATGACAGTAGACTAGCTGAAGTTTAACAGGTGATCATCAAAAAGGCGTGGTGAGGTTGTAAATTGCTTGCAAGTTAAGTTTATTGCTTGCACATGCAAAAAAACGTGAGACTTTATATTGCTATAATATACTGTGATTGTATATAGTTGCACTTGGTTCAGTTTTATACATAAGACTGTTTGTTTCACTTTGGCACTAATAGCAAGAACACATATATTTAATTCAATAGGCTAATAGTTTTTCAATGTACAATATTCAGATATTATTGGAACTGCAACTAAAGATGGCTTTTTTTGATTGATTTGATTTTTCATTATTATTTAATGGTTAATGGCAACATTGTAAAGCTCAAATATATTTAGTTTACAATGATGCAAAGAATAGCAGTCCTATACCCTCAGATTGAGGGTATGAAATTAGAGAACATTTGACTTTTTTTTAAACAACTTTTGCTTGAAAAATAGTTTAAACGATTACTTAATTATAAAATAGTTCTACTTATTTTTCTTCCTAGCTTACTGATTTAATTATTACATCATTTAGAACCACAGTAACTTCACCTAGACATGTCTTTTGCATAAGTGGTGTGTCTGAAACACGTGCTGTGGCTGCCTTTGCCACAATAACCAAACAGTGGTGAGTAAACACTTGCAACTGCACGCTGCCCTGCATTCAGTCTAACTGGTAGCCCCATTGTTTCCGATTATAATGCACCAGGCAGCACACAGCCACTTCCCCCACACCTCCACTTCAAAACAACATTCTGTCACCCAGTTCTGTTAGCTTTATTAAGTGAATAGAGGAGGCCTACCTCATGTAGAATGGAGATATTGGCCTTTCTTCTTCTTGGGAGCTAGAAGGGAAAAAAAAACACACATATGCAATTAATTGCAGGATGTGGTTATGAAGTGCTATGGCATAAAAACTTTAAGCTCCCCCTATCATCACTACATGTTACTGGGGCTGAAAATAGGAGCATAAGGCTGGCTTTTGTCTGCAGAATAATAGACATGCAGTGCTACAGATCAGTGGCTTTGTAGAACTTGTCTCTGGTAATTATTATGAACCAAGAGAAAAATGGGTGCTGCTCTAGAATATAGGCAGGCTGTTGCCACTGGATATATGCCAGAAACACATGATGAAATTATGCAACGATAAGAGGAACTCAGTATCAGGACTGAATGTTGAGGTTACTTAATATTTTATATCCGGGAACCTACAGGCTAAAAAATTTCATAATCACTTAGTCTTGTTTGCCTAAGAAATACTGAATATCTTCTCTGAAGCAGGAGGTAAAACACAGCAACAAAAAATCAACTATTTAAATAAATGAAAAAATACTGTTAAATCAAGGCTGTCTTTATATGTTTATTTACTTTGATATGAGCCATTTATTGTATAAATCCACTAGGGTCATGCTGTAAATACATAATGTGACAACTCACCTTTATACTAAATGTATTTTATCAGTGCAGATAAAGACAAGACTGTGTTTTGTAAAAAATAATGCTGGCCGATTTCCATTCAGCTGCTTTAGTTGTGCCGAGTATTGTGCATGGGGGCTTACCTTTACTTATAGGACAGAACCAGAGTTAGTGTTATTGCCAAAACCTGAGCTTTCCCTACTATGACAAGTCAAAATGTCCACTGAGAAAAAACTTTGTTTTCGGGGGAGAGGTGTGACTACTGATAGCTTTTAAGACTTGCTAGGACCTTATTTAAATGTTTACCTGTGACCAGCATAGTCTTTCTGCACTGACAGACCTGTGGCACACCCGACCTGGCTTGTATTCACCAGTCACAACAGTTTGTCTGCTATGGGTCTAGTTTATACAACGACTGACACAGGAGTGTTACAGGTCAAGTTTTATCAAGTCTTAAGAGTCTTTGCAGCTCTGATTGGTTGCAAGGCCAGTCTTCAAGTCAGTCCAGTGTAACTCAACAGACTCATAAAACTGAGACTAAACCATCAGACTACACAGTGCTGATCAAACTGAATCAGGACTCTGTTACTGCATTTCCAATTTCTGAACTCAGATTTTAAAAGTAACACATTTTATTTTACTGTTGGCTTGAGTCCATCTAATTGCATCCAAAGACAACTTGGTCCACAGTCATTGATAAAACCGCTTTGAGAACATGAACAAACATATTTCTACAGCTGCTCTACTTTTATAAATATGAAGCATGAAGGATTTGTGCCAACCAGGTACAGCAGATGCAAAGAACATTCAGAGCTTAACATTTCACCTGCTAATTTGAACATAAAACTTGACTTTTTTTGACTGTTTTGTTCTCCAAAGCCAGCCCCAAAATGCTTCAATACAACTTTGTAGAATGATTGACTCATCCATAAAGAGTCAAAAATAACAATAAGCCAATACACTGACTAGTCCACTGATGCAAAAACAGCTATGCATTTAATTTTTGGCTTCTTTTTGTGACCATTTTTATTGAGGTTTGAACTGTTGGTGGGACAAAATGAGTAATGTGGTCAAATCACATTGGGTTTAGAAAATGTTATTGTTCTTTTCACAGCTGACAAACAGTTTAGAGAGGAAAAACAAAATATTGAGACAATTATCAGCAGATTTATTGATAGTAAAAATTCTGAGTTGCAGTCCTGTCCTTGAAAAATGACTGACTACCAATCATAAATATCTCAAAAATTAGTTTTACTTTAGTCCGTACAGGCAAATTTTTCTGCTTGTTATTCTACACAGTTTAGCAAAAGCCAGAAGAGCAGTCACACAATATTTCTGATTAAGTGGCAAAAGTATTCTGTTGTTCTGTTTTAGTTCGAAATATTTAATAAGGAAAGAAAAAGGACATCAAAATGGACATCACTGATACAATTTCTATTTAAGACATCTTTGCCTACATCATTAATAATCGGCCTGATTACAGGTAGACTACACGTTATGTCTCAGACATTTTAAAACACAATAGTGCTGTGTTGTTGTTGAATGGACCAATCAGTGAATGTTTGGTTCTTTGGTGTTTTGGTACATGACGTGCGTTCCTGTGGCTTACTGTAAGTGGCAGGCAAGTCAAGGGGAGGGGAAAACACTATTCAGTTCTTCAGGCAGCACCTCAACAGGTTCAAAACAAAGGATTTAAGTTTCATTTCGGGCAGGACTCAAAATGGGCCAAAGTTCGTTGAACTTCAAAACCCTTGTCAAGTGATACAACATACAGGAAATGTGCCTGTGTTCCTTGGTGCAGGTGTCCAAATTCTTTTGGAACCACGGTGGTAAATGTTTTTTTTCCCCTTTCCCATGTTCTTAATGGTGTTACACAGTCTGGCAAGCGTATTAAAAAATTGTGTGCTGTCCCTGCTGCTGTGAATTGCAAAAGCGGAAATCCTGCTTACCCACTACCTTACTGAGGGGATAACAAGAAGCTTTGTAAGGTTATTCAGAAAAGGCCTGATCCCTCCGGGGTGAATGGAAAACTACCAATGACAAGTTGGTAAATCTGGACACGCTCCACTTTTCAACATTTTTAAAATTGTGCAAACAAAGGTAGTCTGGTTTAGTGGATGCTGGTCAGTTAAAAAATCCTCCACAAATGTTTGGCAGGGTCGCTCTCCCTCTGCTCTGCGCTGACGTACTTTTTGCAAAATCCCTCTACAACACACAACAACACTTAATGTAGTGTAATTAAGCTCTGAGTTCTCATAAATCTCAGATGTGAATTTTGTTTCTAGGTCTTCGGCCTAATGATTTACACTAAAACTGTGCCTTGTTGTTTGGTAATAAATTTTTTGAAGAGCTCTTTTCTGAGTGAGTAGTGCAAAACAAAATGTTAAAAACAGTCTAGCTAGGGAGGACTTTGAGAAAAGCAGATCTAAAACATGTTATCACTATAGTAATTTTTTTTTTTTTTGATTAATAAGGAACCTGGGAATATTTTGGGACCTGTGTAGCCAGCGTCCTCTTATGTCTCAGCTTCTGTTTTTTGACTCCAGTCCATTCAGGACCCCTAAATAATCCACATCTAGATGTGTGCTGGACATTCTTTGAATATTTCCAAGCACAAATTGTGTGGTGGTCACGACCAAAAGTATTTGTTGGATAAGCCTGGCTAAGCTTTGCTTGGTATATGCTCATTCCAGCAGAGGAAATGGTGTTAAAGCAATATATCAGACCTTAGGTTTTAAACTGAGACATAAATATACCTGCAGACAAATGTAACAATATACAGATAACATGATATAAAAAGTGAAAGTCTGTTGCTCTCATATGCGTTATTTTGTTTTATGCTATGTCAATTTATCATGCCCTTTGCAATTCCTGACTAAAAGATATAAAAAAATGTGTTTCCTGGATGTGGCAAAAAAATTCTACATACTTGGTGACATACCTAATTCTGATTAAAGCAACACATATTTACATTTGAGAGGCTGAACTATGTAGTTTTTGGGCACATTAATGATCGAAAGTTGTATAAATGATGATCAAAATGATCTTTAAAATTATGGATGTTTTCACTACTTATTTTGTAGCATCTGCGATCTTGACAATTTGTGGGTCTGCTACTGAACTTCAAAAATAAAATTAGTATCCAGGCTTAGTTATGTTTTTCTGAGTTATAGAAGAGGCTTCAGCCTTCTGGATTTCTGGAAATCTCAGGCATAACAAAACTGAAGAAGCCATTTTAATGAACTGTGAATATCTTCAATGCTTAAAATAAATATAAATATAAATATAAATATAAATATAAATATAAATATAAATATAAATATAAATATAAATGTTAGGCAACATTTTTGTACCTCTAGATGCCCTGGGACCTAACTGACCCCAAATTGATCTAAAATTTTAGTATGATAGGGTCCTGTATGAGGTATTAGAAAAATGTAAGATAAAAGATCAACAATAAAAATGCAAGACAACCAGTTTTACCAAGCCAGTGGGCTTCTGCTGCTGCTGTAAATATGTACTGTCAAGCTTTCAGGCTGATGGATGAGACTATCTGACAAGGGGCCAACAATACCTTTAAACCCCTTAGAGAATCTGCACTCACACCACACTGTAACGTTCCTCACTCCTACCTATTGCCAATGGGCTTCTGAGAAACCCATGAGTTACATCACAGGATTCACTGAACCATGGTAACTCCACACAAAAGCCACTGTGCATCCCCTATGTGCAACTGCGCAATGCTGAGAGCATTATAAGTTCACATGACGTTGCTATGTTAGCTCATGTAGCCTGTGTGGTAAATGAGACTGGCGTCATATTTCAGGCACAGGTGAGAGAGGTGTGGAGTTGTAGCATTCAAAATTACTGGATTCTTGTGCTTGAGAAAGAGGGTGCAAAGTGTTCCCTAAAGATGTTGCTTGCCGAACATGGTTAGTCGTAAGATTCTTTAAGGTACAGAGGCCAAAACATGGATACACAAGAGTATAAAAATGGAGCCACTTATAGGAAACCCTGAGCATGATGATTTGAGTTCTAGCTAGTGTTGACTGTTACCTCAGTGAGCGGAGTGACTGAGGACAGGGCTAGTTCCTGGAATAAAGGACTTCATGGGTCTAATTCAGTATACATATCAGTAGATAAATAAAAAAATGCCCTATACAACCAACAAGGTGTAAATATTGTACCTAAATTGTGGATTTTGTGTCTTATAGTCTGAAAAACTCAAGATGAAAAGTGAAAATGTATGAAAAGACAGCATTTTGATTGAAATGTAAAATGTTGAACATAAATTTTTTCCTTAATTTTTGACATTTTAGATTTGTTTTTTTCATGTGTATCTCATTTGACTATGCTGATGCATGTGATACATTATGCTGACACCTAAGTCTGACACATACCTATGGAAAGTGAGAGCAAGCTGACAAGCAAAATCAGAGCAGCTACAGATATGAAAACACAAACAGATCCACCAATGGAAACAACTGTCTATCTTTCCATTTTTTAATTTTTAATTCCAGTAAGTATCAAAAGTCTTCTTGCATTAAAGATGGTAAAATAATTTTGGTCTTCGTCTTTTTTTTTGTTTTAAATTTGATTTATTTATTTATTTATTTGCAAACAGAACCTTTCTATCCGTTAATACCAAAGAGTTCATAGTGCTGACGCACTTTAGTGGGTTCCCCATCACGCTGTCTGTTCATCAGTCACCCAATGTGACCTGACATGGAAAATTTTAGAGTGTGAAGGAATCTTACCAAGAGATTTACTGATACCCTGACATGTTAAGCAATGCTCACATTGGCGGTATTATTTTTACCACCTCAGGGAGATAAGAACATCTGTCCCACAATAGCGATAGTTTCTACCTAAATTCAGAATGATGAAAGTAGTTGAAAGTAGTTCAGGACACTGTAAAAAGTTCCACAATGTAAAAAGAAAATTCTTTCCTACAAACCCTACTTTAAAAGTATACAAAATTTGGGGGATTTTCAAAAATATGCAAGTAAGTTCAGTGAGATTTGTAATTAAATGTAGAGATTTTTGTGAGGGAGCACACCACTTTAAGAGTGTGCCATGCTTAACTTTTACGCAGTATGTTAATAGATCTGGTGCTGACATGGCTGGTGACTCTGATTAATGTCATACTAAAGGTCACAGTGTGTTAAGCTACTCGTAGCAGAAGTCAAAACAACATCATCATGTCTTATCTTAGTGCGTCTACATCACACTTGTAACTGTCATTGCTTTTTTCTATTTTACACTGTAGTTTTACACTGAGAAACAACTCCTCATGCCAACTGTCATCAGTATTGTGACACTCGATGTGAAAAACAGAATAGATAAACTGGATCTGAAGTATGTGAGTGAAAAGGTTTTCAGAGTAGTGAGAGTGTCAGACAAACAGTGCAAGTGTGATCACTGCCAAGGCTTGTCTAAGTCCTCAGTCAAAGCAGCAAGAGCCCCAACAACAGACACAGCTGTAGCCTTGCTATTCCAGGACTGAAGACACTCGACACCAAGCGGTTCCATTTCAGCTTCTTATAATAGGCTTGTTTGGATGCCAAAGGCACATTGCCACAAGGCCCTGGCTTTGGATCTCAGATTGCTGTCAGACACTTGAATTCTTAACCCTCACCGTTGGCTGATAGCACATCACCTGTGCAAACAGTGGCTGTATCCTGGTCGTTTACCACTAGTTGTTAAATAGTTTAGTAAGTAATGTTTTTGTTATATGTGTTGCAGTGAAGTTCTGTTATGTGTAGTATGACGTTAGGTTTTTATTTTACAGTGGTCATAAAGGAACATACTTACAGATAAAAGCTGTGATCTATGACATCATAAAACTTCAGGAGTGTCTGACTGACTATTTTTTTAATGAGAAGAGGAGTTCAGTTTTTGATGTATGCTAATTTTTTATCTTATTAATTGGGTAGAGATGCTTATTTTAAAAAACAGCCCTTACAAATAACAATTAAAAGCATGCGGTGTATGCAAAGCAACATATTATCACTAAATTAATCTTTGACTCTGACGCACCTTTGTAGTTAAATTGCAAGACATACCAGTTTGTGCTTGTGCTTTGATCGGACAAACTGACCTGCTGAGGGCCTCCACGCTGTCACTGGGGCTGAAGCTGACGTGGCTGTGTTGAGAGGCAGTGTCTGGAATACTTTGCCGATCTAGTGGAATGGCAGTATCCGGAGTACTTAGTTGATCTAGTAGAATGGGGGTTGTTTCCATTGTCTCTGGACTGGGGCTCCTTAACTTGGAGGTCAGAGGCAAAACTATTGGTATGGACAGGGGCCTTGCATGGGGCAACCCAGTTGAGCGAGGTGGCTGAGGAAGAACTTGAGTCATGCTTTCACTCTTCCCTTTCCTCACCTGTTTTACAGCGAGACAGAGATACCAACAACAGGTGAGTTCCGTGACTGGAAACATGAGACAGCTGCAGACGTAAATGGTACTCAAGCTCAGCATACTGTACAACCACATGCACAAGAACACACTGGAGCATTCAGCCTTATTTCTAGTCATTATAAAACATGAATTTGAAAGTCTTCTGAGGTCAAGCAGAAAGCAAGAACCCTAACCTCTAACCCTATAAAAGAGGCAGGGGGAAAAAAGAGGTTAGCTAGTAAAACTGTAAGGTTAGACTGATGTTTGTCTTACCGTGCAGACCTTGAGTGGGTATAAACGTCGTGAACCACCGACTGCAATGTAGGAAAAGAACCTTAACCTTACTACAGCAACACGGTGAGAGCCGTTTTGCATTTTTAATGCGTTTTGGCCGAAGGAGCTTTGAAGCTTTAAGTGTTACAGTTGTCCCAGTGTTCTCCCAATATATATGTTAAGACCTAGTATGGCTGCTGATGAACACTGAAGCCAAATAGCTGGTTGTCTATGGCACACAGACTATGAAACGGGTCTGACGCCAGCAGCTTAAGTATTGATGATGGTCAAAAACAACCAATGCTAAAACAGGCCTGGGTCTAGATAAGCATGTATCGGTTAATTTAAAAGGTTCACTTCTTTCCTTTGCACCAATTATCAGCAGAACATTTCCATTTGGGGTTTAACTTAATGGACTGCTCTAAATCTATGAACACTGCTTCCATTTAGTCATTGGTGCACTTAATGGGTAAATCTTTGGAAACATAATTAGCTCCACCGGCTTCTTTAACTAGACCTGGAATGGACTTTGCCCCTTGGGGCTTTTGTAATTGATTTAGCTAAATTTGTCATCAACAGAAAACCACAGAGTGAAAAGAGAAAAGAAATGTAGATGTCAGCCTGTTATACTTAGGGAAGAGGTCTTAATTCAAACATCCATTTGGAAAACTGTAAAGCCATAATGAAGTTCGCCATTGTTGGTGGTGTTGGTGAGATGGTACAGTCACTTGGTTGTTTTTTGTAGGTTTAAAAGCTTTGTCCTTTAAATGCTTTTGTTTTTGCATGTTCATTTTTATTTATTTATTTCTCTTAATTGTGAGAAAAAAAATGTAAATCACTGCCTTCATTAAGCACAATTTAAATTCCTCAATTCCTCAATCTTTATTTCATTAAAAGAGGGGAATAAAATTCTTCTCTTATTCAATCATTTTTACTTATCTTATATGAAATTCTGTACAGAGAACTTTAATGTGTCCAGTGACAATGTAAAAAAAAATCATTAACATTTTTTATTTCCTAACTTTGTCTTCACATTGCTAAAAGTTACATGTTTTTCTCATTATGCAATGTATGAAGGTAGTTTTGTTAAGGTAATGAGTTCATTATGTGAGTCCACTACACAGTGTTTCACAGTTCTCATTACACACTCAATAAAATGACAAGAAGACATAGTGACTCAGTATGACTATATATACTGAGCAGTGAATGATTACAGATACAGTCATGGAAACTCAACCAGCCATAGCTAAAAATCAAACTGCAGGTCATTTTCACAGTTTTAACCACTGACCCGTCATGCTGCCTCTGTTCTCCGGTTCTCAGGTTCTGCCTATGCATAAAAAAGAGCTCAAACAGAGCAACAACAAGTAGGATCTATAGGCCAGATGGCAAAGAAGCATGACAGCCAAAAATGAGGATATGACCCGGTTCCCAAATCATGTAATAATTATAGTTTCTTTGTGACTTAGGAATCAAATTACTGCAAACTAAAACAAATAAGATATGTCCCTAATATTTTATTTTGCAATTTTTTCTCTTCAGGATAAGAAAGCATACCAAAGTGCTACAATACAAAGACAGCGTTAGTCTGCCTTTTTAGCTGATCTTCATTTACTGACTGATGGCAGCTCATTTCTTAGATGTCTAGTTTTCCTCTAGTGTCTTTGCAATCTGACACACTCCTGTTTTTGCTTGTACAACCAATCACAACTACCATTACTAGACTTTTTAAATTTGTGGTTTACAGTATTAACACACTCAAAAGATAAGAGCAGGCATTTTACATTTATTTCCTCAAAGTTCTTCATGTTTTTTGGTCCTACCATAGCCACCAACAGTTTTCTTGCATTGCTGGATTAATTCGACAACAAGGAATCAGTAATACTCTGCCAGCAATAACTGTATTCCTCTTGGAGTTGAAAGCTCATGTATGAACATCACTGTGAGCAACAAAACACAAGTTCTGCTTTGATCACACACTCATGCTTTTGATGACAGGTGCATTACGTATTAAACAGCTATAAAAAACATATCTGGGGCACAATTGAAGTGTGTGTTGTTTTGTTTTTTTTTTTTTGTATGAGTGCTATTCTGGCCCTGCCCTGACCTCAGGCTGATAAATACTGTATCAATTATGGGATAATAACACCCCTGCCTCACAGCGTCAAAGTACCAAACACATAGTGTAGCTCTGGTGGTAATGTGTGAGTGACTATCAGTCTGTAACAAGCATGTAGGTCATAATTCTGTTGAGTCTGGAAAAGGGAAACATTTTTTAAGAAAATGACGCAGTGGGAATGTTTGGGAATCGTAGCCATAAAAGTTAATATCAAAAGTGTTGATGAATCACTTGATAACCCATCACGACGTCAAACCTTTTAGGGCAGTAAAATAATTTTTGTCTTTCATAGGAAAATAAGGAAGAAGAAAAACCTCTGAGATTCTCCTGGTGTCTGCTTTTACTAAAAGGATCAACAGTTTGATAGACAGACTCCTAATATTTTCATACTAGTTTTCTGATGGAAACAACTCTTCTTATTTGTTTCAGCTTGACATTCTCCTGCTATTAGGTACTGTTACTTACTTTGTTACATCCACCATTTTGTTAGATCTTTGTTCAAGCAAACAGTGACATCTTTATCTACTACTCAGATGTCCTTATTGGAGCATTATCTGCAGGTACTCATGCTCAAACAGCTGTTTGTAATTACTGACTTGTGATTTCATTGAATAGTTTCTCTATGATCAGCTTAGTGATAACCAAACCTCACTTTGCAATCTATCTAAAGATAATGTGCTGCTAATGCAACATTCTATTTAAGTAACTACCATCAGACTAGCTGTTAAATATTTGTTCCTTTAGGCTCTACTCTTGTATGCAAGATGACTATGTCAACTATAAAGCTGATAAAGTACTTTAGTGCATTTCCTGGGACACCTTCATGTTTGTCTTTCAGTGGAGATAATGTTTCTTCCTGCATGAGGCAAAACATACTAGAATTTGACAGCAGTTTTACAGTTTGGGTTTCCTTGTTACTGTTTGTTTTTCATTTTAACAGTACAATTTCAAAGAGTTAAAGCTTGTTAGTGAATCCCACCCTTCCTGATAGCAATAATTGTGACGGAAACTGCTGTCCTCTACTGTCTTTACAATTTTACAATCACTTCCAATAAAAACCTAAAAAGTAACCTGATGTTATCTACTTTACTGAAAGTTGCTGCATTGCTGTGAACCTACAAGCACAGTAAGGATGAAGGAGTGCCTTCTCTACTTTGAGCTTAAAGTAACTCCAGGCGTTTAAAAACATTTCAAGATTAAGGTAAATCCCTGCTCTGCTGAAAGCAGAAGATTTTCAATAACTACTGAGGAAAACAAACATCCTTAATCAGCAGATGTTTTAACCCTCCTGAGTTCATCCGGGTGCCGGTCAGCATTTCTTTTATCTCTACAGAGACACTGGTCTTCATATGAACACTGCATTATTGGCATCAGAGCTTTGTTTATTGGAAAATATTCAGAGGAGTCTGTTTGTCAAACTGAAGCCAACCTCACAGACATTAATTATTATAACACATATACAAAAATGAATGTTTATACATCTAACTTTGTACAATAGGAGATCAAAGTATTCAGCTAAAATAAGATGTACATGTATATCATTAAATGTAGCTGTCTTATTGGAAGAACCTAGAGCTCACTTTCTATGTCATGTACACAAACAGACAATTTCTAAGTTTTCACTGTAGTCAAATTCATGATCAAATGAGGCTCTAGTGGACATTTTTTTATCTTTTATAATACCACAACATAGCTGGAAGAGCATGCCATGGCCAATGTTTGTCTCTTAGTGCAAATAAGCGTGTTGTTGTTTCCTGCAATAGGTTGGCTTTATCAAATCACGTCATGTGACCGAGCAGTGAGGCCGAAGGCATCAGAGGCTATCTGTGAGATGGCCTCAGGCTAATCCACACCAAGGCGATAGCAGATAAGAAAGCAGGAAGTACTTACTGGATCAGTGAGAAATACGAATGTATGAATCGCCAGGCCTGACCCCAGAAAGTAGAGCAATTCATCCCAGTAATTAATGATGGTGATAAGCTGTTATTTTATGTACCTTCCTTTTCCTTGGCCTTGCCTGTGCTGAGTTATTGGAGGCGTTGTTCAGAAGTTCTTCACTTTGTGGTGCCTGTCTTTGTTCAGCCTTAAAAAGAGAGAAACCAAAAGAAAAAGATTAAGATTTAAAGAACATAGAGATATCTTTTGTAGAACAGTACACAGACGGTTACATGTTTAAAAAATGTGTTTAGTAATGTGTTTAGACAGCTGGGTGCATGAAATGTCAAGCTATTAGGATATCCTATTTGATGTACTGAATATTGCTATAAATATAATGATTTGAGCTAACCTTAAGAGATATCTGATACAGTTTCTACATCTTATATCATTGTTTTGACAAAATATAATACAATGCCAGCTTTAGAGGAAAATAAAACTGGATGTTTCATTGATGACAAAAAGCTAATCTGAGCAATGCTATCTATAAAGACACCCACACTTACAGCAAATGATAACAATCAGTGAGGTCACTATTAAATAGGTCGTCATTTATTAACACTGAGTGACCTGATTACAGTTCAAGGCAGTATGCACAAGTCAGCTGACACTGATGACATCTTTAAAGCTTAAAGAAACCCACACTGACGCACACAAAATGGCTTTAACATCAGAATTCAGCTTTTTCAAAACATACCCATATTATGTTAATCACGTCACACAGATCACATGGTTGGTGTTAAAAACGACTATGTAAGGGAATTTAAAGGGTTCAACACTGCATGTCACAAAGACTTAGACAAAGATTTCAATAACAAGGACACTGAGGAGACTTAACCCATAAACAAAGGCAAACACATAAGAGGTGCTGCTATAAAGCTGAGCATGCAACTTTGTCCTGATTGGAGTCTTTGTATCAGGATCGTTGGATGACTTCTTTATGTCTGCGCTCATAACGTGCATCTCTTGGGACCAGAAAAAGGGCAAAAGAAGTCACAGTCACATTTAAAATCTGTGTCAGACCTACAGGAGCAACAAATCATGCATTACAGAGGCCAGGAAGCTTTGCTTTTTACTAAAGCCCCATGTATGCAGTAGCCACTACATTATGATCTCACTTTAGAGGAACACTTTGGTTTGTGTTCTACTTTTGCTTTTCTCATTGGGCCTTAAGTGTGGGGTTCAAAAATAGATTTTGAGGATTTAAGGTCTGTTTATTTAAACACATAAACTTACACAACCACTTTTATGCACACCTCCTGCTCATAAACATTTTGTGACAGAAGGAAAAGCCAGCACTGTGGATCATATGTGCTACCTTCAAAGGCATTAAGAGGAAGGTCATGAAGAAAGCGGGACTTCAGTAGCGTGTGCATGTCTTTGCACGTGTGTAAGTGTTTATTTGTGCATGTTATGTGTAAGACAATCCCATTCTGAGAGAGGTGTTTCCCATAGGTCAGCAGGGTCTCATGTGCCTGTGCCCCTCCTGGCACTCACAACACAGCACAGACATTTGTAACTGAAAATGTATCTCAAAAAAGTACGCCATGTTGTCAAATTGTTTCCAGATTAAATTCTACTGCCACTATGAATCTGGACCTTTGCATTTCATGAGCTGAGGTTGCAGGTGACGGTTTCATCTCCTAAATAATTAAATCTTCAGCACTTTCATTTTGCACAGTAAGCATAGTGTCAGAGGGGAACTTTTGCTGTATACTGTGAAATTCTTCAGATATCTTTCCAAAAGTGGAAATTCGGCCAAAGTTCTGCAGGTCCACTTGATACGATAGCTGAAAGGACACTGCAGCAGTTGGGGCAGTAAATATTCCTCTCATTTCACCTTGTTGTCTGCACTGGAATAATGCAATGGCTTTGCATCTATATTTATATATATGTGACTGATAAAACTAAGTGAAAATGAATTGGAAACAAATATATTTACACAATAAATCATGTATTTTATCATATGTGTCACCAAAATCAAAGATCACATAAGAACACATGAAATGGATTTGCACAAGATAGTTTGCTGTGCTGTGCTTGGCTCTCTTCTTGCAGTCACATTTTCCTCCAGTAGCTACAAATACAGCAGGAGGATGCAGCCAGGAAAACCAGCAGACCAGACAAACCAGCAAATCAATAAAGACATCAGCCATCAGGGCAGCATATATAAATCAACAACCGGAGACTCAAAACAGCCACCTGTGGAGGAGTTGTTCCTATGAGGATGTGATATAAGATCAATAGTAAAATCAATTTCAGCTCGACATTATGTAAGCCTCCATTTATAAACCTTTACTCCTTTAAACTGATGGACAGAGGGTGAGGTCACAAGCCAAAGGGGTGTATGAACTCAACAACCGACTCACAGTCAACTGTCTTGCCAGCTGCACTACAATATACTGACTGTCTTATGAAAAAATAAATGAAATAGTAATACATAATAATATCTAGTGTTCCTGTGAGTAAAAACACCTGATCAATGATAAGGGTTGACTGTTCCTCCACGCAGCCTTCTGTGTCTCTGGTCTCAAATATATTGCTGTAGTTCTGAATGAGCTTGACCATTATCTTGTTGCAGATGTTTTGGTCCTTTATTGCTTCGAAACCAGGAGCCACACTGGAAGACAGAGAAAGGTCAAAAAATGTCAAATTAAAGCAAACAGTTGAGATTTAATTAATTAAAGACAAAAAAGTAAAATGAATGAATTAATGAATGACTCCTTTCATTCCTATTCTCATTCTGTAGCACTAATTCATTCCTTGAATTTGTGATGTAAAATTTATCTTCAGTTCCTCGATCTAATTAACAGAGTAGAATTCAGTTGCCCTTCTAAGTATAATGTCTGATGCCACTGAACAGCTGTGTGACATGTACACTGGGCAGTAAGCTTAACTGTAAGCATAATTATATAACATCAACACACAAAAAGTACATCCCCTAAAAAAGGAAACAGGTTCTACACAGTGTGAGTGTATCGAGTACAGTACATTTTCTTCTTCTCTGTTCAGTGAGACTTGATCTTTTTGACAGGCAGGGTTTCCCAGCCTGAACACCCGAGTTTATTAAGGGAGATGTCCATCAATCAGGAGTTTAAGGAAATGACTGTCAGTGTAAGTCAGAAGTAGAGAATGATATGAAACTCACAGCCCAGTGAGCCCATCATAAATAGACTAGTGAGGACAGAGGTACTTTTCAGCTCAGCAGCTGCAGGGAGGAACATAAGCCAACCAATACATCATTTATTTATGGATATTATTGTTACTATTAGAAACACATTGATGTCTACTGTTTTTTATATTTCATATGACATGCACTTTAAATTATTCATTAGACTCAATTAGTTTTCTTCATCAACTCCCTGTGACATTTGATCAATATAATGTCAGATTTGGAAGAGTACAACATCTGATTACAGAGGTGCATGCAGATTAAACTGCGTGCCGACATTAATCATTAAAGAGAACTGTAACGTGATCTACATATCACGAGCAGACTTTTCACTGTCATGATTTTATCTTCACTAAACTAGCCCTAACCACCTGAGCTACAGCACCACCTGCTGACTCAAAAATACTTCACACCATTCAGGTGCTCAGTGCCCACTTTGATAGTTGTGTTAATACTTTCAGATTCATTACTCTGTAAGTATACATTTGCCCGTTGTTTAATTCGTAGCACTATAAATTGTCTTGTTGTGACATAGAAGTCAAGATATCTATTCTGTTTAAAGTAAAAACTTCCAAAACAGTTATTTTTAATGATAACATTTAAATAAATGCTATATATCTCTGGGGTAAACTTGACTAAGGTTCATTAACTCATTCAATGTATACTGTATTTTACTAGAGTGATAACCCTCCACCCATTCAGCTGTTTTGGCATATGAAACCAAGTTTAAAACCTGAATCACTAAACAGAAGTAGGGAGTAGATGATTAAATGGCCCAAATTTAGCTGTCCCCTCAGTCTCACTGCCTGTTTTCCAGAATAAGGTAAGCTTTGTAAGTCTGTTGTGAAAACACTACAACAAACACATTTTGTAAGGGTCACATTGAAGATACCCTCCAAAACTTTCAGGAATGTAAGTGGTACTCTTTGAGGATATGAACTTACTGTAGTAGGCCTGTTTAAAGGAAGGTACATATTGATAAGTAAGTTTAGTTTAATGAAGTCAAACTGTGTCTTTTGGCCTTGAGTGTTAATCATTAAAGCCAATGCCATTCTGGGACATTAATTTACAATGTAACCCTAAAACCAGTGATGTGAAATTGAATCGCAATCACAACAGTGATTGTGAAGCACATGTCCACTTTGACTGGTGCACCTTTAGCATTTTAAAACAACTAAAACTAGATTACTACTAGTAACTAGTGTTTACTACAAGTAAACAAGTAATACTTGTTGTTGCTACGTCATATACCATGTTATCCTGCTTTCAGAAGTAACAGTCCAGGATCATCCTTAAAGCTGCACTAACAAATATTTTTGTATCAACATTGGCTTAAATGACTGTGTCACCTACAGAGAACTATCACTTCACTTTACATAAAGTAAAGCTCATCGTTTTGTTTTAGTTGTGGCAGGCAACGGGTTTCAGCTGGGTTGACCTCATTTTCACACAGAGGTAAAGGAGAGTGAAGGTTTTTTTCACTTGAATTCATCAGATTGGATCATTGGAAATGAAAACTATTGTTTTTTAATACCTACTGGTTGTATTTAAATCCAACTTTTTGTGAACACGATATCAATTTATTATATCATTACTAATATAGTATGTCAAAGTTGTGTTTACAGCATAAAGCTTGTCCCTCCAAGAGGCCAAAGGTCAATTAATGAAGGTTGAAAGTTACAAAATCTTCGGTAAATTGTTGTCAGTACATCTACTTAATTTATTACTGAGCATTGTTTGGTTGTACAGAATATGAAGGATAAGTTAATGTGAATGCAGCAGTAATGGCACCATTGCTCCATACTTATTTGACATTTTACTAGCTTGACCACATCACAAAAAAAAAAGGTTCGACTCACTGAAAGACACTGGGTCCAAACACAGTGGCAAGGTTAAGGGCAGTCATTCGGTTTTCCTTGTGGTTGAACTCTACAAGGGTGAGGAAGTGGCAGAGGTAGCGGAGGAGACTATGGTGGACATCAGGAAGCTGCTGGAGCAAGTCTCTCACATCTGACAAAGACACGTCATCACCACACTCTATGGACACACAACAACATTTCAGAACATGTTAGAGTTTGGGATCCAACTAAACTTGATTTTTTACAGTAACTGATCTCTTCTGTTCAGTAAAACTGAAACTTCTGACCAATAAAAGTGAGTAGAACATATGATATATGCTCCAGTAGTTAAAGAGGCCACTTGTCAACATAGATATTATGCTCAAGTTTCATCACCCACCATCAAATTATAAAGGATCACTTGGTGAGTGATAAGTGAGAAGACCAACCTGCTTTAATTTATGGCAGGAAAACATGAAACATAGACTCTTACCCTACTTTAATGGTCAAACCCCAAGTTTGGTGAACATTTTTACACCAGAGCTCCAGCAGGTAGTGGTAGCTACCTCTACCAACTTTCTTTAACATCTAATCTTACACTGTGGCTAAAAGTAATACGTGAGCATTAGAACAAAGAGCCTGAAATATGTTGATGCTATTACGTTGGGTGCATAATTGGGTCAGAGTTGGATAAATGGTTACGGTTACTGATCCCAAATGAATGAGTGACGCTAACATTTTGCGTGCATATGTGCTTGCGTGCATAGGTGAGTGTGTGCCTGTGTACGAATCAAGTTTTAAATGTAAGTAAATGACACAAAAAAACACTCTTAGTTATTCAATTACATGCATCTAGAGGCCACTTAGATAGAAAGGATGCAAATCAAAAGACATGTCAACATTGAGCCAAACAACATAAGGACCAAACCACTAATTACAAACCACACTTACCAAGGCTGTTTATAAAAAGATAAGAATATAAACCTTGTACCTTGAAAGGTAGATAAAAAAACAGAAAATGTTGAAAAAAAATAATTGATGTAATACCAATTACAAAGAAAGTGTGTCTTCTTGCACTTTCTAATATTTACAATAGTTACACACATATAAGGATAAAATAATAGAATATTGAAATCTGTAAAATTGAATAAGCATTCATGAGACATGAAGTTATGCTATGAGACTAAGAATCTGGACTCTGTGTTATAGTATTATTTTGTTTTGTGAGCAACATTTCATCCACTGCCAGAAAGCTGTCCATTTACATGTTGTTATTTGGAGGCAACAGTGCAGTTTGGCACCTACTAGCCAATGGTTATTCTTTTATTCAGGGCACAGTATCACTAAGTCTTACTGTCCTTATTGAGATGTGCAGCCTCTCTGAACTTAATTGATGGAAACACTGCATTAATACACTGGTCATAATCCAAACTGTCAGTTGTTCAGGAACTTCTTCTTCCTACCTTTTGTCATATACCAGAGATGTTTTTAAATTTGCCAAATACTGGCAAGGAGGCCAAAACAATTACAAAGTGCACCAAAACATTTCTGTTCAGTAGTTATGGCCAAGCTTTGTGTCAAATAGCAGTTTTCTAATGCAGTGTTTTGCCAACCCACACTAAAAACTAGGTTGATATTTTATGGACTGCACAGGGGAAAATGAATACTGCAGTCAAAATGTGTACTCTTCTTTCATTAAACAGATTAAACCAAGCAAGAAGAGAGAGAGAAGAGTGAGCACAGACACTTTCACTGCCAAATCACTCACTTAGCCTTTCATGACCTCCAATACTATTTCCAGAAATATGGCATATATCAATTTTCAGGTCACAAAGACCCATTTCCCTCCCTCTCCCTCAATCACACACACGCACACGCACAAAGTAATGGTGTCTTTGCACTCTCACGTGCAGATGACTACGGTGCTGCTAGTCGTAAATTTCCGCTCCTAAAGATAGCTCTGCTCATCATCCAGACCCATGACCCAGATATTCAGTACACTTGTTAGGTTATTTAGCCTAATGTTACATTGTGGATTTAGGAATCACATCAGTGTTGCAAAAAAGCATAACATGATCTACTTGAGCTGATAGGATAATTTACATATCTCAAAAAAAAAAAAAAAACACGTTAGAAGGGAGAAATTACGAAAATAACCTCCCTTTCTTTTACCTTGGTAGTGCTGTATCAGTGCCTGTTGAACTGTTGAGTCTACAAGACCCTCTGGCAGTTCCCTGAGATACTGTTTGACCAAGCTGGCCACAGTACATGGATCAGATTCTGAGAGAAGGTCTACATGTTCTCCATTCTCCAGACGCTGTTTCAGGGTCTCCACAGCACGCACATTCCCGTTCACTCTGAACAGACCCTCCTGATGCAAGCCTTGAAGTAAGTCAGAAAAATGTACATTTTATAGTTAAAGTTAACTCATCTTATTAGAGACATCCTAGCTAGAAACTTTTCATTAGGAATGCTGACTAGGGTTAAACTGAAGTAACCCTGCCTTTAAAAGTAGTCTTATTTTCATGTTTTCTATATAAGGCTGCAAAATAATACAAATATGGGTCTAAAATAAATCGTCAGTCTTTACCTGTTTTCTTTTCGCCCTGTAATTGAGAATGATGTTGAACCATGAAATCTCAATAACTATCAATACATCCATTTTACCTAGTAAAGTAGAGAGTTTCTTCTCCAGTACAACAAATATGGCAAAATTTACTTTTAAAGGAAATCATTGCCTGTTATCAGAGAGGACTGACAACCATGAATTCAGGATTTAATAATGCCTATATTTATTCTAAACTTTAGTGTTGTGGTATCGAATAAAATAGTGCAATTTTATGTGTGAACTCTGAAGTGTCGTCAAAGTGTGAAAGAATTTTAAGCAGTAGGCTAATTAACTTATTTGATATCAATTTAATTATCCTTCAATCGTGTTAGGTAACATGTCTTTTATTGAAATCAGAATAAAATCAAATAAAATTTTATTTATACAGCACCAAATCACAACCAAGGTTGTCTCAAGACACTTTACATATAGAATAGGTAAAATTTAAAATTTAATTTATATATTTATAATTTATGAAGACCCAACAATTGAGAGCAATTCCCAATTAAAGAGGTTAAGTATAATATCTTAATTATATAGCTCTTTAACATTATCTGAGCAAGTTTTTGTTTTAAATACAGTGGTGATGATCAATAAAGCTAGCTTATGTTGTTGAGGCTTTGTTACTAACATTAGCTTACGTTAAGAGTACTGAGGTAACGTTACACAACTATAACGTTGAACTGGACACATGCTACAAGTAGCTAAAGTTACTCAAAACTTTTACAAAACTTTACCACAAGCAGTAACTAAATGACTGAGCATATACTGTACATAACTTTGCCTTACCTGTGGTGGCGTACCTGATGGTTACCTGCTAGAGTTAGCTTAAAACATGTGCTAACTGGAGATATTTTAAAATTTCCTGTGTTCAGTTGTAGGTAAACGTAGTTGTAGGTCTCCATGACTACCACTAGACGATACTAGGGAACCATATTTTACAGGTAGTGCCTTTAAAATGTCTTCTTACTTAAGCAACAACCCTCGATTTTTAGATATTCATAACTATCTTTTCAAAACTAAAGGCCATTCTTTAAAAAAAATAGCAAACGGCTGATTAATCCGCAGATGTACTGAACAGTAATTTGGGACTACTTTCTACCCAAGAAGTTCCCATAAAAACAGCTAATAGTGTACTCTGTGAGTACATTTCCTAAAAAGGTATATTTACTTGAAATTATTGAAATATAACACAACAGTGGTTTGAATACGATGAACAAAAATGACACTGACTTTTATTGCTGAAGAGAGGTGAAGGTAGAAACCTCAAAATTGGAGTTCTTATAATGAGACCTAAACAGATCTTAATGGACGTTTTTTAATAGGTACTTTGTTGTTATAAAATGGTAATGTCGAAAGTCTGAAGTTTAAGTAAGCTTATCCCCGATGGTGAATACATGGCTGTCCTTGGCTAACTTGTAAAACTAGATACCCTACATAAACAGTTTGTTGTTAACTACATCATAGGGCCTGTATTTTTACCGCCATGAGTTAAAAGTACCACTTGCTTGTACTGACATCTAGTGGTCAAATAGAAAAACAACGTTATATGATCAAGTAGGTCAATATGTGGTATCACACCAGTACGATTTTAACTTTGGAGAATTAAATGGAAGTCTTCTATCCATGTGCAATGTATCTTTTTTTCTGTGTAACACCGTCTTTAAAAATATAATTTTCTAATTTACAATGATCTTGTTAGGATACATATCACATTATGCCTCTCTATTGTAAAATTCATTTAAATTGAAGTAAATGTGCTAAAACATGCAAAACCACTGATATGGTTCTATCCAAGGGAAGTCGTTGCAATATCAAACCAAATTAATAGATCATAAAGATACATCATGATAGGGATATCGCTTATTATAAATAAATAACAGTGTTCAGTTAATTAGGACCAAATTTTATAGTAACAAAAAAAGCTGGATGATTACATTTCATTGTGAAATCTGATTAAGGTTGAAATATATTAAATTTATAACATTATTGTTATCTCATTTTAAAGTAGCTATGGTGTCACTACTTCTGGAACTGAAACTACTTCCTTTTAAAAAAAAGCATACTATATAATGACAATGCAGAGTAGATATCATCATATCTCAAAGGTGAGTATGAATAATCCTTTTGCTCTGTTCTGATGTATTATTCTCACCATGCTTGCGGAGATACTCCACCATCCTCCTCAACACCAGCGGCACACTGTCCTCTACCAGGCCCTTCTCCTGCAGCTCTAACAGGGACAGTCCAAACAACTTGTTGTGTTTGGCTGCCCTGGATCGCAGAATGGGTATCTGGACAATGTTCTTCATGTCTTCTTTAACCAGCACTGCTGTCTTGTTGTGCTGCAGGAAGAAGAGCAGAGAATAGCATTAAGCCACTGACACTACGGACACAGGGGGCAGTGCTAGAGCCAACATCAGGCAAGACACCACGGAGACACCTGTCCTGGAGGAGAGAGGCTCACTCTGCTCAACAGACTCAACATGTGAGTGGTAATGGTGGTGGTGTCTCTGTGGAGCACATACATGCACACCTCCTGCACTTCCTTGTGTCAGCACTTAGAGGACAGTGTGTGTTGAGTGCTGGGAGGACCTGATGCACAATGTGTTGCTACGACAAATGTCAGGTTACCATGCAACACCTTTGGTTGAAGGTATTGCCAGAGTTGCACACACCTGCACAAATAGGCATAAACATGCAGACTCACGTGTATGTTCATATAAGTAGATTTCCAGCTGTTCTTAAGAACTAGGAATATTATTTTTGGACTTTAAGGAGTGGCAATCAAAAGGTTTTTCCCTTGAAAACATTCTGACTAACCACAGTGTGCCTTTCCAGAGTCAGTGAGGCTATATAAACAGAATTGGTTTGTTTTTAAACAAAGTTTTCTTGTTCAATGTGTATGCGCGTGTGTGTGTGTGTATGCACGTGTGTGTGTGTATGCGTGTGTGTGGGTGTGTGTGTGTGTGTGAGAAAGAGAAAGAGAGAGAGAAATCTTGAATAAAATAAAAATGATAGTTTGTTATAGGCAGGAGTCTTGTGTTCAAAGTCTAAAAAAAAGTTTTAATAGCTCATTTTTACAAAGAGTAAAAATACTCATACTACAAAAGCATTACTGATATTGTCACATGATTATTACATTATTTGATTGTTATTGTTATTAACACATTATTTTTAAAGCAGTTAAGCATAACAGGTGGTTGAGATGGTGCTTATTTTAACACTAAGCACCATGCACTGTTGAGTGGTTTAATTAAGATCCATACATCCCATTTTGTTAACTCATTACACATTTTTATAGATTAGAATGCAATCTGCAGAGTAGCAATAGCTATCACATTGTCTGTTATGGAGTAAAAGGAAAAAATATCTCTATTAAAATGTAGAAGAGAAAATTTAAATACTCTGGAAGAGCACATGTATTTTAAAACTATGCTTAAGTACAGTAGCTGAGTAAAATGTGATTACTGTGCTCTAATTACCAATCGGTCTCCTCATTGGAGACACCTTGCAAACCAAAATCTAAGCACATATGAAGTGTTTTAATTCACCAGCTGTTCAGTATATTTCTTATCTGGTAATTCATAAAGGCAAACACTGTCACATGCTCTCTGTGTCTTTGTGTACAGATGAACAGACTGCACAATGCACACTCACATTGTCTTTCTAAGAGTGTAAATAGTGAGTGCACACAGTGATGCCTGTGTAGCAAGCACACATTAGACAGAGCAGGGTAAATAACTGACCCATTATTTGGCATATTTAAGCACAGCATAACACGTTTCTGTCTTTGTGCAGTCAGTACTGGGAGCAGGCTATTAAAACATACAAAATGTAAGGCAGGATTCAGATTCTGGGTGAAGAGGAAACAATTTCCTGCACTTTGGAGCAACACAGATTCAGAGCAAGTTGTACTCTTGTATCCATAGCTACAACTACACCATGTGACATATTGTCGTTCCAGAGTTCATCATTTCCAATGAGTGAACTGACCCACACAGTGAAATGAGAGGCCCCTGACTGCGATTGTGTCACAATGAGGTCCACAGTGTCACAGTGTTGGGAAAGTAGATTAGGGTGGTAAAGAGGAAGTAACACTGAATTTATTACTCATGTGGACAATTGTCAGATTGCCTGTAGAATGGCCACAGGCATACGCCATGCTTAGTTTAGCTGATTTAAACCCACCTCACAGATGGTGCTGAGATGGCTAAGGAGACAAGATCTTTACCACAGCAGATGCTTTGGCAGCATTAATAAAACATAAACAGGCAATGTGCTAATGGTGTCAAGTCATCCACTTCTTTCTGACAGGTGCTTCAGTATGTGCCACTTGCACCCTCCTGATGAATTGTTGGATTGTGATCAAGAACACTTGAACTTGGATTTTAACTGGTCCATGCTGGGATGGCCTGCAAAGTAGCACTATTTAATAGGCTAAACTGCACTGGTACGCTGTATATTATATATATTAAAAAAAAAGACAGGAGAATCAGTTAAAAATGTGTGAATAAGAAAGATGACCTTTTACTTGCACAAAATCAAGCATGACAAGTTCATTAATCTTTGAATATTTTAAATTTATAGTAAAAGTAAGATCATCCTCAAATCAGTGTGACTACTTTTTTAAGTTGTGCCACAACAGAATTTTAATGATGGCAGCTCAGTTTTTATGAGACAGCTTTTTAATGTCAAAAGTATTTTTTAAGATACTTTAGATCTGCAAATCATACAGCTTTTTACTACACTGTGCAAGTGTAATAGGTCACTGCGCTGTTTAACTAAATATGGATGAGCCTTTAAGGGCAGCAAACTGGCTTCAGTAGTACTACTACTCATGCAGGTGTTTAAGAGTTAAGCCTGTCTGAGCTAAGTCTGACTGTGACAAGTCTTACTGAACAGATGTCCCCCAAATCTGTCTTTAGTATCATGTTCGCACACAGGACACACACAAACACACACATCATGGTCATAGTGTAACCTAACACTTCTTAAATGAGTCTGCATCCACTGATGTCTGTATGATGTCACCATGAACACACTGACAGAGCTTAGAGAGATCCTACAAATACTCCATCCAAACATGAACCTTGCATATAATAGGGCAGTTGGAATGGGTTTATTACATATTTGACCTTTTTTGGAATCAGTTGGTCAAACATTTATAATTGGTTGTCAGTCTTGACACAAAGGGCTTAGTTTAAAAGATTAATGAGATATAAATAATAATTTAAATAAGATTTATTATGAATTATGTCAACAAACACCAGGCAAGACAAAAATGCCATCAGCTTCCTCAGCAACAGATAACTAAGAACAACAAAAGTAAATTATTGAGGTAAAGTGGCCAATTCTCATAGAGTTTTATATATATATATAAAGTATAACCTAAAAAATACAAAGAAATGTAATGTTGCATTTGAAAACACTTAAAGAAAAGATTATTTACATAGAACCGTCTTATTCAAAGAATTTCAAGAAATAGATCAATCAGATAGTGAGCATCTGTAACACAGAGAAATAGATATAAAAAGAAATAGAGCAAAAATACAAAAATGTAAATTACAGTTAAGGAAGAGAAGAATTTAATATGAGAGAACCAATTTTGCAGACGATGGTAACTCATCTGTGTTCTCACGTTCACACCAGAGCTGAGCTGCAGAGTTGAACACAATTAAAACTCTGTATGTAAGCAGGTTTCTATGCAAACACATATTTTTGTCACTCTGTTGTGTGAAAGTAATTATCAACATCACACTCCTCCCTCTAAGCTATCACACCGGAGAAATCTCCCCTCCACATCTACTGTAGTTATACAGGTATAGTTCGATATTCAGTTTTTGAAATCAGTGTGCAGGTTTTTTGCGTTGTCTCTCAGCATAGAAATTACAACAGTCTAATGTGAACCAAAGCATCCAACAGGAAACACTTCCTGATGGTACCCATTTGCCTCTATTGTTAAGCAGGACAGTCTGCTGTGATTAGCCAAATAATCCTCATCTCCTTCTCCCCTCCCCCACCCTTTAAATATTTTCACACCCCAACTTCTGACAGTAAAGGGACTAATGTAAGACTCTGAAGGCTCAAAACTATTAAAAGTCTGCCCTCTTCCTTTAAAAAGTGTCTCAAAATCGAAGTGCCCAGTACATTGAATAAAATTTTAGTGGGTAGACAAGCTTTTTTAGGGAGTTTAAACAGAGAAAAATTGGCAAACAGGCAATATCATCTTCCTGTGCCTTCAACTTGCTCTTGAGGAGAATAGCAAGCCCAAGCATGTGGACTTCTTTCCCAGCCCTCCACCTCCCCCCACCCCCACGTCCCCACAGACACAGCCACAGTCTCGTTGTGGGTGGCCCTTGGAGCAACAGGC
>JAPZDV010000020.1:2677712-2701775 GCA_029814665.1 Acanthurus lineatus
CCGATCTCTCTGACACTGCCTCTGTCTCTTTGTGGGTGGCCATTGAAGCAACTGGCAGCAAAAGCACCACAGGCCCCAGAAGAAACAGCTGCAACTCAAAGGCGCTGCTGCTAGGGACAGAGAGTTTGAAAAAGTACACTAAAATTAGACTTGAAATGGTTTAGACATTTTCCATTAAAGACTTTTTGTTTGTGGCCAGTGACCTCATTGAGGCACTGGAAAAAAGTAAGCTGGAAAAAATTACAGGCACAGAAAGGTTAAAGCAACCATGTGTTTATCCCTGTTTATACTCTCGTTTTGTCATACTGTTTTATGAGGATGGCAGACTTGAAGTAGTGCTTTTTTGTCAAGGAATCTGCTTTCTGACTGTCAGACTGCAAGTGAAAGTGTTCATCTCATTGCTAGTAGTCATGCTTAGTGAGCAAAGTTTAATCCAGGGAGGGAAAGTTTGAGGAGATTTGAGAAGAGAAGACATTTGTCCCTCTTTAACATTTTGAAAATCCACTTTTATCTACCAGAACATTCAACACACACACCACCACAAAAGAGTGTGTGGACTGACACTGTGCAACTCGGCTTCGTCTATGCATTCTTTAGCCCTAAATCACAGGTTGAATGAAAAGTCCCAAGTAGGTTAGGCTTTGTGGCTTTTACTCACACAGATGGTCAGAGCTCCTGCCCCCATTCTCCCACTGAAGAAACGCCTGCAGAGGCAAAGATGAGGGGGAAAAATACTGCTGTCCGCCTCCTCCTCTCCTCACTCTGTTCCAGGACACATTCTTTGACTCTTCCCAGTGGTGGGAATCCCTTTCACCTTAAAATGAGCCATCCAAATATTTCACCAAAAACTTTACAAAGATAAATCCACGTTGGAAGAGAGTATGTAAAAGTGCTGTCAGTACCGGCAGGTTGGCCAACTCATGAGCACAGATTAGTGCTTGTCTCCTTCTCTTCCTCTCTCTCTGTTCCCCTCTCTCCTCCTACACTGAAATCTGAGCCCTGGTCTCCCATTGGCCGAGTGGCCTGGTCATGTGATTAAGGGGTTAAAACCCAAAACTTTAAATCTGTGCCTGCAGGAAATCATCTTCCTGCAACTGAAGGAGGTAAGGAGGGAGGAGGGAGCTTGTAAGCATTAACTTATGGCTATAACTTGTTAGTTTTGTATTCTGCATTCAATATAATTTACACATCAGCATTCTTGTAATTTGTAATTTATGATCAATGTAATTTGCTTGTGATAAGAGATTTTATTTTTAAATTTCGCTTGAAATGGCAGTCTTTAAGTTCTACATTTAAAAATCCAAGCAAAAACACAGTAAAGGGGTGCATAGAAAAAATGTATTGCTTTTTATTTTGATCGGACACCATCAAACTTTGTACACTTCATTTTACAAGTGCAGCTCTAACTTTTAAGATAAATAGTTTAGTTGTTTGTTCACTGATTTTCTTTGTTTTCTCAAAATTTTTTTGTCTTTAACTTCTGTCTGTAAACATGATTGGAGTATTAGAGCTAGTTAAACAGAAGTTGCCCTGATGCCATTTGCTCAGAGCCGGATACTTGACTTATAACTTAACAGTATCAGTGAACACAATATTAATAAATCAACTGCTTCTCCTGCTTCTTGGTCCATAGCAGAAGAAAAAAAAACAGAAATTAGCAATAAAAACGATCAAAATCTTCATTTTAGATATGAGCCTCAGTTGGTTCTGCCACTTTCATATAGGAACTTCTTGATGTTGTTGTCGATCCAGTCACTGAAGGCAGAGATGCGAGTAAACACTGTGGGTTTCTTGTTTGTGACACAGTCTGGCGGTCCAAAGCTGACAATACCATGCGCTTCCCAGGTTGTGTTACTTCCATCACGTGCACAGGCTAGAGGTCCACCAAAATCATACTGCAGAAAGGAAGTAAAAACAAGTCACTAAAGATTTACTTTAAAGGTAAAAGGATGCATTGGATGATATTTGATTTTCACAGTCACAATAAGCCCTCTCTGTGCCTTAAAACTTGTGAATGTCAGTCTTTGTCAAAAACAAAACAGTGATTTTTTGATTAAGCTCTGTTGACTTGTTTTTTTTTTTTAAGCCTTCAGTACTGTTCTGAGACATTATTTAAAATTTCTGTCGCACCCATGCCCTTGTTTGCATGTTTGCTCATTATGGCAAATAAATAATGTTCCTATGTTCTTTTGTCTTTTGCTGACTAGAAACCAACCATTTGATCAGAAACAAAACAGTTTAAAGGGTGTCACATAAGAGACAACCCACTTATGAGAGGCCAGTGCACGTATGCAATCGATGTATGAGAAAAGCTTGAAGAGATTAGACAACGAAGTCACAACTTTAATTTAAAAATACCAGTGATTTTTATCCTCTCACCCTGCAGGCTGCCTTGAGCACATCCGGGGACTCGTAACCAGCACAGATCATGGAGTTCCTGAGGTAGCTCCACCAATAAGCAGGTTTACTGCAGGTCTGTAAGTCAATAATAGGAAGGGCTGCCTGATTCAACTGCTCCTTGGTACCTTGAAAAGAAAAGTAAAAGTTTACGGCTCTTTCATTGGCTTAGGTACAGACACACACACATTGACACAAACATAAACCCACAACCCTCTTTATCTCCTTGTCTCTAGTAATGTAGCCGAAGTATGTACATCATGCAGTGTACCAAGTATGTGAAAAAAAGGCACATTTTTGACTGAAAACAGTAAAAGCCTGTAGAGGGAAGCAATATGAGAGTCAAAGTTACAAACAACAATCAAAATTAAACATGACCACTTCTACCTGTATTGTTTCCCCAGCCGGTGGCAAAGCAGCGTGTCCCGCCAGGCAAAATTGCCCCAGGTGTGGGCAGACAGATGGGGCTAATCTCATCTGTTATAATGACAGGCTCAGCCAAATGAACTAGGGCTATATCCTCGAGGCCAGTCTGACCTAAGACATATGACTCATGGGGGATAAAATGATCCACATCGAAGCATTTCTCTGCTGAGGGAATGTCCATGGTGGAGTTCATGTGGTGCTTCCCAAGACACATTTGCCAAAGGGAAGATGACTGCGGATCACTTTAAAACAGGGAGAAGATTAAAAATTAAAATTTAAGTTTTTTCCCTCCAGCTGTTGTACAAGCTGGTGGCCAAGATAAACAAACATATTTCTGCTTTCAAGCAGAAGTTGTGGACACAACATATCACATTTCTTCACAATTTAAGCTCATATGTTGGCATCCAGTAACTTTGGAGAAACATTAAATTATTATTATCATTAAATTATCTTTCACCTAGAGTTGTTTCTGATACTTAATTTAAGTTTAATATTCTCTATTGTTTTTCGCTCTGCTTTTTTGGTCTCTACCAACCAAAACTGTAAGGTTATGGGATAGACAGCTAAAGCTGAGACTAACTTTAAAGCTTTGCAAAGTGGAAGGAAGCAAAGGATTCAGGTGTTAATTGATCACTCTGGGGGACACCTTTAATGTTGCCATGTTGTGACATTGTCCTTTGATACGGTAATCTGGTAAAAAATATTGACCATAGCCACTTTTAAGAGAGCATGTACTGCAGGTCTTTCTATATCTTACCTGAGGATACAGTAGGCTGTAGTTAGGATCCATTCTTCATGAATCAAAATACCGCCGCAATAATGTTCATATTTTCGAGAATAATTTGAAAAAACCTGCGAGAAAGAAATACTTTAATGACAATAAAAGCCCCCCTCTAAGACTGTTATCAGGCACACAGAGGAACAGGTGTTGGCTATACCTGCATGGAAACTTGCCAAGGCCAAGAGTAGGGGATCGCCTCTTCCCCATTAACCACCCGTGCGGTGGCTGTATTGGGTGTCACTGCTGGGTTTCCACAATTTACTGGCCAGTCTGGGAATGCAAATATGCACATAAGTTATCTATAAATATGCTACTTGTATCATTCCTTCAACCTGTATTTATTATCAATTTAAACTCCAAAATCCTTGTTTCAAATCCTGCAATAGTTTCCCCACTATAAGGGGACGAAATATTTGAAGGATCTTTGTTCTGTTTGTTTTTTCCACTGTCCAAACTCCAATTGAAACTGGCAACCTCCACATTAGATCACTACACATGACCCCCCATCACAGACATGGTTGCTTAGTTTTCGGCTTGGCCAACACTCACTGATAGTGATGTTGTCCCATGGTTGAGGAGTTGGAGGAGGTAAAGTTGGGAAAACATTGGCATCAGTTGTCCAGTAACCACGAATGCCCATCTGTTCAATCATTTCTTGGGATTGGTAGCTTCTATAGCGAATGACAACTGTGTTGCCAGGGATGGTGATGGTGGGTGGAGGGATAACGCCACAAAATCGACCTGCGTAGAAGACCGTAAATGAGAGTTGTATCACCACTATGCAGTTAATTTGATAAAACACAAAGAACACTGATATGATAATACTGGCCTGTACAGAGGAGACACTTTATCTAGCATTCATCTCTTCAAAATTTTATCCTATTATACAATTGTTGTCCCAAATGTCATACATGAAATGTGTGAATTTTAAATTTAAAAAATATAATTTAAATTTAAATTTAAAGAAATTCTCCTATGGCATTTCCGATTTTTCATTTTCATTAGAATGTGATAAATGAATTTACAGAGGATGTAAAAAAAACTTTTGGTCTGCGACTGCAGCTGTCACTAGTGCAGAAGCATCAACAACAACAAAAAAAAGACAAAGAGATCCTACAGTACAGTTACCAACCCAGTGATTCCATGCTTTCTCCATTGAAGACCTCCACATAGTCTGTACAGCCTCCAATCAAGTCCGCAAATTGCAATTCAAAGTGAGTGAAGGTAACATGGACACTTGTTGCCGAAGGAATAGTAATACGCCATGTACACACAGTCCTGAGATGGCGGTCAGTGGACCAGCCAGGGGAGATGATTTCACCCTGATTGCTGCTAAAGGTCCCTCCACAAAGAGCTGCGTGTGTGTGAAAGAAAAAACAGGCAGTAAGATACATTAGTTTTGCTTGAAACTATTCCCTTTGTGTCTCATCAGCCGTACTTTTCTGCTGTCTTACCTTCTGTAGGATCGATTGCCCTCCACTCGGCCATAAAGCCTGAATCCACCACTCTGTCATTAGAGGAGAAGCTGACGTGAAGCGTGTTTCCGTCACTTAGCAGGCCATCATAGGGCCAAGAGCTGCAGTATGTGCCTTAAGAGAATTGAACATGAATAACTGTTAGACTTACTTCTCAATGGAACCTCTGTCCCAAAAGCTTGTCTGTAATGTTACGAGTATAGTGACATTTTATTACTTACTTGTTGCCTCTTTCTGTCCTCACTTATACATGCATGACAGTTACATGATTTACAGCAGTAAGCTCAAAGTTACAACTACCAGCATGCTTTATGTTGCTTTACAGCATAAGTGCAAAACTGAAGGTAAATGCATACATGTACTATTGAAGTGCAAACAAACATAAAAATACATGAAAGCTGCATACTTCATACTTGTGAAAAAAATTTCACACCTTTACTTTAAATATTAATAGAATAAAATTTGCTTTCTTTATTTGGCCCTAAGCATAGAATTTAATCGCTTTATGTTAAGATGTAAATTTTTATCTTGCCGGTTTCCTACTCTTATTTGAGTGAAAGATGATGACTCTTTCCCTGTATCTTGCAAATTTTTGCTTTCGGGTTTCTTGATTTAACCCTCCATTAGATTAGACTCGCAAGTTAATTGCCCTGATTTGAAACAGGGCTGTCCTAGTTGCTATAAATCCCAGTCAGGTGAGTTTTGGATTTCATCCTTAAGAAGACAGCCAAGTAATTGCATCAAAGTTACCAGAGTGCAACTTTACCCTGTTATGACATTTACACCCACTTACTGACTGCAGGACCTTTGCTCAAATATTTGCAAAGGAGGTGAAACTATGTAAAATAAAGCAAAGTAAAAACATTAACAAGAGACTTTTAAGAAGGCCAACATTCACATACCTAGAGTTCCTACTCTGTCTGTGAGGCTGACTTTGTCATTCAGGCACATTGAACTTTGCTCCAGGTAAAAACCAATGAACTTGATGAAGACCAGTTTGCCCGGTGGCACCTGGATGTTCCACTGGCAGTTGGCATTGTTGCTGTAGCTCTCAGGGAAACCCATGGAGGACACGGTCCCTTCTGTGCCATTCAAGTCCTTTGGTCCTCCACAGCCAGATACTAAACAGGGAAGAAAAGATGGTGAAAATATGCAAGGAGTTCTTTGTACCATATTTAGTTTTTGATCAAAGTGGGTCAGCTTAGACCAGCTGGATTCGTACTGTACTCATAGTAGATTTCTCTGCGGATGATATTTTCTATCCAAGGGATGTAGGCAGAGGAGCGGGTGAACACGGAGGGCTTTTTATCCATAATGCATCCAATAGGGCCAAAGCTGGTTATACCATGGACTTCCCATGGATCATTAGGGGCATTCTGGCACACCAGAGGACCACCTGAATCACCCTGTCAAAGTCACAAATCAGCATCAAAAAGACCATCAGCATGTTGTTTAAATAGCTTTTATGTATAAAGCTACATGTGTAAAATCATCACATTAATGATGATGAACAGTGTGAAATCTTGGTCATGTGTTAGTTTTGTACTCGGGACTTTCTCTACCTGACAGACAGACTTGAGCTCGTCAGGCAAAGTATAACCACAGCAAATCATGGAGGTCTTGACCTGGAACCACCAGTAATCCATCCTTTTGCAGATGTCAAATGGCACAACAGGCAAGGCGACCTGGTTAAGGGCCTCTGCAGCTACAGGATCCAGTGAATTACCTGATAGTCACACAAAACCATTAAGATTGTTAAAAAAATCTTCAACTGGAAACACTGAAGAGCATAAAAACAGGAGGTATTTGCACATTGAGTCCAGCAGAGGGCATGCAAACTATGGCTTTTGCATAAGAATTTAACTTGAGGGATGAATGTCTCCTAGTGTGGTGCAAAATTTAAGTGAAAAAAAAATCCATTTAAAGTAGGTAAAAATGTGAGATTAGTTTTTAACAAGCATAAATAGCAGATGTGAACTGGATGTGCAATACCGGTCTCATCTCCCCAGCCAGTGGCGTAGCACTTATGGTCTGCAGGAAGCATTTCCTCCACAGAGGGAAGGCAGGCGTATGAAATCTCATCACTGGGTGTCACATCTCCATCCAGCTTTATCAAGGCAATGTCAAACTCCACTGTGGGCACTGTGGGATACTGGAATCCTTCATGGCGGTAGATACCAGACACATTGAAGCAGCGCTCACTCGGCTCTGTGTAGGTCAAGTTGTGTTTGCCAAGGCACATGCGCCAACGCTGCAGCTGATCAGCATAACTAGGTGGCAAATCAGCAGACAAATCAATAATGAACAAGCAGATGATGGTAAAAACACAGTAGATGTTTAAAAACATGTTACTTTCAGTGCATCATGTAAGGTGACATGATATTTTGAGATTTGCAAAAAAAAAAATACTAATAAGACAGAATATTTCAATTTTTATGGCACCACACTTCTGTGGCACACAACTTTGTATTTATTCTACTCAGGTTCACAGCAGAAAAGCATATACTGCCCATGCTCTTAAGTGCACTAGCATCCCCTCTCTGAAGGGTACTGGAAACCGATAGCAAGGCGTTGAGGCAACTCTAAAAAGACATTCCTCTTGTACTGTAATAAGCCTGAGGTAAAAGCACAGGCACCAATAACTGCCCTCTGAGATTAAGCAAAAAAGCTTCCAGAGAGTTTTAGAAAACTCTGGAAACAGTTTGGCAGCTAAACCTAAAATACAGGCTACAGTCGATTATAATTTCTATCCCTCTGATATTGTCATCCTGTTGCTTTAAAACTGCCTATGAAATAAAAACAGTCCAAAAAAACAAAAACAAACCAATGTACATATTTGCACATTTTTTGTACGTTTGGTGTTTGAGAGAGGGATGAAACAAAATAATTACTTTATGAAGCAGTGGGCTGCTGTAAGCACCCAGTTCTTGTGAATAAGAGTACCACCACAGGTATGGGAGAATGACGGCTCTGGACGGCTTTCAGGCCAAACCTTAAACAAACACACATACATGGACAAGCAGAAAAGAAATCATTAAAGATAAACTGATCAATAAAGATGATACACACAATTAATTTTTCTTTTTTTTTTAGGATTTGCTGTGATGACTCTAGACAATGACTCTCCTGCTAACAGGGAGGAGATGATCAGCATGACAGGAGCCTTGAGTTCACAAGCATAAACTTCAAGGTCATTATATGTCTTTGTTCTAGTGAACAAAGTGTCCAAACATAGAAGTAGAGTTCATTGCTTATTAACATTATTGTAATTTACATTTGGATGTGAGTAAAAGAATGATTAGTTGATATATGTAGAAATACTTTTCCATAGCTTCATCTCAGTGAGAATAAACTGATGTCACAATTACACCTCTGTCTCTGAGTACGCTGTCATGAATGCTTTCTATATGATATTTGACCAATTACATGCAAAGGCTATGGCTGAGGCTAAGGTTGTTTGGGAAGAAATCCTTTAAAAGAATTAATCTTTGTTTAAACAAACTGAACTATATGACTCCATGAAATAAACCTGCTCTCAGTCAGTTCAGCTAAGTTTTTAGCTAGTTGAGAGTGAACGCACAGATGACCACTCTCATATAATGAGGGCACTTAAAAAAAGCTAACTAGCTTACTTTGGTCCCTGGGAATTGCAGGAGAAGAGAAAGGCTTTTTACTGCTGCATCTGTAACAAAACTTTGGACTTGTTCAGTGTTAATTTTTGACCAGATTATGTTCCTGGCAATCTGATTTATTCAGGACAGGATAATGAAGCAGGGTTGCCTTTAGCAGCTGCCAGTAATGTTGCAGCTGTTGGGGAAAAAACTTTAACTGTTAATTGCAAGTCTTGTTTTCTAAAGCACACTAACGCCACGATTATTCAGCATAATGATTTCGATAATGAGAGGCAAACTCTAGTTAAAAAACAAGCACCACACCTCTGTTTTACCAGACTCACAGCATAAAAGCATATATCACACAAGCTTCTCAATGCACCAGCATCTCTCTCCGATGGGCACTGGAAACCATTAGCTGAGGTGTTGAGGCATCCCTAGAGGACATTGCTCTTGCACTGTAAAAAGCATGTGCACCAGTCTTGTTTTCTAATGCTTGCCAACTTACAGATTGTTCAGCATAATGATTTCAAAATTGAGGAGAAAGGTGCCAGTTTTGCAGATTTTTTATAAACTGCTTCAGCAGAGACAGGGAGAACCCATTAAATCTTGTATAATATGTAGACGTAAGCCTTTAGCCATTAGTTGATTATATTTTGTTAAAAATACTGCAATGGTTTTAAGAATTTGATTTTTTCTCTTCATCCAGTACCTCATTGTTTAAAAAGAGTTTATTAAGTGGTTGTGCTGCATCCTCGTCTGAGGTCAAGTTGTGACAAAAAAAGAGATGTGTTAGTATCTTAAAGTGCATTAACAAAATTGCTGCATCTGTACTCTACGATGTCAAATAAATTCAAAAGAAGCTAAGTTACATTTTCCAATCCCTGAATTTCCCCACCACTGTAGTTTACAGAGCTTCATGAAACTTGCTTAACGAGAAAAATAGGTTTCTGAGCCTAAGATTGTCTTGAAGTCTCAAAATAGGAAATAGTACCTAAAAATTTACATGACAATTTAGGTCTCTTAAAAATATATAGGATCCGTACATAATTGGGGTGGACTTTATAATAGCATCTGTCAGTTTGTAAACAATGTCATTATCCCACTAAATTTCAGGCTCACTCTGGTTTATCCTTCATATATGACTGCTCTCAGTTCACTAGTCAGTGAGCTGAACTGAATGTTCGCCTGGGTTTCAGTTCACTGATTATTGGGATGATGCAGTCAGAGCTCTGCTCAACCACAGAATTCGGTGAAGAGGTTTTAGCAATTCAGTAAACTGAAAAAGAACCTTTTCCATCAGTAATATGCAGTCATTGTATGCTATAATTGGCTTACAAACAGGCAAACAAACGAACTGAAAACTTCATCTCTTTGGCAGAGGTAATAAACAATAACTCTGCTGGCTAAACTGTATCTGATTTAGCACAGTGGAAATCACCAGTATGCTGTAAGTAATAAGTGATGTAATTAGTTGAATTTCATGCAAATCCTCTACATTTATTAGCAGTTTTCTCACCTGCATTGACACTTGCCAGGGCCAGGAGTGTGGCCTGGCTGGCTCTCCATTCACAATGCGGGACAAAACAGTAGGAGGAATGGCTGGTTTCCCACATGTAGTGGGCCAGTCTAGAAAATGAGAAGAACACCATTGTAATCTCCTGTTGTGTTGTCTGTGCATGTATGAATTTGTTTGTGGTTTGTTTGTGTAGAAACAAAGCCTGAGTATACAGTACATATCCGCAGCTCACAGATAAGCCTGCATGTTGCTTAGATTGGCTTGACATTCGGATTCACATTATTTAAATGATTTTCCAATCATACCAGTCACACAGTTGACACTGCTGGCTACCGTCAGCTATGTCCCGAAGTCCCTTTTGTCTCTGGCTTTCAGTAATCTGGTCTGCAGTAATGTATTCAGTGAATCTTCATGCAAACTGCCATCCTTCTGCTTCAAACAAACAGTGGGCTCTCAGCTGTACTTGTAAAATTCACAATTTCTACACCAGGCTCATTGACATCACAAAATCAGTATGCACATAGATAAAAATTTCTTCTGGTCATCCCAGGGCTTGACATGAAATTTTCCCAGTCACTGTTATCCTGCATTTTCTCCCTTCATCCCTCACTTTCTCTTCCCTGTCCTTGCTCAACACATAGAACACCTCTGGCCAGAGCCAGGGGTAGAAAAAAACCCAGAGGCCACAGAGTCCATCCATAAAACTCTATTTTGGCAATTGGCTTGGCAGAAGCTGGGCCACCTGGGTCTCTTCGCTGGGTGAAGAATGAGGGTCGGATAACAGCCAGTTAGAAAGAAAAGCGAAGCACTAGGCCACTTCATGTTGTGTTCTCAGCACACCACATCAACTTGTTTTACTGCACATCTAGAGGTGACATCTTGGCATGATCGGAGAGGGAGTTGTGTGAAGATGGCTTAATGATGGGCAGGAGCATGAATCAAATGAATATAAGGCGAGCCCAAGTGCTGCTTCAAAAGAGCTGTTTGAAACTAAATGCTGGTCATTGTGACTGCTGAAAAATACTAGTCCACTAATCTGCAGACGGTGTATAGAATAGCTGGAGAGATGTGTCAATTTTACTTTTAACACTACCATGCAGTGAAGATGTAAGCAAACAATTTCAGGCTCAAATTGATACTCCACCTATGACAGTGTCGTCCCAAGGGTTGGGCTCAGCAGGCGGCTCAGTGGGAGCAGGGAAGCTCGGGTCGGTTGTCCAATAGGCCCTGAAACCTTTTGCCTCAGTCAACAAGTCTGAATTGAAACGAATCAGTAGCCTACTGCCCTGTGTTTGGATAGGAGAAGGCATCGTAGTTCCACAGAATGGACCTTAAATGCGATGAAGGAAAAAATAAAGCAAATCCAAAATTAAATTAACAGAGGCAGAGGCTTCACAAGTACTGTTGCAATCACAGTAACACTGTTAATGCACAAATTTAATAATTAATTGGGAGTCAAATGGGATTAATAAATTGATGTCTGTTTCATAGTCCTGACTTCAATGTGAATGACTATCATGAAAAATATAATTTTGGGATCAGCCAGCCGCATAAGAGCTCTGCAGACCAACTTACCATGCTTTTTAATCAGTGCATTAGTTTCACCATTGATGTCATACACCATAATGTTGTCATAGCAGTTGAATGTTAGGAGGTCTCTGGCCTCCAGGTCAAAGTGGGTGAATGTCAGTGTGATGTTTTTTGATGAAGGTGCAACGATGTTCCACATGCACTCAGAGTTAGCCTTGTAGTTACTTGGCCAATTCTGGGACTTGATAACCCCAGTTTCCTCTTTGGAAGAAACACCACAGCCCTGGATCTCTGAAACAGGAAGAGGGAGTTACATGCATGATCGTAATTAAATAAGTGTAGACGAGCTACAGTTTCTCTGCCTGTCAAAAGATGGAGTCTTTAGGAGTGAATGTACACTGTCATCATGACCAAATGTGAACAGAGGATAATGCTGGAAGCTTAATCTGTTCAGTCAGACATTTTTTCTATTTCCCTTATTTAAGTTGTGCTCATTTGTATTTTCTGTATACACAATGTTCAAGAAGCATTTCAGGGCCCAAGAACTCAAGTACCCAAGTACTTTACTGCACTTAATTATGGTTTTCATGTCTCTATTTTTGATGGGAATGTTGAACTTTATATTACTTTTGACAGCTAGAATTTCTACTTTTAATATCTACAAAAAATATTTTAAATGCTAACTATAACTCAGCTCATCAAAATTCAACTAATATTGTTATCCACTAGACTATGCAACTGTGCAGTGTGCTCAAAAAATCAATGGCACCTTGACCATCTACAAAGTGATGTGCGATAATGAAAAAGCAAGCACTGAAACACTTTTAAAGCTTCATTCTGTAAAAGTTAGTACACTCTCTTTTGAAACATGAATGCATTTTGCTAATAACCATTTAGCCTTCTCATTAAATTAAAAGCTAAAAAGCTACCTTAAAGCTATTTCCAAAGGAGCACTTCTACATTGTTGCATTGCACTTTTTTTTAAGTGTCTTAATCATCCTTGCAGGGTGCTCATGTTATTTTCAAGCCTGATGATCACAGTAAAGACAAGATAAATAGGTTTTATCTTGCTAATTGTACCTCACACCGTACTCTGACCTTTGCTTTGATAAAGTTTACGCTGCTCATCCAGTGACTTTTTATTTTTTGTAAATATGTAACAGAAATATTCTATTTTATGATTGGACTGATATTGTTGGATGTGTTTAGCTGTTTCAGCAATGAGTGTCTGTTGTGTGTTTCTGTGTGAGTCTCTATGTGTGTGCGTGCACCATACATGAGTGCATGTGGCTAGTTTGTGTGTGTCTTTTAGTGCTCAATACCTGTGATATCCTCGGGATATATTGCCTCCCACTTGGCAAAGAATCCCCGGTCGGTGAGGCTATAATCGGACTGAAAGGTGACAAATATTGTGTTGCTGGCACTGACCATCACATGGGGAATGATGTAGCCACAGTGTGTGCCTGATGATGAGGGAAAAGGGAGGACAGAGGTATAAGATGGAGGTAAATGAAGAGAGTAGAATCAGCTAAACAGATTAGAGAAGAGCAGTAAACACTGTAACCACTTTTGGGTGAAGTGATTGGTAGTGTGAATCTAAATATTTGTTTGTGGTTAGTAGTTGAAGGATGGGGTTGACGAAGCAGAAACAAATGAGGGTGACTTTACTGTCTCAGAGTCCGATTTAATTAGCTACTGAACACAAAATCAAGTAAAATAAAATACACTTTCAAGAGCTCATGAACAAAAGAGAGCATCAGCTGGTAATTTTAGCAAACATAGTGACAGACAGGTCGTACTGCAGAAATGCAATGCTAAAATCAGCTTTTAAAGAAGATATATTTCTGTCTGACAGCCAGTCGCATTGGATATGTAACTCATGCAGATTGATCAGTGAGATTGCATACAAGCATTAATTTGTTTATATACCCATTTATCCATCTTTTAGCTTATTACTTGAAAGAGATTGAATTACATATACATTAATATTAAAAAATGACAACATTTTGTCATTGGTTTAATTTCAGTAACATGGGCATCTGATTTAAGAACTTTTCGCAACCAGTTTAATATTTCATTATTCTTTTTCATTTTGGAAAACCACAGGAAAAGCAGCCATCTCATTGCTTAGTTGATCTTGACAAATGTTTACCAATACAAGGACCAAAAAGAAAAGCTGTAAGAATCTGCAGATTTATGAGTTTATTCCAAGTGTGATTGTCAATCCTAGCATTACAGCCCTTTCCCCTTTAAGAAAGCCATTTGTTTGCTCTTTTCTTACAAAGACCCCCGGTATTAGCCAATAAAAAAAGAGGCATGTGTAAATCTGTGCTCTCGGTTTACAATTTCAGGCAAACAGTTCAGCCATCTGTGCCCATATATTCACAACATGTTGCCATGGCTTAGCTTTCCTTGCCTATATATTGAAATCCCTGCCCACAGTTTAGCAATCTACATTTTGAATCTGTGAGCACAGATTGTTAAACTGTGGGAATGGGTTGTGAATCTGTGGGTGCAGTTAATAAAACATGCATGTTTATGAGCTGACACCACAGTGGGGTTGTGTTTTATTTTAAAGCAAGTATGTGAAACTTGAAGAAAAGAAGACCCATGGAGTCAGGACACTTATCTTGTAAGGTCAGTTTTCCAGCAATATATCAATAATATCTGAAGCTGCTCAACATCTGCTAGCTTTAGCCATTAGAAGTCACCAGGTATGCCAGACTAAGTAGGGCTGTAGCAATAGTATATTGATACAAGCTTTAATGCAATCTATTGCTTATTTACTCAAGTTTTATTTTGCTAAATCAATATTGTGTCATTTCCTATTTTACAAGTGACAAAGGCATGCTTTAAGCCAAGACCTTTCCAAGAATCCAAGGTTTTTATGTCAGACCTTTAGCTGCCTCCTCTTGAATCTGCTTTTTCATTTCTCTCTACAAACACAAACCCTGTGAAATAACAGGATGCAGTACTAACACACTCTCATTGCCTATCTTTGTGTGTTTCACACAGAGCTATTTTGCTTCTACCTCAGCGCTTTAGTCCTTGAGAACTCAGCAAGAGATAAAGCTGTATCAGCCTCACTGCAGTCGCCTCAGTGAATAATAAGGAGAGGTAATTTATAGTTTGCTGGTCTCTCTTAAAAGATCCTAATCAACAGTTTTACAGCAGGTAGACAGGCAGATACTGTGTGATACTGTTATACCAGAGCTGTGACAATAACAAACTAAAGTCCTCATATTTAATGACAGGTCATATACTGAGCGGATACATGTTAACTGTTCACTGTTTTTTTTTTTTTTTGGTTGCTGTCTCTATCTTGTTGCCTGACCATCAAAACTCAAAATGCAAGAATGGGAGGAGTTTGTAACCTTTGCTTCACAAAGACAGACATAGCCTTAAACACCGAAATTTTATATATACATATATTTTTATGTATATAAATATATATATATACACACACACACACAGGCACACACACACAAATATAAATCAGTATAATTAATGCAAAAGAGAGACTTATAACTCACCTAGTGTGCTGTATATGTCTGAGATGACCAGTTTGTCACCCGTGCATTGTCCTGTCTCTCCTGCTATGGCAAGGTCAGTGAGCTGTACTTTAACCAGGAATCCCTCAGACACAGATATCCTCCAGGAGTTATTTGAACCAGCAGGATATGCATTTGGGTAACCCAAGGACTGGATCTCTCCTTTACGGCCATAGAGAATTTCTGGACCACCAATTCCTGCTCAATAAAAATACAGGAATTAATATTAAAAGACAACAATTGATCATATTCACAGAAGAAGAAAACCTGATTCAAAAGCTTTGTATTCTGCATTTCTGCATTCTATGTAGTTATTCCCTCTTTTAATTCACTTCATGAGGATCAGTTTGCTTTGATATAAAACTGCTCTATGAACAGGTTCATTATGCAGTACCGTAATTGGCCACTGGAGAGCACAGATCTGTCTACCAAAGGTTTTAATATGGTTTGAATAGATAATCCTCAGGGGGGATTTCCCGACTCCTACGCACAGAGCTACTTGCATTCATCCTCATTTGGTAGCTGTCACTTGGTTAAAGCTGTGTTTGTGCAGGAAAAAGTGCACAGGAGGACATAACAGTTATATAAGGTGTTTCAATAGTTCTCATTTGGCAAGGAAACAACCCTCATAAACCAAGGGAGCACATTGATAATGATATTAAAGTTTATTGCGCATCAGCATAAACCTTCCAGAGATAACTGAGTACAGTTTGGTAGTCTGATAAAATTCATCTGAAGTCAGCTAAAAAACGGTTGCAATGGACAGTTTTCTTGTGAAGCTGGTTCAGCAACATCGATGTTGATGCTGTAGTTTGATAGCGAGGCTGTCTGATAGAGACATACAGGAAAGGTTGGGTTGGTTCAAACAGTCAACTAAACCTAAACCAATGAACACGAGAATATACTGAATGAAAAAGCAGATTTGAAAAGAATGCTTACCGGAGGATGTGGGAGCAGGTGATGTTGAGGTGCTATCTGTTGCTGAAGAGATAGCTGGGGCAGTGGTTGTTTTTGTAGTAGTGGTTGTTGTTGTGGCAGTGGTTGTTGTGGTGGGAAGGCTGGACTTGGTGTAAGTTGCTCTGAATCCCTTAGAGGTAAATTGGTGGTCTGATTTGAAGCGGACCACCATTGTGTTGCCACTGGATTGCATTTCTTTTGGCAGCGTCTCTCCACAGAATTGACCATTGATGAGGTACAGTTAGTGTTAAAAAATGATAATGGCAATAACAGCAACTTCTTGAAAATTAAGTTTAGACAATTAATAATTAATTACTGCTGTTTTTAATGCACAATATGTAATTTCTACAGGTAGATGTGTCTCTCTTAAAACAATGAAGACCAGATACACAGTTTTAGGACATCTTGAAGTAGCACAGAATTATAGGATTTGTTTATTTCATTGTAAAATAACCAGCATTGCAGATGAAAATCCATCCGACTGATCCCTATTAGGTGATAGACCAGGTAACGTAATACAAACCAGGTAATGTATATTTAGGTTTAATTTACGTTTTCCTAACTCTTCTAGTTACCCTGGAAGTTAGTGATAAGCAAGAAAATATATAAAATATATTATGTTATAAAGATATAGTTGTTTCTAGATACTTTAATCTGAACATGTCTGACAATTATGTCCATTGTACTTCTTAAACAAGTTTTCGGCAGAGGTATTTTTTTTTAATGGCCTTAGCTATCAAATGACATTGTGAACCTTTCACTAAGTCTTATTTTGAAATTTCCACTTATTCCAGCAAGCTTTGACAATCTGTACTAATAAATAATTGTTACATTCCGTGGTATATTTTGAAACACATTATTATGTTGTTAAATATACATGCAAAGTAAGTTTATTTTTTCAGAAACTAATCCTTTTACTATTTTATCTTACAGGAAACATTTATGCAACATCATACTTACCTAATGATGATGAGCCAGCCTCATAGCCATCATAAACCTGAACAAAGTCCCCACAGCGATCAGGAACCAGGTCAAAGGAAGTAAATGTCAGATGAACTTTTTCACCTTCAGGCACCGTGATTCTCCACTGATTACACAAAGAAATAAAGTACAAACAGACACATAAATACACACACACCAGTCATTTATACTTGGATAGACAGATTTGACCAAAATAATTTGCCCTCTAGAGCACCATTGCTCAATAGCATTATTCTGCAGAGCTGCCTTTTGACAAACTAATTCATAACTAATTTTATCACTGATTCTTGTTTGGACAGGTGGAGCGCTGTCAGGCTAAAACATAGCAAGATGAAATCATGATGACAGCCAAATAACACCGTAAGACTCCATGTCTAAACCCTGCATGCAAACCCTGACACTCTGATTTAATTAGATGCATTAATCACTGATCGAGCCCAGAGATGATGTTAATGTGAATCAGGTAAAATTCACAGCTACTTTTGAATGCGAATCTGAAATCATTATTGGTTTGTTTGGGACTGCATGCTATTCAGAACTACACACTTTGTATGACACCATGATGTATGTAATTGGTATTATATGACATTCAGCTGTAGCTGTGTTTTAAATTTTTAGAGAGAGCCTTTCTTGCTGATTCCCAAGGAATTTTTTCCTAATTTTATGTTAATTGTCTAATTGCCTCCCATCTGTGTCTCCTCTGTAGCAATCTTAGCATCCATAGTTTAACTCTCTTTAAAAACAAAAAACAAATAATTAGGTTATTCATATAATAAAAACATTTTAAACCTGCAGTTAAAAGATTTTTTGCTACTAGAGAGCAGCAGAAACTGGCATTACCTTACAAAACTTAAACTGTTGTGGCTAACTTTAAAGTAAACCATTGCCTTGCACATCGAATATTCATGGAGCAACATTATCAATTTGAAGATATGTTTTTGACAACCTGATAAACACAAGTACAATGTCAATTCAACCTTTAGCTTCTTTTTTTATTATTCCATTAACACATGAGGAAAAATATTAGGCTCTTTAGCTGGCAATCGTTCAGTGTTGTGTTTCTGCTATTAAAACCTTTTTTTTTTCTGAAAACGGCAACAGTTTGAGTTCAAGTTTCAAAATACAAACTATATTAAAAGATGCTCCATTGTGAAACAGTTGAAAAAGTGTGAAAACAAGCCAAAAGAATTAAGTTGTAGCCTGTTGAACAAAAACAACAAGTTAAAGATGCTCAAATGCTCTGTTAGCTTTATGGAAACTGCAGTGAGTGGTGTGACAATTTTCAGTTGGTTTGGCATTATAACTGACCCCTTTTAAATACACGTAATCATGAGACTGTGTATTTGAAAACAATGTGAAAGGAAATATTGGGAACAGCTCAGCTAGCTAAAGAAAATTAGTAAGAAGTTTATCTAAATAATATATTTATTTCCAGTCTGTGGCAGAGTGCATGCTGTGCAGTATGATGTACTACAACTCAACATCCTCAGATAAAGGTCAGCTGTGCAGTTTAAGTAAATGTTACCATTTAGCTGCCACATTTGAGCTTTTATTGTGCTTCCATGTTTGTGTGTATAGTAGCACCTGGTATAGAGCTCCATTCGGGTAGTCCTGGTCAGGGAAGCCAGGGGTCATCATATCCCCCTTGTCACCTTGAAGAAAGCCACCAGCTCCAACTATTTCTGGACATAGACATGGAGCGAGCACACTTCAGCTTCATATACACCTCAAGGAAACCCATTATACACCTCTCACTCTCCACCTACCAATTTTCATTCCCCTTTTCCATCTCTTCATCCATCACCTATTGCTACAACATTTATTCTCTCAGTCTATCATATGTAAGACATAGATCCAACATTATTCCAGAGTCGAGGCAATTTTCTTGCTGAAATGGATTTCCACTTGTCTACTTACCTGATGCGAGCTTTGGAGCCACAGCTTTGTAATGAGCCTTGAATCCTTGATCTGTTTTTTTCTCATTGGTGTCGAAGTACACCGTCAGGCTGTTTGTAAGTGACACCACCGGCTTTGGTACGACGTAGCCACAGTATTCACCTACAAATATCACAGAAATTATGTAGAGATATACCACACAATTCTGCACAGCTCATTCTTCTGCAGCTAAAAAAGGAGAGTTCATTTACAAAACAGAATATCACATTGAGATCAACAAAAAAAAAAAAAACACAGAGTGATGCAAAACAATTAGCAAGAGACACAGAGATACCACGATGAGATGAAAAACAATAACTGTGTGACACTGAACAACAACATAATAATGAGAAAATTACCACCAAGCAACACAAAAACAACAGCACTAAGGACAAAAAGAGACAGAACAACTACATAATAATGAAAATCAACTACAAAAGGCCACAAAATTTTCCTCATTGGGTGTCTTGTTTTTTGTAGGAAATGTGGAAGGGCCATTGTCTCATAATCCTGCACGGCTGTAGGATGTAGAGTTACAAACAGAAGATATTAACTGAATTTACTTGTCAGTAGAAAATTAAACTAGATAAATATTGTGACTATTACCGCCCAGAAAATAAGACTTTGAATTGGAGTTCTTTATTCATTTTTCAGATGGGCTCCCTTTATTTGATTACTTTAGTCTGACTGGCCTGTGGGTTTACAGATGTCTTAGATAGATGTCTGTCAACCAAATACCTCACTTTAAACTCTGTAGTCTAGTTGAAGAAGTGGTAGCGAAGTGTGTGTAACTGCAAGTGGAGCAGTGTGCAGTGGACCAGCAGGACTGTGTGGCTCACTAGCCGAGTCTGCCCATGGATGGATGGATCGGCTGATTTGGGCCTGACATAAAAGCTGCCTTCAGGCTGAGGGAGCTTGTGTATTTATCTTCATGTAAGTGTGTGTGTGTTCTTTTCTACTGTCTGTCTACATCTATCTATCTATCTATCTATCTATCTATCTATCTATCTATCTATCTATCTATCTATCTATCTATCTATCTATCTATCTATGAAACAAATACATTTATTCAGAACTGACACCATTTTAAAAACCTGTTTCCTTTTCCCCCTTGGGTCAGAATCAATGCAAGATTTACCGATGCTTCCCAGAGAGTCTCGCAGCTTGACGGCATCTCCCGTGCAGAGATCTGTTTCCTCAAGAGCAAACTCCTCAAACCACAGATGGATCACCTGCAACAGAAACATGCAGAGGTGTTTTATCTGTCTTTTCTTCAATCCAAGAGGCAGATAAGAGAGGTTGGCAGGTTGTTGGCAGGGAAGGCATGAGACGCTCTGTGTGAAATGTGAGTACATGCACGTGTTTGTGTGTGTGTGTGAGCATGTGCAACCCTGGTCAAGCAAGTGTATGCCCCTGTTTATACATTTATGTGAGTTTAAAGATAGTAAAACATGCTGACAGAGAGAGAGAGGAATCAAGGATTTTGTTTCCTCCTTTAGGTTTGGTGGTTAGGGCTGAGGAGTATGAAAGAGGCAAGACAGCCATCTGTCCAAGAAGCTGACCCTGCATTCATCCCAGCTGTCCCCCACCACTTGGCCTCACACGGGACAGTTTCCTCAACAGTTACTTCACAAACTTGACCAATTAGACATCAGGCACAAACACTACAAAAGACCCTTGCTTAAGTGGAGACATGGGTGAATTGTTTTAATCAGTGTTGTCCTGTAAATATGCAGACAAAATGAATGTGTTTGAACTGATTTTCAAAAGAACAGTTACACTGGACCATTACAAAATAAACTTAAGTCTTGATGTTTCTGCTGTGGGTCATGAATAAAAGTCACAGAAATCTATTGATAAACAGTATATTCTTTACCCAACTGACCAAAAACTAAGACAAACACCTACAGTAAAGCTACCTTTTGTTGTTCTGAACCCAAACTGAGGAATCCTCTCTGCCTCTGAACCAACTATAAAAACCTCTTAAGCCTTTCTTTTAACAAGAATCTAGTTATTACTAATTCCATTTCTTGATTATGCATATATATATGCCTGGTCAGGACTACAGACTACAGGACTAAGGACTACAGATTCTTGGCAAACCCTGGTAAAAAAGCCACTCAATTGCTGATGGTTCAGTCAGAGATATGAGTGTGTTTTGTTAATAGAGGTTGATAGAGAGAAATAATGTGCCATTATGTAGGTGTAAGGCCAGCAGGACAACAACAATAATAAAGGGAAAGGTCAGATTGCAGTCTAAATGAGATGCAAGTGGAACTTTTTCCTGTATGAGTTATGTTGAAAGCAGCTAATAAAGTTCAGAGTCCCACATAAGTAACTCTACTGAGTACACTGATTTAAAGAAGCAGCACTGCTAATCCATATCACCTTGTCAGGGTCCACAGTGATGTGCCAGACGCAACTCTTGCCATTGTCATAGCTATTGGGATAGTTGAAGCTGGTGAAGGTGCCTGACTCTCCCGTTAAATCCTGGGGACCCCCGCACCCAGAGGCCGGCCCTGGAAATATGGAACAAAGGAAAGCAAATGTTATTGTTTTATGTAGAACATAATTCCTTTCCTACAGTAAATGGACTAACTAGTGGTGCTGCCGCTCTATTACCCTTGTAATGGAGAGTCTGCAGCCATGCAAGCAGCTCTGCTAGGCTGTACTTTCAGTACCTTGCTAAATGATAACATCAGCATGCAAACATGCTCGCACTGACTTGCTGATGTCTAGCAGGTTTAATGTTTGCCATATTCTCTATCTTAGCTTAGCATGTTAGCATGCTAACATCTGATAATTAGTACTAAATGCATAAAACAGCAGAAACTGAATGGAATGTAATTTATTTAACTCACATTTGATTATAAATTAGCATACAGAACATATATTTGACCTGTAATTGATGCTAAATGAAAAGTTAAGAGATCACTTATTTATCATAAGGGGTACTTGAATGGCTAAAAAATCCATTTTTTAAAGGTTCAGCATAAAGTTTTTTAAGACAATTGTTTGTTAAGACATTAAATGAGGAAATGAAATTAGTCTCCACAAAATTTCTCAGCAACATAAATTTATAGTTATTAAGGTTTTTTTTAGATCAGATTAGTCTGACCGACCGACTAACCGACACTGCCATCCATAAGCTATGCCTTAAGTATGGCTAAAAATAGTACTGCAAAGTTTATTTATTCTTTTTTCAAAGTAACAACACTGCAGGTAAACGGTGATATTTACCATTAAAATTCAGATAAATGTAAAACACGTAATGGCATCTGCAGTGAAAAATTAAAATAAATTGAGATGCCTCGGTAACAGCATTGATTATACAGTCATCATGCACGGTCTCGCAGCATGCTTTCCCCTTGTGGCTGGAGCAGCTTCTGTTTGGGAGTCTGGAGCACAGCTGTGTTTAACAACAAAAACTGGAATGTATTCTGTCATTTAAGCAGAACAGAACTGTCAACATAATCATATTGTTGTTCTGTTATGTAAAACAAGCCATCTCATTTTGAGGGGCAGTGATCCTTTTAATGCATTTCATGAAGATAGACTTTTTTTTTCCATTTGTTGCAATGATAAGGATTCAACACTGAAATAGTGCATGAATAAATGATGCAGAGCAAGTGACAACAGTGAGCAAGTTCTCACTCCTCGTGGCATTTCTTATCTGCTAAAACACTTGTCACACTGACAGGTGTAATAAAGACTGATTACTTGAGGTGCAAAAAACTATTGATTTTGCAAAAAATGTATTTCACAACTTTGCTCCTCTCATGCAAACTCAAACAATTCACCCACTTCAATTTCAAAAGGAAAAAAAGGCAGAGGATATTTGTCTGACTCACACTGAAGAAGCCTTTTTTCTCAGGTAAGATCAGAATAAATAACACGTTTTAAAGAAAAATTAAAAGGGGAAGTGCAGGTGAAGTGCTGGTGGAGGTACTATGTGGTCTGTATTAAAGATGTAGTGATGACACCAAAAGTATTGACAGGTATGTACATGAATAGTAGTTAGTTTCTGCCTGTTTGCTGCCCCCTTTTCTCTGCTCTGCATTTCAATTTCTTTGAGAGAGAAGGGATTGGGATGGTAGAGGATAGAAGTGCATTTCTCAAAGATATTGTTTATATTTTTTATGTGACATATTTCCATGATGTTTTCATCTGTTTTTTTCAACAGATAGGATCAATCCCAACTCATATCATTTACATCACAGAACATTATCGTATTTCTTCTATTGTAACAGTAGTGAAATGAAAATGAGAATGACAAATGCTTTTATGATATTAATCAGATAAAATGCTTATAACATTTTAACCACCATAAGCACGTTAGCATGCCAACAGCATGCTAATAATAACAAAATATACAGCTGAAGTGTTTTTTTAGGTAAAACAAGAGAGATTTATAAAAATAGAAAGGAAAAAAAAAACTGGAGAAGCTTTGGGTTCCTCATGTGGAAATACTTGTGCGGTTAAATTTCAACTTCCAAATCAGCAGATCAGCATTTTGTCACTCAGTCAACTTAAGATAAATCACACTCTGCCACAAAACAATAAACAGTAAATAAAATCATAGATAATAAAAGGCTGCTATCTGTAAACATAGACTGAAGGTCCAGTTTGACATCATACTTTCCAGTGTTGCCCAATCACTGATGCAGTGGCCTCAGGAAGCTCTTACTTAAGATTTTCCATCCACATTCTTCACTGTTACTGTCTGATTGATAATACCACAGCTATTGTAATCTTTATTCCACAGTGTATATACAGATACAGTAACATGAACAGGATATCTTTTATAATAAAAAATTTTTTTTCTCTTTTTTCATGATGTTATTTATTTTAGTATACATGTAATCTATATATTATAAATATACAATTTATATTTTATGTA